>CM056399.1:13595003-13600003 GCA_029718625.1 Synaphobranchus kaupii
ACTGTTCAGAGCTGAAAATGTGACAGTGTGATTGGTTAGATACTGTTCAGAGCTGAAAAATGGGACAGTGTGATTGGTTAGATACTGTTCAGAGCTGAAAATGGGACAGTGTGATTGGTTAGATACTGTTCAGAGCTGAAAATGGGACAGTGTGATTGGTTAGATACTGTTCAGAGCTGAAAATGGGACAGTGTGATTGGTTAGATACTGTTCAGAGCTGAAAATGGGACAGTGTGATTGGTTAGATACTGTTCAGAGCTGAAAATGGGACAGTGTGATTGGTTAGATACTGTTCAGAGCTGAAGATTGGGTAGGAAAGTAGACAGGTGCTGTACAGTTGATTAGGGTTGTAAAGTTCCGGGAAAATGCCCTTTTTTGTGTAATTTTGAGGTAATTTTGAAAATTTTGAGGGTAATTTTGGGTATTTATACTGCTAACAATATTTTTCATAAATTGTAAGTAAATTATTTTTTTTATGTATTGGACCAATTTGAGGGGTCACTGTAAATATGTTCCACACATTGTTAGGGGAGAAAACCACGAGTTTTAAGAAATGTCAACAAACATGACATTGGTTTACCACAATGTGAACCCATTTATTTGTGTTTTTTTTCAAATGCAGTTTGTTCAACAAAACGCATATTATATACGAAAACATGAATGCAAAAATATACTTTAGTCATTTCCTTTCATCTAAGACAGCAAATTAGATATGCCTATGTATTAAGAATAACTTAATCTTTTGCCTAAAATAAGGTGACACAAAATATTTTAACTTGACTTGCTTGACCTTGGTTAATTATTTGTCTGAACAGCCAGCTTCATCTTCAGAAAGAGACTCTGAAGAATCTGGACAATCATCCTCAGATTCAATTTGTGTGGCGTCATCTTTGATAAGCTCAAAGAGTTTCAAGTTTTACAGAATAGCCACCAGTTTCTCAACTATTTAGTTTGTCTGTTGCGCACACAGCTGTATGTTCCACCAAACCGGGACCAGTTCCACTCTGATGTTGGAGGGATCTGGATAATAATTGAAGCAGCAGGGGACATGGCTTCATACATACAGAGCCTTTCTCCAGGTTGCTGCCTTCATGTGTTTGGCTGCCTTCCAGATGGCATCAGCACTCCACAGTCCTTCTTTGCTGGAAAATTTAGCCAAACGTCTAAGAACTTTCCCCTAATCTAGACTAAGGTGCTGTGCAATGGGAGTGATGGTACCGTATGCCACAGAAACCAGCTCTCCAGAAAGGGCCTGGGCCTGTTCAGCACATTTTACTCGTTTATTGTTTTCTTGTCGTGTTTTTGTGTTGTATTAGCTTTCTTTAACCTGCCTATTATGTTAGGGTCCATATGACCCAAAATTACTTTGTTTTTGTATAATTTCAAATTGCTCATTTCTTCAGCAAACACCTTATGATATCCTAGAGAATTAGGAAATTTGGTGTACATTTTTGGAACTTTTTTTATATATTGACCTTAAGGTAACATCACCTGAACTCAAATGGCAGTAAAATTCTAACATGATAGGAAGGTTAGGCATACGATGCAGTAGTCTTGATGTGAAATGATAGACAGATGGAGACATTGTGATTGGTTAGATACTCTATGTAACTGAGGATGGAACAGTGTGATTGGTTAGATACTGTATGTAACTGAGGATGGAACAGTGTGATTGGTTAGATACTGTATGTAACTGAGGATGGGACAGTGTGATTGGTTAGATACTGTATGTAACTGAGGATGGAACAGTGTGATTGGTTAGATACTGTATGTGACTGAAGATGGGACAGTGTGATTGGTTAGATACTGTACGTAACTGAGGATGGGACAGTGTGATTGGTTAGATACTGTACGTAACTGGACAGTGTGATTGGTTAGGAGATGGGTCTTGATGTGAAATGCTGGACAGACAGACGCACCTGTATCTCTCGGGCCTCTGTTGCCTCCTCCTCACATGAGGTGGGTAAACCGAGCTCCGCCCCTTCTTGTTCAGATGCACGCCCACCGTCCGGCCCTCCTGGCCCTCCTGGCCCTCCTGGCCCTGAAATCCCTTGCACTGATTGGCCCTTGCAGATCAAACCCTGCTCCGATTGGCCCTCGCAGATCAGACCCAGTTCCAATTGGCCCTCGCAGATCAGACCCTGTTCCGATTGGTCCTCACAGATCAGACCCTGTTCCGATTGGCCCTCGCAGATCAGACCCTGTTCCGATTGGCCTTCACTGATCAGACCCTGCTCTGATTGGCCCTCATCGATCAAACCGTGCTTCAATTGGCCTTCGCAGATCAGACCCTGCTCCGATTGGCCCTCGCAGATCAGTCCACTCTCCGATTGGCCTTCGCAGATCAGACCCTGCTCCGATTGGCCCTCGCAGATCAGTCCACTCTCCGATTGGCCTTCGCAGATCAGACCCTGCTCCGATTGGCCCTCGCAGATCAGTCCACTCTCCGATTGGCCCTCGCAGATCAGATCCTGCTCCGATTGGCCCCCGCAGATCAGTCCACTTTCTGATTGGTTGTCGCAGATCAGTCCACTCTCTGATTGGCCCTCACTCATCAGACTTTGTTCCGATTGGCCCTTGCAGATCAGACTCTTCTCTGATTGGCCATCACAGATTAGACCCTGTTCTGATTGGCCATCGCAGATCAGTCCACTCTCCGTTTGGCCCTCGCAGATCAGTCCACTCACTGATTGGTCGTCGCAGAACAGCCCCTGCAGGACGCTGGGCTCCAGCTCATCCCACTGGTCCCAGTGGGTCGTGGTCGGGTCGGGCTCTGAGTTGGACCCGTCCGTGTCGCTGTCGGCTGTGGAGCCGAGGGCGAAGCCCACGCCGGACTGGCCGTCCGAGTCCGAGTCCTGGGAGTTAGCACCCGAGCTCCCGCTTCCCGCCAGCATGTGGCGCTCTGGAGCAGCCAGGTACACGAAGCTGTCCGTGGACAGGAAGTCGCTCTCCTCCGGGTCGGGGCGGGGCTGGAGCAGGGCGCGGGACGGCGACGACTCCTGCAGGGGGGAGAGGGGGGCCCGTGGGGGGGAAGGAAGGCAGGGCGGAGACGGCCAGGTACACGAAGCTGTCCGTCACCACGAAGGCGTCGGCGTCTCGGCTCTCCAGCCCCGCCCCCCGCACCTCGTGCTTGGAGGGCGACAGCGGGAGGGGCGAGTCGGTGCGGGACGGGGGGGCGGAGTCTGCGCTGGGCACGGTCGCCCCGGTAACCGTGGGCTCGCCCTGTGGCACCGCCCCCTCCGCAGGATCCTGGGGTTCAGGGGTCGTGATCTGGATCTCCTTTCCCCTCTCATCCTCCTCTTTCTCCTTCCTCTTCTCCTCCGCCCCTTCCTCCTCTCCCTCGTCCTGACCCCCGCCCGCCACCAACGTGTGGGTCCTCGCTGGTGCCCCCCTCTGTTTAAAAAAGGCAAGTAAATATCATCAATGTTCAAAGGGCATAATCTCAAAGGTGTGAAAGTTATTGAAAATGTTTATATTACAAGGTTTTATTTTATTCTTAGACTATCCCCTCCATTCCAGAGAGAAATTGTATGTAAAGTTCAGCTCAATTCCGAAAGGTAAAGTAACTGTGCTAAACTTTCACACACACATTTTAAACTTCCACACACACACATTTAAACTTCTATGGACACACAATTTAAACTTCCACACACACAGAATTTAAACTTTCACACACACATTTTAAACTTCCAAACACACACATTTTAAACTTCCAAACACACACATTTTAAACTTCCAAACACACACAATTTAAACTTCCAAAAACTCACCTCCCCCACAAAGCCAAAAACTCACACCCAAAGAAAGCCAAAAACTGAGAACTCACCCCCAGGGAAATTTCAGAGTCTGAAATCTCTGTTAATATGAATATAAATATGAATATAAACGTGTCTCACCATCCTTGTGGTCAGCGTAAGGGTTCTCGGGGGAGGGGGGGGGAGGGGGAGCAGACTCCGCCCAGATCCGTGTTGTACTCCTGGGGCTCAGCGGTGGAGACGGACCGGGCGTGTTCAGTGCCGGGCTCTTGGGCGTGATCCGCACCCCCCTCCTCGTTTCGGGCCAGAGGGGGCGTGGCGGCTCCAGCAGACCCCCCCCGGGAGTGGGTCGAGTGAGCCGTGGGCGGAGCTGAGGCCAGATGGGGAGTCGGGACCCCCCAAACCCCAGCGGTGGGGGCAGGATGGGCCAGGGGCCCAGAGACCCCATACCCTGGGACCCCCAGCCTGGCGACTCACACTCCTCCCACAGGGAGTCCAGCTTCTGCAACACCTCCACCCACCCCACCTCCTCCTCCTCCTCCTCCTGCTTCCCTCTCTCCATCTCTCCCTCCCTCTCTCCATTCCCCCCTTCCGCCAGCCCCCTCAGCCCTGCAGGCCGGCCTTGCGAGGGCCCCTCCTTCGCCACACCCTCCTTCGCCACACCCTCCTTCGCCACACCCTCTGGAGCCACACCCTCTGGAGCCACACCCTCTGGAGCCACGCCCTCCTTAGCCACACCCTCCTTAGCCACACCCTCCTTAGCCACGCCCTCCTGCACCAGTGAGAGGGAGGAGGGCGTGTCCAGCAGACGCAGAGAGTCCTCGTCCGCCTCGCAGTGTTCAGCCAGCAGGGGGGGCAGCGGGGGCAGAATGGGAAGCTTGTGCAGGACTCCGCCCTGGCTCACAGTCCTCCGCCTTCCCATCAGCCTGCGGGGCCAGGTGCAGGTGGTGGGCGCGGCCTCGGGCTCAGGCGGGACGGGGGACAGGGCGGGCAGGAGCGGGGGCCGTGTCCACGTCCTGCTCCAGGATGGGGGAGTCCCGCTCGCTCCCCGAATCTGACACCCGCCACATTACGGGGTGCTCCTGTCGGGCCAGAGAAACCCCGCCTAACACCAAGCTCCGCCTCTCCGCCCCTCCCGTGGGGCCCCGCCCAAACTGAGGGGACTTCCGTGCGATGGACAGCTGGCCGGGTGGGGAGGGGAGAGGTCCCCTGGGGAGGAGGGGCGGATTCGGGGGGATGGAGAGG
>CM056399.1:13605003-13615003 GCA_029718625.1 Synaphobranchus kaupii
CTCCATTGGTCAGAGCCGGTAAGGCAATTTATCTGTCTGTCACAGCATACAATAACACACAATCAACACCCTCTGCTTTCTCCAGTCTGGAAAAAGTATTTTTTAAATAAATAAATAAATAAATAAAAATAAGAAGGGTAGACTGTCTGCTCACCTTTTTAAAGTTGCTAATCTTTATAAGTATGAAGAGCAGGAAATACGTAGGCCTATGTGTATAGGAGTGTAGGACAGGGGAAGGATGGGGCCTTATGTTAATCCCAATTTTGTATCCCCCCAAACGTGAAGCGGCGAGTTATTTCTCACTGTAGCTGAGCTGCACAGCCTTTGTGTGGGAGGAGATCCCTACGCATCATGCGCAGACAGACCACAGCTGCACAATCGACTAGAGGGGTAATATTGCACAGTGAAACTTAAGAGAAGATTCCAGTGACATCACACAAACAGATCACTGCTGTGACATCACAAAAAAGTTTTTTAAAAATCTTTGAGGTCCTGTTACATCACAGTGAGGAAAAGTCCTTCAGAACTGCAGTGACATCACAGTCAGCACAATTCTTTCTCACAGACGTTCATTGAGCATGCCATTCCCCAATATGACAAAGTGGGGGAAAAAACAGCCCATAATTCAAAGCATTAAAAACGTTTATTTTTATTTTTATAACAGAATATTAATTTTATATCTATTTGCTTTTCCAGACTCTTGGGTGTATAATGGGGTGCTGATTTACGGGCTGGACAGTCAGGGGAACTGAGCATGTGCAGGAAAGCACGCTCCACCCTCCCTACTCTTCTTGAAGAGGAAAACACAGTAAAATAAACTCAAGGATGGGCCATTTTAACATTCAGTAGTAGCAATATGGTAAGTACTGTATGTCTACAATATTAAATACTGTCATTTCCTAAGATGATCGTGACCTTATACTAACTATCAGACTACAAAGGGTTATTCAGCAGATGGGCCCATGTGCCAGCTTGTAATTTCACCCTCTGTAGGAACACACAGGGCACCTTTACCTGAAGATATACCTTACACCCCTTAAACCTGAACTGCACTCACACATGAACACTGACACCTGTACCCCACTCACCTGAACACTACCTGACACCTATACCCCACTCACACCTCAAACTGTTACAATACCATCGTTTCCAGAGAACCTCTCTCTACTGCAGGTCGCACACGCACACACACACACAAAATGCTCGATAGACGCTCATACCTACAATCTGTAAAGAAGTGTGTAAAGCATACACACTCACACATAAATGAATATAAAACAGTTCTTTAAAATGTCACACAGGTGTTATGCTCAGGGGCTCAGGTGTAATTCTCTCCTCTCTCCAGGTCACTCTGAGTTGTCCCCGTTGGAGTGGGGCGTTTCTGTTGGCTGTGAAGGCTGCCGGTGCACTTCCTGCACGGCAAGGATGCGTGAGAGCATGTTGTCCAGCACACTGCCCTCCAGTGGTTGGGAGGAGTACCACAGTCTGCTGTTGGGCATGCAGCTCTGCTCCGGCTGCAGGTAGAACAAGGCTGTGCTCTGCTTCACTGAGTCTGGGCTGGAGAGGGAGACACACACACTCTGTCAGTATCTCTCACTCACACTCACACTCACACTCACACACTCTGTCAGTATCTCTCTCACACACACACACTCTCTGTCAGTATCTCTCTCACACACACACACACACACACACACACACACACGCAGTCAGTATCTCACACACACACACACACACACACACACACACACACACACACACACACACACACACACACACACACACACACACACACACACACACTGTCAGTACACACTGTATTATGTGGAGAGCTAATGTGGATTTGGTGTAGAATAATCTAGCCCCTAGCTAATGCGGACTTTGTGTATAATAATCTAGCCCCTAGCTAATGTGGACTTTGTGTAGAATAATCTTTCCCCTAGCTAATGTGGACTTTGTGTATAATAATCTAGCCCCTAGCTAATGTGGACTCTGTGTAGAATAATCTAGCCCCTAGCTAATGTGGATTTGGTGTATAATAATCTAGCCCCTAGCTAATGTGGATTTGGTGTATAATAATCTAGCCCCTAGCTAATGTGGATTTGGTGTATAATAATCTAGCCCCTAGCTAATGTGGATTTGGTGTATAATAATCTAGCCCCTAGCTAATGTGGATTTGGTGTATAATAATCTAGCCCCTAGCTAATGTGGACTTTGTGTAGAATAATCTAGCCCCTAGCTAATGTGGATTTGGTGTATAATAATCTAGCCCCTAGCTAATGTGGACTTTGTGTAGAATAATCTAGCCCCTAGCTAATGTGGACTTTGTTCAAATGAAAAGGGCAGGCCGTAAAGTACAAATAAATATGATTAATTTTACATTTTTATGCACATTATGTGTGTTCCATTAATGGTTGCTCATATATGTTATATATATATAATTATTATAATAATTATATATTTAAGTTGAGCCTTGATGGTACACATGGTACCTTCAAATATCATCACAAACCTCTGCAGTGTGTTACTGCAATGCTATAAGACCTTCGTTAAGAGTCGTGCAAAACAGGCAGACTCTTTGTAAGTGCTTGGGGATATACGGTTATTAAAACTATGTTGAATGAAGTAATCAAATGCAATTCTTTTCTTGCATTGAGGATTTGAAATAACACACGAGAACAATACTGAGGAAGTAACATCAAAACTTTTCTTTTATTTTGACATTTTTCAGGAAGTCCCTGGACTTCTGTTTTAGTAAAAAAATAAACATATTGCAGTCTTTTCAAACATTTGGTGAAAATAGACGCAAACATTAAACATTAAAGAGTTGAAGGAGGTGGGGTTGCACACAGACATCCACTGGTACATTTTACAACAATAGTGTTTTCCCTGTAGTGGAAAAACATTCCAGTGTAGTACAATAGATTGCCACACATTTGGTGAAAATAGGTGCACACAAAAGGTGGTATTGGACTGGTTTGGGATTTTATGTAATGGTTTAGCGAACAGGTTAAGGCACATTTTATACACCCCCCCCCCCCCCCCCCCCCCCCCCCCCCCCCGCCCCCGTTTGTGTCCCTGATCTATGCATGTATACTTTAAACATTACATTACATTATAGGCATTTAGCAGACGCTCTTATCCAGAGCGACTTACACAACTTTTTTTTTTAATCATGTTTTTTTACATATTATCCATTTATACAGCTGGATATATACTGAAGCAATTCAGGTTAAGTACCTTGCTCAAGGGTACAACGGCAGTGTCCTACCTGGGAATCGAACCTGCAACCTTTCGGTTACAAGGCCAGTTCCTTAACCATTTAAAGTAAGGAAAGTATCTGCTCTACTTCACACCTTTTCCAATCTCAGTATCTCTCTCACCCTAACCCTAACCCTCCATTTTTACCCGCCCCACCACACCTCCACCCTCTAACCACAGAAACATCGTCGTGATTTTCCACAACAGCTTCTTCAAGCCTGAACCACTAACTACTGCCAAACAACGGTAACCATGGCAGTCATGATGCATTAACATTGAGGCAAAACATTATAATGTAACAATACTTCAGCCTACCCATCTCTATCTCACTGTCATAGCCCTCTGTTCTTTCCTCTATCTTCCTCTTCTTCTGCATCTATCCTCCTCTCCCTCAGTCCTGCCATCTTAATCTGCCCCGACCTAACTATCTGTCTCCTCCCTCCGTTTCTTTCTCACCACACATCCGTCTCCCCCTCCCTCCAGCCCGTCTGGGTCGTCCGCCGCACAAGAATATCCCCGTCTTCTGTTGGACTGAATAGTGTTGTACACAAAATACTTCACGTCTTTCCAAGATCTGCCGTGTAGGACATTTGGCTTGGCTTTTAAACAGGCATCGCAGTCTTTTTTCCCAGGAACCTTCATCTGGGCGATGAACTTGTGCAGTTCAGCCTTCACCACCACCTGCTCTGCCTCCGTCCACGGCTTCCTCTTCCGGGGCCTCTGTGGTGGTGCGGTTTCACCGTCTGTCCCCCACAATCACAGAAATACCACAGTCATGGTCCATTTTGACATTTTCATATTCAGTACAGGAAAACAACTTACTGAACACACTGATTTCTCATACCAAGCAACTTATAAAACATGTTAAAAAAAAACAAGGGTAGAATATAGCTGATATTATACGAAAAATCACATGATTATATGATGTAAGTAATGAAATGTACCAGTCGCTGCTGTCTGTACAGGGTTGGGAATGCTGGAATCAGGCTCACTTTGTCCAGCAGGGCTGGGAATGCCAGAGTTGGGCTCACTTTGTCCAGCAGGGCTGGGAATGCCAGAGTTGGGCTCACTTTGTCCAGCAGGGCTGGGAATGCCAGAGTTGGGCTCACTTTGTCCAGCAGGGCTGGGAATGCTGAAGTCAGGATCACTTTGTCCAGCAGGGCTGGGAATGCTGAAGTCAGGATCACTTTGTCCAGCAGGGCTGGGAATGCTCGAGTCGGGGTCACTTTGTCCATCAGGGCTGGGAATGCTCGAGTCAGGGTCACTTTGTCCATCAGGGCTGGGAATGCTCGAGTCGGGGTCACTTTGTCCAGCAGGGCTGGGAATGCTCGAGTCGGGGTCACTTTGTCCAGCAGGGCTGGGAACGTTGGATTCTGGCTCATTTTGTCCGTGTTCTCTTACGGGGTCTGACGGCGGCTCACTCCGGCCAGGCTCCATATTAGGCAGGTGCTTTTCACTGTTTGGTTGTAGATCTTAAAAAAGCAGTAGAAAATCACAACATTTGCGATGAACAATTCAAGATAAAAAGCTGTAAATTACTATCAATTACTGCACTTGGTATCCACCACCACAACCTTATGTCCTTGGGGAAATGATGCACATTACATTTCTGACACAAAAGAGAACAAATCTTTACAGGAAAAACAATTAAAGATAGATATGCTCACATCTTTGTGACAGTAAAATTGCTGACAAATACATCTGAATTACATGCATGTCTTATATATGTATGAATCAATGTAAACGATTTACCCTCTGCAGGAAAGTCCGGCTCCTTCAAAGACCTTGTTTTACACACCGCCATTCCCTTTCCCGTGGCGACGTGTTTTCTTAGCTTAGTGGAAGTGAGGTTCTCAGGGTACTTTGCTCCACTGGCATTCCCATGTTTCCTGAGGCAGTCGCTCCCTCTGATGTGAGAATTGGCTTCAAGTCTTGCAAACATATAGGGGTTGTCTGGTGGTACCCCAACTTTGTCCCGCATATTGGTGAGGATTTCCATTGAAGTAGCCATACTTTCCGTCAGGAGCACAGGAACTCTTCGGCCGAATTTGCCTCTGATCACAATCCTGGTGCACTTCTCAGCCAGCTTCTGTTCACAGCGTCGTTGGGCCCTCATGAGCCTCTGTTTTAATGGGCGTTTTGTTTCTGTTGACGTACGTCTCCAGGAGCATTTTCTCAGCTTCGCCGTCCAGTTTTCTATTAAAAATAATGATCTGTGAAAGAAGAACCTCACACAGCTTCCTCCATGCAGTTGGGCCGGGGTTTTCCTCCAGCTCCTTTTTTGAACTATCTTCAGAGACCTGAAGGAACTCTTGAAGTTTCGTCACGTCTTCCGTCAACGGGACGTCACATTTGTCCCATTTGGCTTGACGTAAGGAGGTGAAGGCTTGACTCGATATGCGTGTGCTCCACTTTGATTCCAGGAGTCGGATGAATTTTCTGGCTTCGTCTTCTGCTTTGAAATCGTCGTTTATGACAGACTCTCCAACAGTAATTTCGGCTGCTCTCCGAAGCGAATATCCTATTTTCAGGGCCACTGATGGAGCTTTGTATTTGTTGGTGGTACAGTCATACCCTCCCAATCTCCTTGCACCTTCCACAGCTAAATTGAACCTGAACGACGTAAGTACGTCCTGCAGATACCTAACTTTGCAATCTAGTTCCTGGACGGCAAGAACAAATCTGGCTAATTCTCGCATCTTCGTGGCCAGGTACGGGTGTTGCGTTCTGTCGTGCCCGTGCTTTGCAAATAACATGTCGCCAAATTTGCATATGAGCGGATCCTTTTTGACGTGGAGCGACACGTCATCCAGGTGCATCTTATGCAGAACTGCCTTACAGCCTCCGACATTGTCATTGGGCAAAGGAACAAGTTCGGAAGAAACCGACTGCACTCGCTTTCTGAGCTTGTCTTTAGTTTCTGGCTTGCATTTACAGGTGCTTTGATGCTTCCACAAGTCCTTTCTCAAAAAAAATCCCAAACAATATTGACATGGCAGATAGTCACTGGCAGCTGCGCTGAATGAAGGTTGTCTCCACGTAACAAGCTGACCGTCTCCTTCTTTAAGCACTTCAATATTATGGTGATAGTCGCCCTTGTTGCGTAACTGTTCTAAAGCCATGTATCTGTGTTTGGAGCCTTTAGGGTAGCTAATAGCACGGGCAACGTCGATTTCTTTGAAGTGCTTCCTCTGTAAATGTCGAGCTATTTTGCTGTTTGGTTTCTTACAATAAACACAATAGTGTCTTTTGTCCCATTTTCTTTGTCCATTTAGTGTCTTGTTCATGGTCTTCACTGTTAAGCCCTTAGGCTTGGGTGCGTGACCCCTGAGTCCAGCGTGACCCCTGAGTCCAGCGTCACTGCGTCTTTGGGGTCCTGCTTGTGAGGAACCTGCTTTCACTGGAGTCTGATCAAAGTCATTACCGTCCCACCATAGTTCATCATCAGATGGGTTGTAATCGGACTCACTTGCACTGGAGCCAGCTTCGCTCACCAGGTCCCCTTCCAAATCACCTACATCCAGGTCCCCTTCCAAATCACCTACATCCAGGTCCCCTTCCAAATCACCTACATCCAGGTCCCCTTCCAAATCACCTACATCCAGGTCCCCTTCCAAATCACCTACATCCAGGTCCCCTTCCAAATCACCTACATCCAGGTCCCCTTCCAAATCGCCTACATCAAGGTCCCCTTCCAAATCGCCTACATCAAGGTCCCCTTCCAAATCGCCTACATCAAGTTCCTCTTTCAAATCAGGTATATCCAGTTCCTCTTTCAAATCAACTACATCAAGGTCATCTTGTAAAACAGTGGCTTCAAAATCACAATTCACCTGGGCAGAAGACAGAGAGGGTAAGGAAAAGCCCCATGATTACAGGTCTTTCAGAGATCCTAGAAGGGTAGACAACATAATAAGTTGATTTATTATGTATTATTCTAAATAATTAGTGATTATAATACTTTTAAACTCTTTATTGGGTGTGAAAGTTTGATATTCTGTTACGTTTTCGGCAAAAATTCCGTTTGGCCGTGCACTCACTTCCTTTTAAGGGAAATGAAGTAGCTGAAGCCTGCCGACTGTATGTGTGGAAACTAAGGCAAGCATAAGCTTCACGTTTGTTAGTGAGTGAGCTCTGTGTGTCAGCATGCTTGACTGGCAGATTGATCTGTTTGTCACATGAGAGAGAGAGAGACCACCCTATCAGTACATTAAACTGCATCAAGTACAGACATCCAGCTGAAATAATTCAAGCTGTCAAACAAAGGGACTCCTCCTTATTATCTTGATTATGAGGTCATACTGCTCTTCCCGGATGAACTCATACTGCTCTTCCCGGATGAGCTCATACTGCTCTTCCCGGATGAGCTCATACTGCTCTTACCGGATGAGCTCAAACTGCTCTTACCGGATGAGCTCATACTGCTCTTCCCGGATCAGCTCATACTGCTCTTACCGGATGAGCTCAAACTGCTCTTACCGGATGAGCTCATACTGCTCTTCCCGAATGAGCTCATACTGCTCTTACCGGATGAGCTCATACTGCTCTTACCGGATGAGCTCAAACTGCTCTTACCGGATGAGCTCATACTGCTCTTCCCGGATGAGCTCATACTGCTCTTCCCGGATGAGCTCATACTGCTCTTACCGGATGAGCTCATACTGCTCTTACCGGATGAGCTCATACTGCTCTTCCCGGATGAGCTCATACTGCTCTTCCCGGATGAGCTCATACTGCTCTTACCGGATGAGCTCATACTGCTCTTACCGGATGAGCTCAAACTGCTCTTACCGGATGAGCTCATACTGCTCTTACCGGATGAGCTCAAACTGCTCTTACCGGATGAGCTCATACTGCTCTTACCGGATGAGCTCATACTGCTCTTCCTGGATGAGCTCATACTGCTCTTACCGGATGAGCTCATACTGCTCTTCCCGGATGAGCTCATACTGCTCTTCCCGGATGAGCTCATACTGCTCTTACCGGATGAGCTCATACTGCTCTTACCGGATGAGCTCATACTGCTCTTCCCGAATGAGCTCATACTGCTCTTCCTGGATGAGCTCATACTGCTCTTACCGGATGAGCTCATACTGCTCTTCCCGAATGAGCTCATACTGCTCTTACCGGATGAGCTCATACTGCTCTTACCGGATGAGCTCATACTGCTCTTACCGGATGAGCTCATACTGCTCTTCCCGGATGAGGTCATACGGCTCTTACCGGATGAGCTCATACTGCTCTTACCGGATGAGCTCATACTGCTCTTCCCGGATGAGCTCATACTGCTCTTACCGGATGAGCTCATACTGCTCTTCCTGGATGAGCTCATACTGCTCTTACCGGATGAGCTCATACTGCTCTTCCTGGATGAGCTCATACTGCTCTTACCAGATGAGCTCATACTGCTCTTACCGGATGAGCTCATACTGCTCTTACCGGATGAGCTCATACTGCTCTTACCGGATGAACTCATACTGCTCTTCCCGATTGAGCTCATACTGCTCTTACCGGATGAGCTCATACTGCTCTTCCCGGATCAGCTCATACTGCTCTTACCGGATGAGCTCATACTACCGGATGGGTAGTTTGTTTAGCCACCTTGTTTTGTAACATATCGTCATGACAAATTACACAATGGCTATGGTGTTGTTTGAGGTATTATATGAAGTCTTAAAACAACAATATGACCACAAAGTCTGTGGCAATTCATCCACCATGTTTGCCTAGACGTTTCTGCTGCATTTACACATCAGGGCTAAAAACTCAATTCAGATTTTTGTTCTTTATCTGTTATTTTTGTCAGACTGTTCACATTTTCTCTCAAAGTTGTCCGAGCTAAGTCTGCGCTGACATTCGGCGGCAGTGTAGTATAATGGTTAAGGAACTGGCCTTGTAACCGAAAGGTTGCAGGTTCGATTCCCAGGTAGGACACTGCCGTTGTACCCTTGAGCAAGGTACTTAACCTGAATCGCTTCAGTATATATCCAGCTGTATAAATGGATAATATGTAAAAAATGCTAAAAAGTTGTGTAGCGTCCGCTAAATGCCTGTAATGTAAAAATTTACGTAGGCCCTGACTGCAGCCACTCTGACTTCCTGCTAGTCACTTGAATTAAAAAAAATTAAGCTAGTAATTTGTGTAAATTCAGCCTTACTATGGATGGGAATGTTGGGAAAATGCTAGTTTTAAAGTCATACACAGTATTTATCTTACAATAAAACTCCACTCAAGGAAATGTTCTGTCCACAGAACGTTAACTTAAGGTTAAACTGATATTTTAATCACAATATTGATGTTGATTTGCGGAAATAAATATTTTGGTTACTCTGGCTACTGTTATCCTACTGTTTTAATTGCACATGCTCATATGTAAAATAAGACTATTGCAAATGTTTATCACAAATTGTCGTTAGAATTAGTTACAGAAAGACATCTTGTTACAAAGCTTTAGTGGAATCAAATTAGCAAAAAGGAAATAAATAAAATAATTTAAAAAATGAAATACAGGATAACAAAATATTGTATTCATGAGATTGAGTTCGCATTCTCAATAATAAAGAACAGAAAACATACCTCATCTGCTTCCTGTCCTATGGCCATCGTTAGTGCTTCTCCGAACCTGAAACCCAATAATAGGGTTTAACACGTGGAGACGAGGCTAACATCACCAGCAAAAAATGAATTAATGCTAAACATCTTAGTAAAACTTCCATTTTAAACTATTAATCTAAGTTA
>CM056399.1:13622503-13635003 GCA_029718625.1 Synaphobranchus kaupii
AATACTAACAGAGTGTATGTAAACTTCTGACCCACTGGGAATGTGATGAAATAAAAGCTGAAATAAATCATTCTCTCTATTATTCTGACATTTCACATTCTTAAAATAAAGTTGTGATCCTAACTGACCTAAGAATATTTACTAGGATTAAATGTCAGGAATTGTGAAAAACTGAGTTTAAATGGATTTGGCTAAAGTGTATGTGAACTTTTGACTTCAACTGTATTTGCAACTCTGGCTCAATTAGCCAAATAGCTGAACACAGTAGAGCTGGCTCTGAGCAACTTACTTCATCGTGACACAAACACCTTATTCAGCAGTCATTCTTGGGCTTATCAAGAAATGTGGCTAAAATGTTCAGTCAGGTAGATGATTGTTCTTGAGTGTACAGGACAGGTGATCCTGCCTGTGTGCTGCGATTGAGGGAAATGTGTGCAGTTTCAACACTTAACACCTTGTGGCACAATTTTTGGACTTTTATTTCGTGATTACTAAAGGAAGCTGCGATATTGGGTTTTCCTAGCTGAGCCCTAAGGGCAGTGATTTTTGTTGTTCTTAAAGTAACACGATTGGTTGGGCTGAGAAAACATCCAATTAAGCACTTCGGCCACTGGAACCCAACCGAGCACTGGAATGAGGGGTTTGGTTTTTCAACTAAGTTCCTGGGTTTTGAAGAAATCCTTTATATTTTATTTTTTATTTTTTTTAAATAATTGATTAAATCTGTGGAAGATATAAAGTAAGGAGTTGGAAGAACCCAATCACCCTGCACCACATTTCAGCTCCCAGCAGAACCATACCTGTACCATACCATACCTGTACAATAAGAGCAGCCATTTCCCTCATGAAATAAAACTGAGCCAAATACCAGTAATTAAACAGCCAATATTACAGAAGGAATATTAGATATTACACACACACACACACACACACACACACACACACACACACACACACACACACACACACACACATCCCTCTGTACTCCACAATTTTAGATTTGTAATCAACCAAACACACATTACACGTGGTTAAAGTGCAGATTCTCAGCTTTTATTAAAGGTATTTTTATGTTGGTTTCACCATGTAGAAAATAAGAGCACTTTTTATACATAAAACCCATTTCAGGGCACCATAATGTTTGACATTGTAATGTTATGTAAATTAAAGTAGTTATGTTTAGTACTTTGTCACATATCCTTTGCATGCAATGACTGCTTGACGTCTGACCTGGGCAATTACTCAGCTCACCAGTACTCTCTTTATTCTTTAAAGATGCTCCAAACAGTTGATTTTGGTAAGCGAAGGTTTGGCCTGTGTCTCTGACTATTTCATAGTCACATAATGGCTTCCTTGACATTCATTACATTACATTACAGGCATTTAGCAGACGCTCTTATCCAGAGCATTTGCTTATCCAGAGCATTTACTTACACAGCATTTGCATTTATACATAGTATCCATTTATGGATATATACTGAAGCAATGCAGGTGAAGTACCTTGCTCAAGGGTACAACGGCAGTGTCGTACCTGGGAATTGAACCTGCAACCTTTCGGTTACAAGCCCAGTTCCTTAACCACTGTGCTACACTGCCGCCTGTTCATTGTCACAGCTGTGGTCCTGATGTTGACAAACGACAATAACAGACTCCAAAGGCAATCAAAAGCCTAGAATCAAGACTAGAATACCAAGGGTCTCATAGCTGCACTAAGGAGGCATTTTAACACACCTGACTAATCAGAAACACCTGTGAAGCCATTTGTCCCAAAACATTATGGTGTCCTGAAATGGGGGGCTATATATAAAGTGTGCTATAATTTACTAAATGTATAAAAATAACCTTTAATAGAAGCTGAGAATCCACACATTAACCACATGTGAATTGTCTAATTACAAATCTAAAATTGCAGAGCACAGAGCCAAATCAAGAAAAAACATGTCTTAGTCCCAAACATTATGGAGGGCACTGTATATATTCCAAAGAATATAGAATAACAATATTTTTAAAAGGTTAAGAAGAGCAATTCAATCAATGCCCACTGTGTTTCTCTTTCGGAGTGGAAAATAGCCAAATAGAAGAAAAAAAACCCACACAGTAATTAAGAGCACAGAGAAAAAAAATCACACAGGAGAACAGGCTTTTTGAAAATGAGAATATTTACTTCAGAAAAGGCAGGTGCAGCGAAAAAACGCAGCTCTGTGTGAGCACTAGACAGGTAAGGAGGGGAGGAAGGGCGACGCTTATCAAAGAACTTATAAAGACCAAGATACTACAATCACAGGGAGCTGTACACAGTTGCACAAACTTACAAAGCAAATTCATCTTTGAGAGTAATCTATTTGAGCCTCTGCCCAACAGTGAATCAAAACAAAGTAGACCTTCGCCAGGGAACATGATTAAGAGGGATTAGCACCAGTGCTACGCTAGCTCCAGTGTCTTATAATGTGGGCTGAACAGACAGCACACAGCAGCCTTAGCAACGGGAACAGCAGTGAGCTTGAAAACCAGTGAACAGTTCAACTCAGACAGGCAAACCAAGCGCGGTCATTTCTGAGGACGCCTCTCATTGGCCCGTTCAGCTGTGCGGCACGCCCCCTTTGTGGGTGATTGACAGAACCGTACAGAATCGGAACGAAGCATCGGGGTGCAGCTGGAGGGAGACCTGCCTTCAGGAACAAACAAAAAAAGCAGACAGTTATATGGCTTCTCCCCCCCTCCCCCACATTAGAGCTGAAGTCCAGGCAGTGAGAGAGCGCAGAGGATACTCACTGAGAGCCGGCCAGCCTCCTGCTCTCCTCGCTGCCGCGTCTCAGCGCTCCCATTGGTCCATATTCCAGCCGTGGCGATTAGCCAAATGGGATAGTGCGCCCTCTGCTGGTCCAAAGCGGAAATGTCCGGGGATAGAGCACCCTCTGCTGGCTCGAAGCGGAAATGAGCTGGGATAGATCGCCCTCTGCTGGCCATTGAGGCAGTAACGTACGGTTCACCTCGGCAAGACTCGGTTAAAGTGCACAGAGCTGTGTTGGACTGTGTTTTTGGTAGGTAGAAGTGGCACCAGGTGTTGCTGAGGTAGAAATATTAGCTGTGGGACTGCGGCGCCCTCTAACTGCAGATATCCTTCACTGAACAGCGGCTGGAGTTTCACCCAGTCAGAGGAGCTTAGTGACTGGGAGAATTTTTAAAGGGGGTGGGGGGTGGGAGGGGAGGATGGGGGGTAGGGGGCTAGGGAGTTAAGGGTGTTAGAAGCCATCGGGGTAAGGAAGGTGGGGGAAGTTTCGAGATTCTGGGTGGGGGAAGTTTCGAGATTCAGGGTGGGGGAAGTTTCGAGGGTCAGGGTGGGGAAAGTTTCGAGATTCGGGGTGGTGGAAGTTTCGAGGGTCCGGGTGGGAGAAGTGTCGATGGTCGGGGTGGGGGAAGTTCCGAGGGTCGGGGTGGGGGAAGTTTCGAAGGTCGGGGTGGGGGAAGTTTCGAGGTTCACGATGTGGGAAGTTTCGAGGTTCAGAGTTACATGCAAACGGGAGGTTTCGAGGTTCAGGGTGGGGGAAGTTTCGAGGTTCACGGTGTGGGAAGTTTCTAGGTTCAGGGTTAGATGCAAATGGGAGGTTTCGAGGTTCAGGATGTGGAAAGTTCCGAGGTTCAGAGTGAGGAAGGTTTCGAGGTTCAGGGTGTGGGAAGTTTCGAGGTTCAGGGTGTGGAAGGTTTCGAGGTTCAGGGTGTGGAAGGCTTCGAGGTTCAGGGTGTGGAAGTTTTCGAGGTTCAGGGTGTGGAGGTTTTCGAGGTTCAGGGTGTGGAAGTTTTCGAGGTTCAGGGTGTGGAAGTTTTCGAGGTTCGGGTTGGGGAAGGTTTTGAGGTTCGGGGTGGGCAAGGCTTCTGGGTTCAGGGTGGGGAAGACTTTGGGTTTCAGGGTGGGGAAGATTTGGGAGTTCAGGGTGGGGACGATTTGGGGGTTCAGAGAGGGGAAGACTTGGGGGTTCAGGGTGGGGAAGACTTGGGGGTTCAGGGTGGGGAAGACTTGGGGGTTCAGGGTGGGGAAGACTTCGGGGTTCAGGGGTTCCAGGTCGTACCCGTTTCCTGGGGGGGAAGCCATCGCGGGGTCTCTGGCGGCCTCTGTGCCGTTGGGTCACGCTCAGGCCTTTACCGGACTCCATCTCCAACAGCTCTGGAACAACAACAACCACAGTGCAATGTTACAAACAGTCCCGTGGATTTGAATTGTCCTGGTGTTGAGCCCTGCTGGTGTTGGTTTTGAGGTGTTTTGGTAATGGTGTTGAGCCATGCTGGTGTTAGTTTTGAGGTGTTTTGATAATGGTGTTGAGTTGTGCTGGTGTTGGTTTTGAGGTGTTTCGGTAATGGTGTTGAGCCCTGCTGGTGTTGGTTTTGAGGTGTTTCGGTAATGGTGTTGAGCCCTGCTGGTGTTGGTTTTGAGGTGTTTCGGTAATGGTGTTGAGTTGTGCTGGGCTGCGTTTGGATCCAAATTTTATGCTTTCTTCCGGTCATTCCCTTCCCTTTCTTCAAGGGGGGAATCCCCAAAATACCAGTATGAAATATGGCAGCCACACCAAGTGGGATTCGGTTCCAATTTAAGAAAGGGGAGGGAGTAATTATATTCCCTTGCTCCCTCGCCCCGGTCTTGGTGTTGAGTTGTGCTGCTGGTGTCGAGCGGTGTTGGTGTTGGCTTTGATGTTTTCTTGGCGTTAATGGCGCTAACCGATTGGGAAGTCCGCCTCCAGATCCACCAGAGGGGGCGTGGCCGAGGTGGCGGGAGAGCCCTCGCGGTCAGTAGCGCCCAATCGCTGCGTGCTGGCCGCTGGCTCCTCCTCCCAGCTGTGCGGTGTGGAAACACCCTCCGACTCCAAATCCCCACTATATGTGCTACCCTGGTCTGAACCAAAATATCACAGCATTACAATAACACAAAGCCTCTCCCTCTTCCCCCTCTCCTTTACCTCCATAACAGACGGGTTTGCCCCCCTCCTGTCCCCTGTCCCCCCTCTCCTTCACCTCCATAAGAGACGGGTTTGTCCCTCTCCTCTTCTTCTTCCTCCTCTTCCTCAGCCATGTGGGGGTTGGGGGGGCTGTTCTCCTGAGCAGGCTGAGTCTGGCTCTCAGTGCGGTCCAGCGGGGGAGGCACAAACAGCGGCACAGGCAGCTACGTGAACACGGGAACATGTGAACACGTGTGAACACATGAACACAGGAACATGTGAACACAGCCCACAGGTCAACACAGTCAATACAGAAAAGCTGCAGTGTGGTGAAGGCATGGAGGTAAGTGCTGAGAGGGTGTGGTACAGGTGGATGTGTAAGGGTGTAGGACAGGTGGATGTGCGTGTAGTACAAGTGGGTGTGTGAGGATGTAGGACAGGTAGAGGTGTGAGGGTGTAGTACAGGTGGAGGTGTGAGGGTGTAGTACAGGTGGAGATGTGAGGGTGTAGTACAGGTGGAGGTGTGAGGGTGTAGTACAGGTGGAGGGGCGTATAGTACAGGTGGATGTGTAAGTGTGTAGGACAGGTGGATGTGCGTGTAGTACAAGTGGGTGTGTGAGGGTGTAGTACAGGTAGAGGTGTGAGGGTGTAGTACAGGTGGAGGTGTGAGGGTGTGCATTTCTGGGACTGCCCTCTATTGGTTTGTATCGTATCTCACTGATAGATCCTACCAAGTCTCCTGGAAGGGTTCCGTCTCTGCACCCCATCCCCTGTCTACAGGAGTCCCGCAGGGATCTGTACTGGGTCCTCTGCTGTTCTCTATGTATAATAAGTCTCTTGGTTCAGTAATGAATTCACATGGCTTCTCATACCATAGCTATGCTGATGATACTCAACTCTTCCTCTCTTTCCCTCCCTCTACCCAACAGGTTAAGAAGAGGATATCTGCTTGCCTGACTGACATCTCTGAGTGGATGGCTACCCATCACCTGAAGCTCAACCTTGACAAGACAGCTCCTCTTCATGCCGTACAAGACCTCCCCACTACATGACCTCTCCATCACCGTTGACGGGACCGTGGTGGCTACCTCCCGCTCTGAAAGGAACCTGGGGGTGGTCCTGGACGACCGGCTGGACTTCAAAGAGCACATCAGGGCGACGGCACGGTCATGCAGGTTCCTCCTGTACAACATCAGGAGGATTCGACCGTACCTGACCACCTACTCCACCCAGCTTCTTGTCCAGACCATGGTCACCTCACGCCTGGACTACTGCAACTTCCTGCTCGCAAGCCTACCGGCCTGTGCCATTCTGCCTCTTCAACTGATCCAGAATGCAGCTGCCCGACTTGTGTTCAACCTCCCGAAATGTTCCCATGTAACCCCCCTGCTGAGGTCACTCCACTGGCTGCTAGTTGCAGCCAGGATGAGGTTCAAAGTTCTAACCTTGGCCTACACTGCAGCTAATAGGACAGGCCCCGCCTACCTGCAGGACTTAATCCAGAACTATGTTCCTGCTCGACCACTTCCCTCTTCTACAGCAGGGCGACTCGCACTTCCCCCCCCTCCGTGTCAACAGCTCTCGCTCGTCTCGACTGCGGAGCTTTTCCACCTTAGCTCCTCAGTGGTGGAATGAACTTCCCATTCCCCTACGTTCTACTCCAACCCTGCCTGCATTCCGTCAAGGCCTGAAGACACACCTCTTCAGACTCCACCTTGACTGATATTCTAACCTAGGACCTCATGGTACTAGTTCCCTGTGTTTTCCTGGCTGTTTGTTATAGTTTATAATAGAATTTAGAATAGAAGTGTAGTATAGCTGATTTACCCACAGCTTACTGTGAACTACAGTCAACGTTCATTACTAGGGATAGCTGCTACATTATGGGAAGGATGTGCTTTGTCTTGTCTGTTCTGTAGTGATCTTGATGACGTCTCTGTATGCACTTATTGTACGTCGCTTTGGATAAAAGCGTCTGCTAAATGAATGTAATGTAATGTAATGATGTGTGAGGGTGTAGTACAGGTGGAGGTGTGAGGGTGTGGTACAGGTGGAAAGGTGTATAGTACAGGTGGATGTGTGAGGGTGTAGTACAAGTGGAGGTGTGAGGGTGTAGTACAGGTGGAGGTGTGAGGGTGTAGTACAGGTGGATGTGACGGTGTAGAACTGGTGGAGGTGTGAGGGTGTAGTACAGGTGGATGTGAGACGATGTAGAACTGGTGGAGGTGTGAGGGTGTAGGACAGATGGATGTGTGATGGTGTAGAACTGGTGGAGGTTTGAGGGTGTAGGACAGATGGATGTGTGACGGTGTAGAACTGGTGGAGGTGTGAGGGTGTAGTACAGGTGGAGGGTGTAGTATAAGTGGAGGTGCGATATCCTCTGCCTAACTGAGACCTGGCAACAGCCACAGGATTATTTTCACCTTAAAGGGATAGTTCGGACTTTTGGACATAATGTGTCATTTACGACTTACACATGATGTAGTTGATTGATGGAAACCATTTTCAGATAATTCCATGCTGTTCTTCTTTTGGACATACACGTGGCTAATGCTAGAGCAACTCCATGGTAACCGGCAGCATCCACTACCAAACGCACTTAAACACTCCACAGTGCACCCAAAGCAAATAAAATACGACGACAGTCTATCGGCGGTGGAGCGAACGTGGCCATTGCAACTTGTTGCTCTTCTTTGTTGTTGTAGTCGACCAGTGCCGGCACTACATTCGTAGGTAATGTAAAGTATCGCTCCGCCGCTGTACTTCCACAGAGAATATAGGTCAGCACAAAGTAAAGGATTCAACGATAGTTGGACATAAAAAATTATGGTATAAACACTCAAAATAACCCCGATAGACTGTCGTCCATCTAGTTTCTCATATACTGACCAACCCCGGCCGAATGGAGGTGGAGGGGGGATAGCGGTTTCCTACCGCTCCTCTCTTTAGCCACCACTGTTCACTCAACCCAGTACTCATCTTTCTCCCGCTCCTCTCTTCTAGCCACCACTGTTCACTCAACCCAGTACTCATCTTTCTACCGCTCCTCTCTTCTAGCCACCACTGTTCACTCAACCCAGTACTCATCTTTCTACCGCTCCTCTCTTCTGGCCACCACTGTTCACTCAACCCAGTACTCATCTTTCTACCGCTCCTCTCTTCTAGCCACCACTGTTCACTCAACCCAGTACTCATCTTTCTACCGCTCCTCTCTTCCAGCCACCACTGTGCACTCACCCCAGTACTCATCTTTCGAACATCTTATAATTAAGTTATCCGGTCCCCGCCCATTGATTATTGTAACTATTTATCGGCCATCTAAACAATCAGCTGCATTCCTCTCTGAACTCTCATCCCTACTCACAACTGTCTGCACCATGTCATCAAATGTGCTCCTCCTGGGGGATTTCAATATACATATCAACTCCCCAAAATGCACATTTGCTCCTGATTTTCTTTCACTTCTGGACTGCCTAGATATCTCTCAACATGTCACCTTCCCCACCCATAACAAAGGACACACACTTGACTTAGTTTGCTCCACTGGTCTGACCCCTTTCAATCTCACTGATCTGCCACTCCCTATTTCTGATCACAAAGCCATCGTATTCGAGGTCCCTCCACAATCGGCTAATGAAAAAGCCCAATGCACTCCTTCCGAAACATAAAAAACAAACACCACTGATCTCATCAACATGATTCATACCTGCCCCTCCCCTGACACATATGCATCTACTGAGGATCTAGTTAACCACTACAACACCTGTCTCTCTTCCTGCCTTGAAACCCTAGCCCCTCTCAAATCACACACTGTCTCATTCATTCACTCTGACCCCTGGTATACCCCTGAACTCCGCCTATTAAAAACCACTGGGCGTCGTTTGGAGCGTTTGGCCAGAAAAATTAACCTTACAATTCACTTCCAAGCATACTCCGAACACCTCACTATCTATAAAACTGCCCTCTCAGCAGCCAGAATTTCCTATTATTCAAACAATCAATTCTGGGGGTCTCTGGTTCTGCACGAGCCTGGCTGTCATCCTACCTTACAGGTAGACAAGAGTTTGCCCAACTAAAACATCACCAGTCTGGGCTGGCTGCAGTTAAACAGGGTGTCCCCCAGGGGTCAGTGCTGGGCCCACTCCTATTCATTATTTATCTCCTTCCCCTTGGCCGAATCATGCGGCATCATAACATTAATTTCCACTGTTACGCCAACGATACACAAATCTACATATCATCCAAACCCAATGCCCCTCTGCCCCCCTCCTCCCTCACCAGCTGCCTCCTTGACATCAAGGCCTGGATGGCTACCAATTTCCTAAAACTCAACGCCAACAAAACTGAAGTTATGTTCATAGGTACAAAATCTACCTTGTCAAAACCACCCACCTTTAAAACTTTTATTGATGACCACCTTATCCCCCTGTCACCCCAAGTCAAAAGTCTTAGGGTTATTGTGGATAATACCTTCTCCTTCGCACCCCACATCAAGAATATTTCACGCACTGCATTCTTCACCTCCGCAACATCTCCCGACTCCGTCCCTCACTTTCTCTCTCCAGTGCTGAAACTTTGATCCACGCATTCGTCACTTCCCAACTAGACTATTGTAATGGTATACTCTCAGGACTCCCCTTCAAACTTATAAATAAACTTCAAATTATCCAAACGCTCCTCCTCTGCTGGTCTACTCACGATACCTCCCACCAGACTCACTACTGTTGGTGCTCGAGCCTTCAGCGCGGCTGCTCCCGTTCTCTGGAACTCCCTCCCCACTCACATCAAACATGCAGATACACTACCCTCCTTCAAAAAACACCTCTTCACTCTGGCTTATAATACAATTATTATAAGTTATAAGTCGGAAGTTTACATACACTTAGGTTGAAGTCATTAAAACTCATTTTTAACCACTCCACAGATTTCATGTTAGCAAACTATAGTGTTGGCAAGTCAGTTAGGACATTTTTCCAACAATTGTTTACAGACAGATTATTTCACTTTTAATTCACTATGTCACAATTCCAGTGGGTCAGAAGTTTACATACACTAAGTTGACTGTGCCTTAAAATTTTTTATATTTGGTCGCATATCCTTTGCATGCCATGATTTCCTGATGTCTGTGACCCAACAACATCAAAATACTCTTGATATCTTATTTTCTGGTACTCTTACAAGCGATACTATAACGTCTCTGCATTTGAATGGATCTCTATGAGAATTGGGGGGTGGGACTAGATTTAGCTGTAAATTATGCTGGAACAGTATGGAATACATGATTGGTAAAATGGCTGTAAGTCAACAAGGGTCTGAGGTATCAAACGAGCCTCAATCCATCACTCTGCTGCCAGAAATACAGTAGATATGGATGGATAACTTGAAGGGTTTCTTCTCCGGACTTATTTTTCCATGGAGTTCAATAGGAAAATTTGTCAGGAGAAACAATCATGTATGTACATACCAATCATGTATTCCATACTGTTCCAGCATAATTTACAGCTAAATCTAGTCCCACCCCCAATTCTCATAGAGATCCATTCAAATGCAGAGACGTTATAGTATCGCTTGTAAGAGTACCAGAAAATAAGATATCAAGAGTCTTTTGATGTTGTTGGGTCACAGACATCAGGAAATCATGGCATGCGAAGCATATGCGACCAAATATTAAAAATTTAAAGGCACAGTCAACTTAGTGTATGTAAACTTCTGACCCACTGGAATTGTGATTTAGTGAATTAAAAGTGAAATAATCTGTCAGTAAACAATTGTTGGAAAAATTACTTGTGTCATGCACAAAGTCGATGTCCTAACTGAATTGCCAACACTATAGTTTGCTAACATGTGGTTAAAAATTAGTTTTAATGACTTCAACCTAAGTGTATGCAAACTTCCGACTTCAACTGTATATAACACTCTGGTTCCCCCATGTTGTCCCAATATTGTCTCACTTTTATTATGATTGTGATTATTATTGTGTGTCTATGCGCTTATGTCCTTCCTTTCGATGTCTGTCTGTATTGTGTCTGTCTCATACAATTGTTTTAATTTTTCTGATCTATTTTAATTATACATATATGTACTCTTAATGTAAGGTGACCTTGAGTGTCCAGAAAGGCGCCAATCAAATAAAATGTATTATTATTATTATTATTATTAGTACAAGTGGATGTGTGAGGGTGTAGTTAAGGTGGAGGTGGGTGTAGGCGTACTGGTACAGGTAGTCCCATAGGGAGGGGGGTGTACTGGGAGTACAGGTGGATGTGTGAGGGTGTAGTAAAGGTGGAGGTGGGTGTAGGCGTACCGGTACAGGTAGTCCTACAGGTAGTCCCACAGGGATGGGGGTGTACTGAGAGTACAGGTGGAGGTGTGAGGGTGTTGTGAAGGTGTAGGTAGGTGTAGGCGTACCGGTACAGGTAGTCCCACAGGGAGGGGGGTGTACTGAGAGTACAGGTGGAGGTGTGAGGGTGTTGTGAAGGTGTAGGTAGGTGTAGGCGTACCGGTACAGGTAGTCCCACAGGGATGGGGGTGTACTGGGAGTACAGGTGCATCGGCACAGGAATGAAGATTGGGACAGGAACCGGCAACACCAGGATCTTCTGCCCGTGCACTTCATCTGGGAACACACATGCACACAAACACGCACGCACACAAACACACACACATAAACACACACGCACACAAACACGCACGCACACAAACACACACGCACACAAACACACACGCACACAAACACGCACGCACACAAACACACACGCACATAAACACACACGCACACAAACACGCACGCACACAAACACACACACACAAACACACACGCACACAAACACGCACGCACACAAACACGCACGCACACAAACACACACGCACACAAACACACCCGCACATAAACACGCACACAGTCAGCATTAAAACACTGTGCGCATGCATGTACATATTAATCAAACCTGTTGTCAAATTCCGTGTATGTGTGTGTTTGAGTATACGTGTGTGTGTGTGTGTGTGTGTGTGTGTGTGTGTGTGTATGCAGTGTTTCCCCTACCATAGATATTAGCAGGGATGCACAAAATTATAGCAATGTGCCTTTAAATACAAAGTTATAAAAGCAACCACAGAGCAGACTTCAAACGCAAATAGCGACTGTGATGTCTCGAGCGCAAATCACAAAAAGATATGTTGAGAGGATAGGCTACAACAACAGGCTATCAAAGGCAAAATATTAAGTTAATATCTTTTCAGGAACAACAAGAAATGTCGAGAAAGCTTTCTTTTAATAAGAACAGCAAGGACAGGCTATTTTCAGGTTTTTACAAAGAATGAATGAACATATTAAACCTGTCCTGAAGACATTACAGTGGCTACCTGTTAGCTCCAGAATTGATTTTAAAATTATTTTATTGGTTTACAAATCTCTTAATGGCCTAGCACCACAGGACATACATGATGAACCTATGAGATCCCATAGATCATCTGGCACAGGTCTTTTAATTATTCCAAGAGTTAGAACCAAAACTGTAGGGCAGAAGTCCTCAATCTTATCCAGTAAGGGCCAGTGTGGGTCCTCAATCTTAT
>CM056399.1:13637503-13670003 GCA_029718625.1 Synaphobranchus kaupii
AAGTGTGTGTAAGTGTGTAATACCGGTCTGGGACTCTGCATGCTGCTGGTGAGGTGTGTGTAAGTGTGTGTAAGTGTGTGTAAGTGTATGTAATACCGGTCTGGGACTCTGCATGCTGCTGGTGAGGTGTGTGTAAGTGTGTGTAAGTGTGTGTAAGTGTGTGTAATACCGGTCTGGGACTCTGCATGCTGCTGGTGAGGTGTGTGTAAGTGTGTGTAAGTGTGTGTAATACCGGTCTGGGACTCTGCATGCTGCTGGTGAGGTGTGTGTAAGTGTGTGTAAGTGTGTGTAAGTGTGTGTAAGTGTGTGTAAGTGTGTGTAAGTGTGTGTAATACCGGTCTGGGACTCTGCATGCTGCTGGTGAGGTGTGTGTAAGTGTGTGTAAGTGTGTGTAAGTGTGTGTAAGTGTGTGTAAGTGTGTGTAAGTGTGTGTAAGTGTGTGTAAGTGTGTGTAAGTGTGTGTAAGTGTGTGTAATACCGGTCTGGGACTCTGCATGCTGCTGGTGAGGTTTGCAGAGGGTGCCTTTGTTCTGACTGATGGGTTTGCAGAGCAGGGCCTTGTTCTTCAGAACCCTGCGGGGCGGGGCCGGGAGCTTCATCGCATCCGTCTGCGTGCTTGCCTGCGCAAAACAACCTGCATTACTACAGCTGCACAACAAGCCTGCATTACTACAGCTGCAAAACAAGCCTGCATTACTACAGCTGCACAACAAGCCTGCATTACTACAGCTGCACAACAACCTGCATTACTACAGCTGCACAACAAGCCTGCATTACTACAGCTGCACAACAAGCCTGCATTACTACAGCTGCACAACAACCTGCATTACTACAGCTGCACAACAACCTGCATTACTACAGCTGCACAACAACCTGCATTACTACAGCTGCACAACAAGCCTGCATTACTACAGCTGCACAACAAGCCTGCATTACTACAGCTGCACAACAAGCCTGCATTACTACAGCTGCACAACAAGCCTGCATTACTACAGCTGCACAACAACCTGCATTACTACAGCTGCACAATAAACCTGCATTACTACAGCTGCACAACAAGCCTGCATTACTACAGCTGCACAACAAGCCTGCATTACTACAGCTGCACAACAACCTGCATTACTACAGCTGCACAACAACCTGCATTACTACAGCTGCACAACAAGCCTGCATTACTACAGCTGCACAATAAACCTGCATTACTACAGCTGCACAACAAGCCTGCATTACTACAGCTGCACAACAAGCCTGCATTACTACAGCTGCACAACAACCTGCATTACTACAGCTGCACAACAACCTGCATTACTACAGCTGCACAACAACCTGCATTACTACAGCTGCACAACAACCTGCATTACTACAGCTGCACAACAAGCCTGCATTACTACAGCTGCACAACAACCTGCATTACTACAGCTGCACAACAAGCCTGCATTACTACAGCTGCACAACAACCTGCATTACTACAGCTGCACAACAAGCCTGCATTACTACAGCTGCACAACAACCTGCATTACTACAGCTGCACAACAACCTGCATTACTACAGCTGCACAACAACCTGCATTACTACAGCTGCACAACAAGCCTGCATTACTACAGCTGCACAACAAGCCTGCATTACTACAGCTGCACAACAAGCCTGCATTACTACAGCTGCACAACAACCTGCATTACTACAGCTGCACAACAAGCCTGCATTACTACAGCTGCACAACAAGCCTGCATTACTACAGCTGCACAACAACCTGCATTACTACAGCTGCACAACAAGCCTGCATTACTACAGCTGCACAACAAGCCTGCATTACTACAGCTGCACAACAACCTGCATTACTACAGCTGCACAACAACCTGCATTACTACAGCTGCACAACAACCTGCATTACTACAGCTGCACAACAACCTGCATTACTACAGCTGCACAACAAGCCTGCATTACTACAGCTGCACAACAAGCCTGCATTACTACAGCTGCACAACAAGCCTGCATTACTACAGCTGCACAACAACCTGCATTACTACAGCTGCACAACAAGCCTGCATTACTACAGCTGCACAACAACCTGCATTACTACAGCTGCACAACAAGCCTGCATTACTACAGCTGCACAACAAGCCTGCATTACTACAGCTGCACAACAACCTGCATTACTACAGCTGCACAACAAGCCTGCATTACTACAGCTGCACAACAACCTGCATTACTACAGCTGCACAATAAACCTGCATTACTACAGCTGCACAACAACCTGCATTACTACAGCTGCACAATAACCTGCATTACTACAGCTGCACAACAACCTGCATTACTACAGCTGCACAACAAGCCTGCATTACTACAGCTGCACAACAACCTGCATTACTACAGCTGCACAACAACCTGCATTACTACAGCTGCACAACAACCTGCATTACTACAGCTGCACAACAACCTGCATTACTACAGCTGCACAACAAGCCTGCATTACTACAGCTGCACAATAAACCTGCATTACTACAGCTGCACAACAACCTGCATTACTACAGCTGCACAACAAGCCTGCATTACTACAGCTGCACAACAACCTGCATTACTACAGCTGCACAACAAGCCTGCATTACTACAGCTGCACAACAACCTGCATTACTACAGCTGCACAACAAGCCTGCATTACTACAGCTGCACAACAAGCCTGCATTACTACAGCTGCACAACAACCTGCATTACTACAGCTGCACAACAAACCTGCATTACTACAGCTGCACAATAACCTGCATTACTACAGCTGCACAACAACCTGCATTACTACAGCTGCACAACAAGCCTGCATTACTACAGCTGCACAACAAGCCTGCATTACTACAGCTGCACAACAACCTGCATTACTACAGCTGCACAACAAGCCTGCATTACTACAGCTGCACAATAAACCTGCATTACTACAGCTGCACAACAAGCCTGCATTACTACAGCTGCACAACAACCTGCATTACTACAGCTGCACAACAAGCCTGCATTACTACAGCTGCACAACAAGCCTGCATTACTACAGCTGCACAACAAGCCTGCATTACTACAGCTGCACAACAAGCCTGCATTACTACAGCTGCACAACAACCTGCATTACTACAGCTGCACAACAAGCCTGCATTACTACAGCTGCACAACAAGCCTGCATTACTACAGCTGCACAACAAGCCTGCATTACTACAGCTGCACAACAACCTGCATTACTACAGCTGCACAACAACCTGCATTACTACAGCTGCACAACAACCTGCATTACTACAGCTGCACAACAACCTGCATTACTACAGCTGCACAACAAGCCTGCATTACTACAGCTGCACAACAACCTGCATTACTACAGCTGCACAACAAGCCTGCATTACTACAGCTGCACAACAAGCCTGCATTACTACAGCTGCACAACAACCTGCATTACTACAGCTGCACAACAACCTGCATTACTACAGCTGCACAACAAGCCTGCATTACTACAGCTGCACAACAACCTGCATTACTACAGCTGCACAACAAGCCTGCATTACTACAGCTGCACAACAACCTGCATTACTACAGCTGCACAACAACCTGCATTACTACAGCTGCACAACAACCTGCATTACTACAGCTGCACAACAAGCCTGCATTACTACAGCTGCACAACAAGCCTGCATTACTACAGCTGCACAACAAGCCTGCATTACTACAGCTGCACAACAACCTGCATTACTACAGCTGCACAACAAGCCTGCATTACTACAGCTGCACAACAACCTGCATTACTACAGCTGCACAACAACCTGCATTACTACAGCTGCACAACAACCTGCATTACTACAGCTGCACAACAACCTGCATTACTACAGCTGCACAACAAGCCTGCATTACTACAGCTGCACAACAACCTGCATTACTACAGCTGCACAACAAGCCTGCATTACTACAGCTGCACAACAACCTGCATTACTACAGCTGCACAATAAACCTGCATTACTACAGCTGCACAACAAGCCTGCATTACTACAGCTGCACAACAACCTGCATTACTACAGCTGCACAACAACCTGCATTACTACAGCTGCACAACAACCTGCATTACTACAGCTGCACAACAACCTGCATTACTACAGCTGCACAACAAGCCTGCATTACTACAGCTGCACAACAACCTGCATTACTACAGCTGCACAACAAGCCTGCATTACTACAGTTGCACAATAAACCTGCATTACTACAGCTGCACAACAAGCCTGCATTACTACAGTTGCACACACACACCTACAGACACACCTAAATATATGCCCACACACACACACACATACATACAGACACACACACCAACACATGCAGTCACACCTACAGACAGTTGTGGTCAGCACTACACATGTACACAGCATATAACCATACCAAAAGACAAAAAAACACACGCAGACACACAGACACTCACATCTCCGTTGATTTTTGCCAGGGTCAGTGTTGTCGGAACAGCCCCTGCAAACGACAGACAGGTTAAACAGACTATAAGGTCAGCATTATCATGTTTCATTTTAAGAACAAACGCCAAGCAGACAGAGAGCATTAGTTCATCATCCATAGGAAACCACAGACAGTATTACTTTACTGAATAGCAGGTTACTGACTACCAATAATAATCACTTTACTGAATAGCAGGTTACTGATTACCAATAATAATCGCTTTACTTAATAGCAGGTTACTGATCACCAATAACAATTGCTTTACTGAATAGCAGGTTACTGATTACCAATAATAATGCCTTTACTGAATAGCAGGTTACTGATCACCAATAACAATCGCTTTACTGAATAGCAGGTTACTGATTACCAATAACAATCGCTTTACTGAATAGCAGGTTACTGATCACCAATAACAATTGCTTTACTGAATAGCAGGTTACTGATTACCAATAATAATGGCTTTACTGAATAGCAGGTTACTGATCACCAATAACAATTGCTTTACTGAATAGCAGGTTACTGATTACCAATAACAATCGCTTTACTGAATAGCAGGTTACTGATCACCAATAACAATTGCTTTACTGAATATCAGGTTACTGATTACCAATAATAATCGCTTTACTGAATAGCAGGTTACTGATTACCAATAATAATTGCTTTACTGAATAGCAGGTTACTGATTACCAATAATAATGGCTTTACTGAATAGCAGGTTACTGATCACCAATAACAACTGCTTTACTAAATAGCAGGTTACTGATTACCAATAATAATCGCTTTACTGAATAGCAGGTTACTGACTACCAATAACAATCGCTTTACTGAATAGCAGGTTACTGATTACCAATAATAATCACTTTACTGAATAGCAGGTTACTGATTACCAATAACAATCGCTTTACTGAATAGCAGGTTACTGATTACCAATAATAATCGCTTTACTGAATAGCAGGTTACTGATCACCAATAACAATCGCTTTAATGAATAGCAGGTTACTGACTACCAAGATAACAATCGCTTTACTGAATAGCAGGTTACTGATTACCAATAATAATCACTTTACTGAATAGCAGGTTACTGATTACCAATAACAATAGCTTTACTGAATAGCAGGTTACTGATTACCAATAATAATCGCTTTACTGAATAGCAGGTTACTGATCACCAATAACAATCGCTTTACTGAATAGCAGGTTACTGATCACCAATAACAATTGCTTTACTGAATAGCAGGTTACTGATTACCAATAATAATCACTTTACTGAATAGCAGGTTACTGGTTTCCAATAATAATGTACTGAATAGCAGGTTACAGATTACCAATAATAATCGCTTTACTGAATAGCAGGTTACTGATTAGTAATAATAACAATAATAACTTTACTGTACAACAGGTTATTGATAACCAGTAATAATGGTTATTAATTACCTTGCAGGGCAGTGTTGACGGTGATATACGGCTGTCCAGTGGGGGCGCTGGCTAACGACACCACATTAGCTATGACGGGCGTGGCTTCCTTGGAGGCGTAGATGGGGAGGGGGGGCAAAGCTGAAGGGACCCCAGCAGGGGGGGGCAGGGGGGCAATACTGGCTGGGATGGCACCTGTTGGAACTGAGGTTCATACCTATTTTAATGTACAGTCACTCATTTCAACTTGAAATATTATTATCTTTGTCGTCATTTTATTTATAGCTTGTTGCATTTTCCACATAATTTAAAAGCCCTTCCATATGCAAGCACTGGAAATTAGCACAAGCAATAAACGTACTGGTACAACACAACAGATTATGGTTTTTTACACAATGTATCTTAGTCAATATGCATCTGTCCCTGTCAATCAAATCCTGAACTATAAAATAATTTATTACGGTTACTGCTGCCTAAGCAATGGGAGGACTGTGGTGTGCGAAGCAGGGAAAGACGTACTCTGTGGGGGGAGGGCGAGGGCACCTGGGTGCGGGCCGTGTTGCTGCTCGAAGGGACTGCTCTGGGCTTGTTGCGGCTCGAAGGGGCTGCTCTGGGCTTGCTGCGGCTCGAAGGGGCTGCTCTGGGCTTGCTGCGGCTCGAAGGGGCTGCTCTGGGCTTGCTGCGGCTTCGAAGGGGCTGCTCTGGGCTTGCTGCGGCTCGAATGGGCTGCTCTGGGCTTGCTGCTGCTTGTAGGGACTCTGCTGGTTACTGAAGAGCAGCAGACAGGACAGGTCGCAGAAGTGCTTCATCTCTCCCAGCCACTTCTGAGACTCCAGGAGTTTCCCCTGTCGCAGACACCAGTCGCACTTCGCCATCTGGGGGGGGGGGGGGGGGTGTTACCGTGTGCAGGGGCTCTACCTGCTCAACAGGTATATACCTGATCACTCACAGGTGCATTAGAGATAGAGTGGGGCCTGTTACCTTGGCCCTGAAGACCCCAGAATGTCCCTTATATACCGTACACCAGCTTATTATAATGTAGTTGGACTTTAAGACGCAACAGATTGGGGGCTCGTCCGGGATACTACGGAAGATTTGCGACTATTTGTTCTGCTTTGATGCTACTTTGGAGACTATGTATCTGTCACACAGTTATGTTCTTGCTCATTATTACTTGGTGCAGAATCCATATCTTTGGGATTAGTAACAGTGTTACTTGCTTGGCCTGTAGTACAAGTTTGAGTGCTGTGATTTTGACAGCCTGCGTTTCTGTTGATATGTTGCCATGGAGTTTGATCTAGACGAGTTCGTTGATGACGCAAGAATCGAACAGCTGGTCAGCTGCCAGAAAGCTGACCTTCTGTTAATGATGGAATTCTATAAAATGGAGGTGTCCCGCTCAAAATAGGTCATTAAAGCCCAGAAATGCTGATTTCAACCATATTGATTGATTAAGGTAAACTAATTCAACAAATGATGGTAAAAAAGGAAACTTTTGGAAGCACAAAACTGTAAATGATTACAGGTGCATTTAAATGGATCTCTATGGGAATTGGGGCTGGGACTAGATTAAGCTGTAGATTACACTGGATCACATGGTTGGCTGAGTGGCTGTAAGTAATCAAGGGTCTGAGGTATCAATCAAGCCTTAAACCATCACTCTGTTGCCAGATATGCAGTAGATATGGATGGATCACTTTAAGGGTTGTTTCTCCTGACTCATTTTCCTATTGAACTCTATGGACTGAACTGCGAAGGACTGGTGCTCATCTCAGTGCTGTACTTATATCACAGGAAGCGGTCTACGTGTGAGAAGCAGTGTTGTGCAAGTTCACACTTCACAAGAGCTAGCTCAAAGTTCAGTTCACATTCATAACTCTCGCGGGAGTTAACGACGCTCACGCTCACGTTCATTAGTTGCAAACTGATACGTTCACCAAAAACATCTTTTAGCGCGTTCATGCACAACACTGGTGAGAAGAAGTAGGAAGTGTTGGTTCTGACCTGGTAGAACAGCACGGTGTACAGAGCCATACACTCCTCCTTGCAGAACTCCTCCAGTTTCCCGCCAAAGTGGTTCTGGATCATCTTCTGAGCAGCGTTAGCGCAGTAAGCACAGGTCCGACAGGGATTCCCACTTCGCTTGGCCAGGTCATGCTTAAACAGCAGCTTACAGCCTGACACACGGACACAGGGGCGCACAGACAGACACACGGACACACAGACAGACAATCAGTAATTCAATAATTAATTAATAATTGCTTCTAAAAGAAAAGGCACACACTTTCATCCCTCTTGGTGAAGTTAATTTTTTTCTGCGCCTCGCTAGCTAGCTAACCTGCTCAACATCTGGCCAGAACAATCTCTCCAGACAGAATGCCCAAACATTTTTCAATATTTTACTGAACCCGAACATCTTATCACGGTTGTCAGATTTACCGACATATTAATAAAAACTACCAAAGCTGCCTTCTGTTAGAATAACAACATAAATACATGTATGAGATAAAGTAGCAAAGCAGAGCTGGAAATTCTGTTAACAGTCAGTTGGAGGCATGTTAAGCCTGGGGGGGGGGGGGGGGGGGGGGGGAGGAGAGAGAGAGAGAGAGAGAGAGAGAGAGAGAGCGAGAGAGAGAGAGAGGGTGAGCGAGAGAGAGAGAGAGAGAGAGAGAGAGAGAGAGAGAGGGTGAGCGAGAGAGAGAGAGGGTGAGCGAGAGAGAGAGAGGGTGAGCGAGAGAGAGAGAGGGTGAGCGAGAGAGAGGGGCAGAGAGAGAGAGAGAGGGTGAGCGAGAGAGACGGGCAGAGAGAGAGAGGGTGAGCGAGAGAGAGGGGCAGAGAGAGGGTGAGCGAGAGAGAGAGAGAGGGTGAGCGAGAGAGAGAGAGAGGGTGAGCGAGAGAGAGAGAGAGGGGTGAGCGAGAGAGAGAGAGAGGGTGAGCGAGAGAAAGGGGCAGAGAGAGAGAGAGAGAGGGTGAGCGAGAGAGAGAGAGGGTGAGCGAGAGAGAGGGGCAGAGAGAGAGAGAGAGAGGGGCAGAGAGAGAGAGGGTGAGCGAGAGAGAGAGAGAGGGTGAGCGAGAGAGAGAGGGGCAGAGAGAGAGAGAGAGAGAGGGGCAGAGAGAGAGAAAAAGAGAGGGGCAGAGAGAGAGAGGGTGAGCGAGAGAGAGAGGGGCAGAGAGAGAGAGAGAGAGAGGGGCAGAGAGAGAGAAAAAGAGAGGGGCAGAGAGAGAGAGGGTGAGCGAGAGAGAGAGAGGGGCAGAGAGAGAGAGGGGCAGAGAGAGAGAGGGGCAGAGAGAGAGAGGGGCAGAGAGAGAGAGGGGCAGAGAGAGAGAGGGGCAGAGAGAGAGAGGGGCAGAGAGAGAGAGAGGGGCAGAGAGAGAGAGAGAGGGGCAGAGAGAGAGAGAGAGGGGGCAGAGAGAGAGAGAGGGGCAGAGAGAGGGGCAGAGAGAGAGAGAGAGAGGGGCAGAGAGAGAGAGGGGCAGAGAGAGAGAGGGTGAGCGAGAGAGAGAGGGGCAGAGAGAGAGAGAGAGGGGCAGAGAGAGAGAGAGAGAGGGGCAGAGAGAGAGAGGGGCAGAGAGAGAGAGGGTGAGCGAGAGAGAGAGGGGCAGAGAGAGAGAGAGAGGGGCAGAGAGAGAGAAAAAGAGAGGGGCAGAGAGAGAGAGGGTGAGCGAGAGAGAGAGAGGGGCAGAGAGAGAGAGGCAGAGAGAGAGAGGGGCAGAGAGAGAGAGGGGGCAGAGAGAGAGAGAGGGGCAGAGAGAGAGAGAGGGGCAGAGAGAGAGAGGGGCAGAGAGAGAGAGAGAGAGGGGCAGAGAGAGAGAGGGGCAGAGAGAGAGAAAAAGAGAGGGGGGGGGGGTGTTGCAACTGACCTTCACTGCAGAATGGGTGGTCCACGTGGTTGAACTTGACCACGTCCCTGACCGTCTTGTCGAGCTTGCAGTAGTCGCACCGCAAAGTGGTAAAGTTGAGCTTTCTATACGTCTCTGCGCATATCTTCCCACATAACAGCACCATGTGACCCTGCAGCAGAGAAACCTTCACTCAGACACGCCGACCAAAAACCAGCGCTCAGCAGTCCATACACACCACGGAGCGGGGGACACTTACAAGTGTAACACCAGACAAAGTGGGAAGGGAAGATTATAATCATGACACCAGACAGGCAGTGAGGGGGAACGTTATAAACATCTTTATACCATGGTATGGGTGAATACTCGATTCTGATTGGTCAATGACTGGTCGTTATTCTGTATAACCGGTCAGTCATCCGGGTCACAAGTTTAATCACAGTTCTAAATTAATGCGCTGCCTGCCTGGCCAGCTAGTACTACGCAACCTGGGAATGGCAAACACCGGTCAATTCAGAGTCCAAGACGTTCTAGAAAATAAGTGGAATAAATAAAGTGAATTAATAAAGTAAACGAATGTAGCCTATCTACTTTATTTTCCTCAGTGACTAACGTTACTGTAGCCTACGGCAGACGGCTACTTCGCCTCGTAGGTATGCTGCAAATAGTAGGCTAACTTTGGCTACGATAAACTTTTGTCATTGTTTTTCAGATAATGCAAATGCAATACATGGCGAGGTAACTATATAGCTAGCCAAAGTTACATTATCACGGAGTTAGCAAAGCGCATGGTGTTTATGTGCAATGCGTAGCCTAATCTTTTTTTATTTTTTACTGCGAGCCATAAATCCGTCTCGTAGAAGTTAACGTTGCCATAGCAACAGCATACATCTGACTTATAAAAATCGGTAAACAACATTAATCTACAGATTTTAAAAAGTTTGTATTCGGCAGATATCTTAGTTACAACTACTTCAATCTAGCAAAACATTTTTGTGGTTAGAAGTGCTGTATTTATTCAGTTGGAAATACGAATTTATCATAGTAGGAATTTGCATGTAAATTGACGTCGGCAACACGCTGGCTGCTTGTGAATGCAAGCTAGGCTACTTCACAAAGCATGTTAATCTGTAGCCTATAGGCTATATGTAGAAAACTTTTTATCCAGCGAAAATTCTTCGATAAGTTACATCTAACAAACTCCGTTGTATTTTTTAGATGGTCCCATAGGGCATCATGATGCGAATCTGCTACACACTGCGTGACCAAACCATTTTTAAAAAGCAAGACAGAGGGAGGTAATGTTGAAAGTTATGGTTTCATACAATTTTCTTAAATAATGTAATGACAAAAATAACCAAAATTGGTGCCAATTGTACGTTATAACCGAGAAGGAACTATTTCCCCCCCCCGATAGAATCAATTATTTTCAGAACGAACGACGAGAGGGTTTGCATAGCAACGCACTTAAACCCTTAACAGCCTGAACTATGAAATAATTGACAGAAAATTCTAATTTTTTGAAATTGAAGTGTTTATTAGGCCTCAACAAAATGTTTAAAAAAAATTAAAAAAAAACATTTATATTTGCATATGTGATTTTTTCTTTGTATCACATTTGATACATCAGGCATAATATGCACTTTGGTGATCAAAACAACTTATTTGTAAACAAAAACACACCTTTTTCTTTTCAATAACATGCGTCTTAACTTCAATTGGTTTTGTTCTTTTTTTCCCCAAACAGCTACCTTTTCAACCTTCCTTTTCAACCTTCTTTTATTTCGCTTTGTGGTGTGCAACAAAACAGTTTCTGTCCTTGTTCAGGCACAGGTGGACACTACATTTCCTACAGTAGACATGTGAGAAGTGATTGCCTGTGCAGTGCTTGCATCTCTGCCGGGTTTCCCATGTTGGAAAGTGATCAATGCCATCCTTTCGCACATCTGGAGGCACACTAGAGGTTGGCCTTTTCCGAGGTGGTGGTGTTTCGGCTTCTGGAGAGGATAGTGGTCTGCCACACTTGACTTGGCCTTTTCCTGCCCTAATGAGAGAAGTGGCAACAGAAGCCTGAAACTTTCGCAGGGGCATGGTTTTGTTCTGAGGCTCCAGCTTCTTCTGGTCTCTTCTGTAGAGGATCCATGCATTTATGACTGCCACTGTGACAGTGTGCCACCAAATGTACATGTACCATCTTCTACATTTGAAGCTGTACTTGTAGAGGGCAGATAGCATATCATGGAGGTCAACACCTCCCATGAACGTGTTGTACATTTCAACTATGGCTGGTCGGGGAACCATAACATATGTTTTGGTTTTGCGATCCCAACGTTTCACTTCTCCTTCTGGTTCGATGCCAACAAAAGAAGACAGTAGGTTCACAGCTTCATTGTCACACCATCTGACTATGATGATGTTTTCCTGGTTGACTCTGAAATCCATGGACCCTCTTCCTTTCTTCTTCATTTCTTTTTCCTCCATCATGTTGCAGTCTTGTACCCTGTTCATTCGGACAGTGCCTAGGTAGTAGATTCCTCTTTGCCTCAGGTGTTCCAATAGTATAACTGATGTGAAGTAGTTGTCTGCAAAGACTTTGTGGTTTTTTCCTGCTGGAAGGGTTGATGTCAGTTTCAGGACAACATCTCCACTAACACCAACATCAGATCTCTCTTTGTCTGGATTTTCTGCACCTTGACAAACATCAAAGTCATATAGAAAGCCACTTTGTCCTGCACGACCCCACATCTTGAACCCCCATTTGTGAGGTTTGCCTGGCATGTAGGCTTTCAGCGGAGATTTTCCCTTGAATGGAACCATAATTTCATCAACTGCATGATGTTCTTCAGGAGGTATACAAAGGCATTGTTCTCGTAGCTTGTCTAGCCATGGCCTGAGTTTCCACAGTTTATCTTTTTGCGCATCTTCAGACATGTTGAGATTGTCTTCAAAGTGAATCAGTGTCAGCAATTTCAGAAATCGATCTCGAGGCATCACATCAGAAACTTTGGGGTACTTTGTCTCCATCTCCCAATAGGCTCGTACATTGGGCATCTGTACTAAACCCATGCACAGGTACATACCCAGGAACTGCTCAATTTCTTGGGCAGTTGTGTTTATTGACTTTCCGTCCTTCTGTACACTGTACAGGTTTGTTTGGTATGCAACTAGCTGTAACATTTCATCAGTAACAAACTGTTTGAAATACATGTAGGGTGTGAACTCTGACCTGTCTTCTAAGGCTTCATCAGCACACTCATCAAATTCAACACCTGGTGGTTCAAATGGTTTCTTTCTCCACGTGTATGCTTTCTTTGTCACTTTTTTCCGTGCAGACGTCTTTGTTGCTGTGTACTGTGTTGTTGGACCCTCTTTTTCTCTGCTTGTCTGGTCATCACTATCATCACGTTTCCTCCTTTTCTCACACTGCTTTGTTGTTGTGTACTGTGATGTTGTTGGGCCCTCTTCTTCTGTGCTTGTCTGGTCATCACCCTCTTGTAAGTCTTCTTCATTGCTAGTATCTGAGCTTTCTTCACCAGACATTGCTTTGGGAGTCCATTCTTCATCATCATCATCATCCCCTTCCTCTAACTGCTCCATGTCACTTGCATTTCCATCAAAAATCATACTCACGGCATCTTCCCCTGTGTACTTTCTCGTGTACTTTCTCGTGTACTTTTTCGCCATCTAAAATACACAGATAAAACAAAGTATTGTGAATTCTGAATTTTGACTATAAATATTTGATCTACTATAGTCTTACAGCATAGCTAGCTAAATAAACTCACAAATTCTATGCTCTGTGAACACACATCCTCTGTTGTTTCAAATTAGCCTGAGATGGAGTACCCCAAAGTTTCTGATTTGATGCATCGAGATCGATTTCTGAAATTGCTGACACTGATTCACTTTCAAGACAACCTCAACGTGTCTGAAAATGTGCAGATAATGGCTAGCTGACTTCAAAGACAAGACAATTCAATCACTAATAAATTGGACTTTGTGTAACGTTAGCTAGTACCATTGCAGTTTCTAGTAGCACAAACCATGGCATCTGTTAGCTAGCTAGCTAGCTATGTTAGCAGGCAATGCTAAATAGTTAGTGCTAGCATAGTACTAGATAGTGCTAGCAATACAATAATCATTGAATGATTTACCGCAAAATTACCTTATAAATATTTGCTCTACAGATCACATTTCAAACTTAAATTACCTTAATCAAATCATCAAAATAGTTTAGCATGCACTATGGTAGGAATAATGCATATTGCACAAAGAAAAACAATACAATGATTATTGAGTAAAACTTGCCCTTTTATATACATTATACCTGCTGTATCAAATTTGCTACACACATTTTCCACTCGTTTTACCATAAACTAAAATGCAAAATGTAAAGTAATTATGAGTTGCTGCAGCTTATCTAATCACTCATTTTGAAATATTAGTAAAGATATAAATGCAAAACTCACCGTAACGCACTCTGAATACTTGCAATGCAAAAGTTATCCACCAGCGGGCATGTATCAGATTGTATATAACAGGTTTTTGAGCAAAGTATTGATCATATTGATGATGTAATAGGTCTCCGAAATCAAAGGCGATTAAGGGAACTAGTAACGAGAAATAGAATTAGCAACGAGATTTTTTCTGTTCAATTAGAACTACCAACCAGCTGTTTTGCATGACAACGCAAAAACAACAAGCCCAAAGAGCTGCGGAAGTATATTTAACTTTCAGCTGATTAAATCGATAAAAATCTATAAATACGAAAGTACCTATATATAATCATTGTTGGTAACCATGGTATAAGCGCAATAATCAACGACGAGGTGTGCATTACACGGTTTTAACCGCACGACGTTGAGGCGAAGAACCACCCGACGCGAAGCGGAGTTATATGTTACCTACCTATCAGGTTATATGTTATTTAATCCATAACAACACTCATTCGCTATGACTAACAAAAGCCACGTTTATTCATGAAGAGGCCAAAAAGCATTATAGGTAAGCACCTAAGCATAACATAACGCTGACGCATGACTGAGCGAGGACGTTCCATTTGCCTAATGCACGTTGCCTCCCTTCCTCCATCCTTGTATCTCATCCTTGCATCCTGTCCTCGCGTCCTCCACTGGGCGGAGCTAAGGAGCGAGGAAAGGATACAAGGAGTGAAAATAAGCGAATGGTATGAACTCAGAAGGGGAAGGTTATAAGCGTGACACCAGACAGGTAATGAGGGGGAAGGTTATAAGCGTGACACCAGACAGGTAGTGAGGGGGAAGGTTATAAGAGTGACACCAAACAGGTAGTGAGGGGGAAGGTTATAAGCGTGACACCAGACAGGTAGTGAGGGGGAAGGTTATAAGAGTGACACCAGACAGGTAGTGAGGGGGAAGGTTATAAGAGTGACACCAGACAGGTAGTGAGGGGGAAGGTTATAAGCGTGACACCAGACAGGCAGTACACAGTATAATGGCGGAAAGGCAGGTAGTGAGGGAGAAGGTTATAAGCGTGACACCAGACAGGTAGTGAGGGGGAAGGTTATAAGCATGACACCAGACAGGCAGTACACGGTATAATGGCTGAAAGGCAGGTAGTGAGGGGGAAGGTTATAAGCGTGACACCAGACAGGTAGTGAGGGGGAAGGTTATAAGCGTGACACCAGACAGGCAGGTACCTTGAACTGAAGCAGCTCTGGTTTGGAGGAGAATAGGCGGCGACATTGTCTACAGGTCAACTTCACCAGGCCGGAGGACGGAGGGGCGGGGCCACCGGCCACAGGGGGCGGGGCCTGAGCGGGGGCGGGTCCACGCGGTAAAGCAGCAGGAAGGGCCGGGCCGTGTCCGCGAGCCGACGGCATGGGCGGGGCCTGCACAGGGCCAGGTCCGAGGGGCGGGGCTTGCACAGGGCCAGGTCCGAGGGGCGGGGCCTGTCCGTGGGGAGGGGCCTGTCCGAGGGGCGGGGCCTGTCCGTGGGGAGGGGCCTGTCCGTGGGGAGGGGCCTGTCCGTGCCTTGGGACAGAAAGCGGGGGCAGGGGGAGCAGAGGGAGCAGGGGGAGGCCAGAGTGGGGGGCGGAGTGGGGTTCCAGAGCTGCAGAGGTTCCGTTTACCTGACCCAGAGGAAGCGCTTTACTGAAGCTCGCCTGCAGGGGGAGACAGAGAGCCCAGTTTCAGCATCACTCTCTGATGGCCAGAGACTCATTAACTAAATATACAGTGCACTTCAAAAGTGTTAGGACAATGACACATTTTTGTTGTTTTGGCTTTGTACTCCAGCACATTGGATTTGAATGGAACAGTGACTATGAGGTTAAAGTGCAGACTTTCAGCTTTAATTTGAGAGTTTTTACATCCATATCAGGTGAACCGTGTAGAAATTGTAGACATTTTCACACATAGTTCCCCCCCCACCCCCATTTTAGGGCATCAAAAATAATTGGACAAATGAACATAAACTTAAATAAAGTTATCATATTTCATATTTGGTCGCATATCCTTTGCATGCCATGACTTCCTGATGTCTGTGACCCAACAAAATCAAAAGACTCTTGATATCTATTTTCAGGTACTCTTACAAGAGATACTATATCCTCTCTGCATTTGAATGGATCTCTATGGGAATTGGGGGGTGGGACTAGATTTAGCTGTAAATTACATGGGAATAGTATGGAACACATGGTTGGCTAAATGGCTGTAAGTCATCAAGGGTCTGAGGTATCAAACAAGCCTTAAACCATCACTCTGCTGCCAGATATGCAGTAGATATGGAACCGTTGTTGTGTGTGTGAGAGACGGTGTGCGTGAGGAAGGAAGGTCCAGGCACAGGTAGAGGCTCACCTGGAAGCTGAGGACGCAGTTGTAGGAGCAGAAGTTGCGGATGGAGCCGTCGTTCAGGGCCAGGTGGAACTGAGGTACAGCCACAACCCTGCAGCTGGTGCACGGGAACGATGCACCTGTACAAGAGATCAGCCTTATACACCGGTGTGTGTGTGTGTGTGTGTTTGACTGTGCTGCTGTGTGTTGTGTGTGTGTGTGTGTGTGTGTGTGTGTGTGTGTGTGTGTGCGCGCGCGCGAGTGAGTGGTGTGTGTGTGTGTGTGTGTATGCGAGTGAGTGGCGTGTGTGTGTGTATGCGAGTGAGTGGCGTGTGTGTATGCGAGTGAGTGGCGTGTGTGTGTATGAGAGTGAGCGGCGTGTGTGTGTATGCGAGTGAGCGGCGTGTGTGTTACCTGCTATGCCAGACGGTGGGGTGCCGTTAGCGTTAGCAGCACAGGCTTCAGAGCAGTACAGCTGGACCTTGCCGTCAGGCCCCGCCCCCTCCACCATCTCCCCAGCAGAACGCAGACTGTGGCAGTTTGCACACGGAGTAACCTTGACGCTCTTCTGCAACACACACAGCAGCACAGGGGGGATTTGGGGTGGGAGTCAAGGTTCGAGGCAGGGGCAGTCCAAGGGGCTTTAGGCCCTCAACCTCAGCACCGGATATAATGTCGCCCTCTGCTGATAACTGTAATTTGCGCTCAAAAAGCCAGTTTCCCCATTGGGCTCCATTCATTTTTAACAGCAAAAATTTTTTTAAATACTTCCACTCATACTGTATATTGAGGTTAACTCAGAGCATTAAAATGACTTTAAAAATTGCTTATTATTTTTCCGTCGTCAAATGTTTTTTTCTTACCACACAGACAAAGATATTAATTTTGTATTATTACTTACTCTGGCCTACGTCGTATTTCTGCGTACTAGCTGGCAACCAATTACATACTCTTTACATACTCAATTACATACCCAACTACATACTCTTTACATACCCAATTACATACCCAACTACATACTCTTTACATACCCAATTACATACCCAACTACATACTCTTTACATACTCAATTACATACCCAACTACATACTCTTTACATACTCAATTACATACTCATAAGACTTTGATGTAGCCGTTTGTCACTTTCTGAGCCATCCTCAACTTTGCAGGTAAGATGAGCGCAAAATTAAACTTCCTGGTTCGGATGTGCTCCCCCACTGGTTTCTATTGGCTGTCTCTGCATATGATATACAGTGAGAGGCGGCCATTACCTGCTTGTAGGCAGTGAGACAGGCCTGGCTGCAGAACTTCCTGGTGGCGCCCTCTATCTGCAGCAGGTGGCACTGCCCGGTGGCAGTGTAGCAGTAGGTTCCACACGTCTCGCAGCAGTTCATGGTGAGGTTGTTGGAGGAGCGGAAACGGGAGAAGCAGGCGTCGCTGCACAGCTTGTGGACCGCGCCCTGGTAGTTCACCTCGTGGTTGATCTGACAGCAACGGAGACACATTTACCTTCAGATTAACACCTCGGCTTCATCTACCTACCGCCAGTCTGTCGGATTACCATGACAACCCCATACCCAACACCACCAGACCGCTCCCCGCTGAAGGCATCATCTACTCCTGGCCCAGCCCATCTCCACCTCGCCCCACCCATAAGCCCACTAACCCCACCCACAAGCTCATGGCCCCACCCAAAGGTCCACTAACCCCTCCCATCTGCTCCTAAAACCCACCCACAAGCTCATGGCCCCACCCATACACCCACTAACCCCTCGCATCTACTCCTAAAACCCACCCACAAGCTCCTGGCCCCACCCATACACCCACTAACCCCGCCATTGTGCCCCTAAACTCCGCCCATGAGTTTATGACCTTGGTTTGTTAAAGATGAAGCCAGCCCACATTGGATCACGTAATAGCAATACTATGAAGAACTACAACTACATTCCCAGTGAGCTCTTGTTGCCAGGTAACGGCACCGCTAATTTTGGGCATTTTTACAGCCTCCTTTCAGAGCCTGGCAGTAAAACCAGCGCTGCACATGGAACTGTGGGATAGATGGAGGCCATTTCAGGGGAGTTGAATCTCGTTATTGCGAACTAGCAGCAGTGCTCCCCTGTCCCCGAGTGACCTCACTTCCCCCCGTACCACGGCGGTCTTCTTGCACATGCTGCACTTGATGGCGGTTTCAGCGGCGGGCTGTTTGGCACTGCTGCCGCTGCGCTTGAAGTCGAAGGAGGAGAGGCAGGCCTGGCTGCAGAAGTCCTTCACCGTCCCGCTGGCGTCCACAGGGGCGATGATCACATCCTTTGGGTTCCCAATGTCCCTGCAGACAGTGACAGACAGAGACAGGGTTTGGGACGGGCGCACGGCGGGCAAGAGATGGGACCAGGCGCACAGGAAAGATATTTCCAGGGAAAACATTCAGAGGGGTACAGCAGTGATATGCGCACTCTGATGACCTAACGCTCAGTGGATCTGCGCTTTCTGATGACCTAACGCTCAGTGGATCTGCGCACTCTGATGACCTAACGCTCAGTGGATCTGCGCTTTCTGATGACCTAACGCTCAGTGGATCTGCACTTTCTGATGACCTAACAATCAGTGGATCTGCGCTTTCTGATGACCCAAAGCTCAGTGGATCTGCGCTTTCAGATGACCTAACGTAAAGTGTATTGTACGTATGCACAGACAGTGTAAAGTGAGTGGTTTATATATGCGCACTGTATAGTGTGTGGTACTTATGCGCAGGCAGTGTAAAGTGTGCAGTAAATACGTACAGACAGCGTAAAGTGTATGGTATATAGGCGCAGCTTTGACACTGACTTGTGGCAGGTCTTCCGAACAGTGTAAAGCCTATGGTATATATGCGCAGTGTAAAGTGTATGGTATATTTGCATAGACAGTGTAAAGTGTATGGTATATATGCGCAGTGTAAAGTGTATGGTATATATGCATAGACAGTGTAAAGTGCATGGTATATATACATAGACAGTGTAAAGTGTATGGTATATATGCATATACAGTGTAAAGTGTATGGTATATATACATAGACAGTGTAAAGTGTATGGTATATGTGCGCAGTGTAAAGTGTGTGGTATATATGCACAGTGTAAATTGTGTGGTATATATGTGCAGTGTAAAGTGTATGGTATATATGTGCAGTGTAAAGTGTATGGTATATGTGCGCAGTGTAAAGTGTGTGGTATATATGCGCAGTGTAAAGTGTATGGTATATATGCGCAGTGTAAAGTGTATGGTATATGTGCGCAGTGTAAAGTGTGTGGTATATATGCACAGTGTAAAGTGTGTGGTATACATGTGCAGTGTAAAGTGTATGGTATATATGCACAGTGTAAAGTGTGTGGTATATATGCGCAGTGTAAAGTGTATGGTATATATGCATAGTGTAAAGTGTATGGTATATATGTGCAGTGTAAAGTGTATGGTATATATGCACAGTGTAAAGTGTGTGGTATATATGTGCAGTGTAAAGTGTGTGGTATATATGCACAGTGTAAAGTGTGTGGTATATATGCACAGTGTAAAGTGTGTGGTATATATGTGCAGTGTAAAGTGTATGGTATATATGCACAGTGTAAAGTGTGTGGTATATATGCACAGTGTAAAGTGTGTGGTATATATGCGCAGTGTAAAGTGTATGGTATATATGCATAGTGTAAAGTGTATGGTATATATGTGCAGTGTAAAGTGTATGGTATATATGCACAGTGTAAAGTGTGTGGTATATATGCACAGTGCAAAGTGTGTGGTATATATGCACAGTGTAAAGTGTGTGGTATATATGCACAGTGTAAAGTGTGTGGTATATATGCGCAGTGTAAAGTGTATGGTATATATGTGCAGTGTAAAGTGTATGGTATGTGTGCAGTGTAAAGTGTGTGGTATATATGCACAGTGTAAAGTGTGTGGTATATATGCGCAGTGTAAAGTGTATGGTATATATGTGCAGTGTAAAGTGTATGGTATATGTGTGCAGTGTAAAGTGTGTGGTATATATGCACAGTGTAAAGTGTGTGGTATACATGTGCAGTGTAAAGTGTATGGTATATATGCACAGTGTAAAGTGTGTGGTATATATACGCAGCTGTGACACTGACTTCAGGCAGGAGTGGCAGGTCTTCCTGGCCGGAGCTTTGGGGGCGGGGGGCAGGTTGCAGCCGGTCAGGCAGACGGTGGAGCAGAAGAGCTGGGACGAGCCCTTGCGCTGGAAGGCCGTCTGTCCTTTCTGCAGGACCTTAGTGCAGCCAGAGCAGGACACCCTGACCGCTCCAGGGGGCGTGGCACTGGAAGGAGGAGCCGGCGAGGTCCGGGTGGGGGGTGTGGCCACCAGCGGGACTCTGGGAGGGACAGCCGACGCACGTGCCGGCCCAGAGAGCGAGGGCTGGGGGGGGGGCAGCCGGAACTGAGGGGGGAACAGCAGAGTCACATACAGGCAAGTGCACACATACATATACATATATATATATATATATATATACACACACATACACACACACACACACACACTCAAGCGCACACATACAAATATATATATGTATATACATATACACACACATACACATATATATATATATATATATATACACACACTCATAAATATATACACAAACATATATACACCATAGGCGGATTGTCATTGAGGCTATCGGAGGCTAAGCCTCCTGAAGGGATTAAAAAAATAAAATAAATAAAAAATTTGGTCCATAAAAAATTGGCTGCAAAAATACATAATCTTTAATAAGAATTTGGTCCATAAGTATAGCAAGAGCGCATCAGACTCATTTTGGTTTCTGTAAGTCAGTACGCTCGTGAGGCTATCTTGCCGAGGGTGACGTTCAGCCTCACTCACATTACAGTCCCTCCAAGCAGCTCAGGTAAAATGAGACGGTAGCGAGCAGAGCCCATTGGCTAGCCTCAGCCACACCCCCATCCCGTGAGTGGCAGGGCGAGTACAGAAATCTTTCATCTTTCATTTGCATATTGCACTCTGATTTGCCGGCAAAACGTTCTTGATCAAATTGAATTATATTTGTGCACTATACGTGTGCGTTAGCTGTCATAGCTATAGTATGTAATTAGCTATTGCTATATGCTGTAGTTGCTGCTAACTAGGACGCACGTCTATTGTAAGTTATGTGCAAGACTAAGTTTTTCATGTTTTTCACTACTATTGCTAATATCCAGAGAGTCCAGGGGTCAGAAAGTAAAAGTCTTGCCATGCGTTTCTTCCACCCATGAATTCAGCCAGCTGATTTCACTAATTAGTTCTACCTCCTGGCTGAAGAATTGTGCCAATTCGCAAATCCAGGTGATTGGAACAAAATACTGGGGAGGACTTTTTCTGAATCTGGATTTTACATCTCTGCTAATATCCAAATTCCTTTCCAATCAATACTAGCAGGTGGTTTGCAGAGAGAGAACAATGTTAATTTCAGGAGAGAGAAAGTGTAGGATCCTGTGACAGACAGTTGAACAACATTGAAGACATGGATCCTGGTTTTGTCACATCTGGCAAATGCTTTACAGGCGTTCATGGTGCAGCTATTGTTCTCAAAATCTAGTTTTCATACCTATTTGAACACTTTACACTGAATAGCAGCCTGCTAATCTAATTTCATATTGCAATCTTTCTGCAATTCAGCATCAACCTCACACAACTCAGCAAACAATACCAACAGTCTTTGTAGCCAACTAACAAATAAAACCATGATTTAATTTCTCTAAATAATGTTAATAATCTCGTGCCTTGCATATTTCATTTTTAGTATTGCAGATCTAGGATGTTTTAGAGAGTTTTTTTAAAGTTTTTTTAAAAATCTTGTTAATATTTTACAAAGCGCTTACATTTGTACATTTTGGTGGTTCTCACTCTTTACAGAGGCAATTCCTGGATTATTTATTTATGCCGCATCTGCCAACTTTTAATGTTTATTTGTTGATTATTATGCAATGTAATTGAACATAATACCATGTATATATCAGAAACGCGATAATGGTTTTTGCAAATATGCAATCGCTGTACAATTAATTGAATGGGAAATGGTGCGAGATTTGTAAATTCAATACAAATACCCTAATTATGCTATAATCCATTATGTAATTAAGTGGATCCTACTGTATATATATACAGATCCTTTCCAAAAAATTTGAATATCATGGAAAAGTTTTTTTTTTTTTCCATAATTCCATTCAAAAAGTGAAACCTTCATAGATTATAGATTCATTACACACAAAGTGAAATATTTCTAGCCTTTATTTGTTTTATTTTTCATAATTTTGGCTTACAGCTCCAGAAAACCCCCAAAACAGTATTTCAAGAAATTAGAATAGTGTGTCGAAAATCAGCATTTACTTCAGTTATTTCAGAGAATGAATGTTTTAGACTGAGGGCTCTATTTTCAAACCAGCGCAAGGGGACGGTATAGTCAAACGCAAGCTTGTTGACAGCATCAACGTCTTAAAACTGGCGCTATGGCGTTTATCAGCAATACCGCTAGGATCAACAAATTCTCAACATAACATCCTTTCGCTTGCGCTGCAGTGGGATGGGTGGCGCTGTCTGGGGCGTGTTCTAAAATCCTTTCGGCTCAGTGACAATTTGAACCAACGAAAACCCATTGCGTTATGATCAGCTGGAACCACCTCTTAGCGGGAACGCAATAGACTCTGGCAATTTGGCAACTTATTCGTCATGTAGTTCTATGTAGTGTCTAAAGGTGATGCCAACATTACACTTCCATTTAATGAACAAATAGCCTATAATTATTATTAATGAATTAATTTTAATTTAAACTACTAGAATAAAACAGGACAGCTTACAAGAAACTTGCGATCATGTAGGCCAATAGCCTATAATATATAAATTACACATTGACACAGTTGAATCATAAGCCTACCATTTGAATCATAAGTATGCCTACATCACTTAATGTAGGCTAATTAATGCATTCGCCACCTCCTCCCGTGCCTTCCGAACTTCTGGGAGACGAGGTGGTGTGGATTGTGATCCATAAATTACTACAGTCCTAGCCTGTACTTCTGTTGCAAGTATGTCTGATTCCTGTGCGGAAAATCGCTCTCGTTGACGGTCCAGTGCGTTTGGGTTGCTCATTATGAAATTGCATGGAGCGATTGCGTTCCAACTGGCTTTTTTTTAAAGCATGAGAACAACAATTTGATTGGCTACCATAGACACACACCTTGGACATTTAAACCCAGCCTTTCAGCAATACCGCCATAAGGTGCGCCAAGATTGCCGTCATGAAATTACCAAATTTCTCGCCGACACGCCCTCAGAGCGATACCGTCAAGCGATTACTCTTGCGTTCACCATTGCGTTTGGTTTATTAAAATAGAGCCCTGAGTGTCACACTCTGTACGTGGTGGTTTTTGAAGCACTGATTCCAGCCTCAGTCCACTCCCTCTGCATCGCCGCCAAATTTTGGAATCGTCTTTGCTTGACAATCCGCTGAAGCCTACGGTCATCTCTTTAGCTTGTGCACCTTCTCCTGCCACATTTTTCCCTTCCACTAAACTTTCTATTGATATGCTTGGACACTGCACTCTGTGAACAGCCAGCCTCCTTAGCGATGACCTTTTGTGTCTTACCCATCTTCTGGAGGGTGTCAATGATGGTCTTCTGGCCAATTGTCAAGTCTGCAGTCTTCCCCATACTGAACCAGAGATAAACTTTGCTGGTGTTTTGAGTAAATTAGATGATTAGAGTGTGACACTCAGTCTAAAACATTAATTCTCTGAAATAACTGAAGTAAATGCTGATTTTCAACACACTATTCTAATTTCTTGAAATACTGTTTTGGGGGTTTTCTGGAGCTGTAAGCCAAAATTATGAAAAATGAAACAAATAAAGGCTAGAAATATTTCACTTTGTGTGTAATGAATCTATAATCTATGAAAGTTTCACTTTTTGAATGGAATTATGGAGAAAAAAAACAACTTTTCCATGATATTCAAATTTTTTGGAAAGGATCGGTATATACATATATATGTATAGACAGTTGAAGTCAGAAGTTTACATACACTTAGGTTGAAGTCATTAAAACATATTTTTAACCACTCCACAGATTTCATGTTAGCAAACTATAGTGTAGTCATGGCATGCAAGGATATGCAACCAAATATTAAAAATTTGAAGGCACAGTCAACTTATTGTATGTAAACTTCTGGACCCACTGGAATTGTGATGTAGTGAATTAAAAGTTAAATAATCTGTCTGTAAACAATTGTTGGAAAAATGACTTGTGTCATGCACAAAGTAGATGTCTTAACTGACTTGCCAACACTATAATTTGCTAACATGAAATCTGTGGAGTGGTTAAAAATTAGTTTTAATGACTTCAACCTAAGTGTACGTAAAATTCCGACTTCAACTGTATATGTACGTATGTATGTATGTATGTATGTATGTATGTATGTATGTATGTGTATGTATATATATATATACACACACACACACTGTATACACACAAAAATACTCACCTGTAGGGGGGGTGGAGTTTTCTCCCACAGAGAACACCGAGCTGATCCTCAGTTCCTCTGAGGTTTTGTGCTGCTCCTGAAATGTCCCATAAACATTCAATCAACGTTCCATCAACGTTCCATGAACATTCCATCAATGCCCCATGAACATTCCATCAACATTACAAACCAGTGATAGCATTTGGCCATCATCAGCTGTCAGAATGTTAATACATTATTGCAGGAGGTGGGAAGCTGGGAGTGCAGGAAGGGTCAAGGGTCATGACCCAAGACTGACCTCTGACGTGTCAGGTTCGTCCTTGATGCATCTGGGCGGAGGCTGGGGTACGAGGGCGCGGTCGTAGGCCTCGTCAAGCGGCTCGTCTTTGATGTCCACAGGAGGAAAGAAGCAGCCGCCCTCGACAGTCTCCCTCTCCAGCTCCTGCGTGGAGCACAGCGCCCCCTACAGGCCACAAAAGGGATGAAATGGTCTCCCTGACCCTGAGCACACCTGGCCTTGGAAACGAGCAGGTAAGGGGGGGGTGACATACTCACAGGTGTGTCGTTAGCCACGCCCGAGAGGGCGGAGTCCCGTTCCCGCCGGTCCGCCGCAGACTCCACCACAGCGCTCATCTCCACGTCGGCCACCGGGGGGCGCCGGGCGTCTCGGGAGACAGACGCTGCAGGTACGGGAGAAGGCTGTGGTGTTAAATCACGCCGTGTCGCTGATGCGCTTCTCTAAACCTCCAGCAGGGGTCAGTAGATTCACACTTACACCAAATTACTGCCACATTCACCTGGTTCTGATCCTAAACCACCATTTCATCCACAACCTGATCTAATGCTCACTTACTCAGTGCACTCAGACGCTCAGTGTTAGCTCACTTACTCAGTGCACTCAGACGCTCAGTGTTAGCTCACTTACTCAGTGCACTCAGACGCTCAGTGTTAGCTCACTTACTCAGTGCACTCAGACGCTCAGTGTTAGCTCACTTACTCAGTGCACTCAGACGCTCAGTGTTAGCTCACTTACTCAGTGCACTCAGACGCTCAGTGTTAGCTCACTTACTCAGTGCACTCAGACGCTCAGTGTTCGCTCACTTACTCAGTGCACTCAGACGCTCAGTGTTAGCTCACTTACTCAGTGCACTCAGACGCTCAGTGTTCGCTCACTTACTCAGTGCACTCAGACGCTCAGTGTTAGCTCACTTACTCAGTGCACTCAGATGCTCAGTGTTAGCTCACTTACTCAGTGCACTCAGACGCTCAGTGTTAGCTCACTTACTCAGTGCACTCAGACGCTCAGTGTTAGCTCACTTACTCAGTGCACTCAGACGCTCAGTGTTAGCTCACTTACTCAGTGCACTCAGACTCTGTGTTAGCTTGTTCGTTTACAGCAGTCTATTATGCATGAAATGTGTAAGAGATTTTTCTGCCTCTCTCTCTATTTATTTAGACTGATGCAAATCTTTTCAAGCATATTCTAGTTTTCATAAATTAACTAAACTGTTTTACAACACCAAGTCAAAACAGGCTCCACAAATCACCTGTACACAGCTTGCAAACTGGCTAACAGTCAACCTACTCAGTCACTGGCACTTTACCACTGAATACCAAATCTGATTAAAATAATCAGCATCGATACCAGTTACACCACTTTCCAGTTCAGAAAGAGGAGTGGGAGCAGTTTATTCTGCCTTTAAAGGGAGTGGATCTGCTGCTTTCTCCCTGGACATGTGTAATGCACAGGTGTAATGCACAGGTGAGATGCACAGGTGTAATGCACAGGTGAGATGCACAGGTGTGATGCACAGGTGAGATGCACAGGTGAGATGCACAGGTGTGATGCACAGGTGAGATGCACAGGTGTGATGCACAGGTGAGATGCACAGGTGTGATGCACAGGTGAGATGCACAGGTGTAATGCACAGGTGAGATGCACAGGTGAGATGCACAGGTAGCTCACCTGTTCCCAGGCTGAGGGTAGAGTCTGTCTGTGTGCCGGCCTGTGATCCCTCAGTTCGCAGCTCCGAGGGTGCGCTCGCCGGTCTGTCGCTCTGCACCTCCGTCCGTCTGTCAGTGTCCACCTGTCTGCTCGTTGCCATGGTCACGACGCAGTCCGGAGTCTCGCTCGTGTCCATGTCCCAGTCATCTTCCTCCTCCTCTTCATCATCAGCCCTGATCACCGGAGCCCCGTCTAACTCTTCTTCTGCCCCGCCCTGGTCGTCTGCCCCGCCCCGGTTCTGCGGAGGGGGGGAGCGGCTTCCTGCCGCCACCTCAGAATCCCACATCCCTCTTCCTCCCTCCTCCTCATCACTACTGAACTGCAGCCCCATCCGTTCTGAGGGGGGGGAGCATGCACAAAGGAAGGATAAGGACACTAGGGGTACGTCCCAATAGTCGAAAAATGCACTCCACTACCACCTCCTCCTCTACTCCCTCCCTCCACTACCGCCACTACCACCTCCTCTCCTCCCTTCCTCCTCCACTACCACCACCTCTACTCCCTTCCTCCACTACCACCTCCTCTACTCCCTTCCTCCACTACCACCTCCTCTCCTCCCTTCCTCCTCCACTACCACCTCCTCTACTCCCTCCCTCCACTACCGCCTCCTCTACTCCCTTCCTCCACTACCACCTCCTCTACTCCCTTCCTCCACTACCACCTCCTCTCCTCCCTTCCTCCTCCACTACCGCCTCCTCTCCTCCCTTCCTCCTCCACTACCACCTCCTCTACTCCCTTCCTCCTCCTCTACGCCCTTCCTCCACTACCACCTCCTCTCCTCCCTTCCTCCTCCACTACCACCTCCTCTACGCCCTTCCTCCTCCACTACCACCACCTCTACTCCCTTCCTCCTCCACTACCACCTCCTCTCCTCCCTTCCTCCTCCACTACCACCCCCTCTACTCCCTTCCTCCACTACCACCTCCTCTACTCCCTTCCTCCACTACCACCTCCTCTCCTCCCTTCCTCCTCCACTACCACCTCCTCTACTCCCTTCCTCCTCCACTACCACCTCCTCTACTCCTTTCCTCCTCCACTACCACCTCCTCTACTCCCTTCCTCCTCCACTACCACCTCCTCTACTCCCTTCCTCCACTACCACCCCGGAAACGGATCTTTGTGTTTTAATCTAATGTCGCTGATTACATCTCAATTACGTATTAATGGTTACGTATTAATGAATGTCTCGACGCAAACCGCAATGTCAGGTACATTGTATACTGTACATGCAAATACTTATACTCAAAACATTCAGGTAGTTTTGCATACTTCCGGGTAGGAGAGGAGTGGTAGTGGGGGAGTGGAGGTAGGGAGGTGGGGAGTTAAGAATATTGGGACTAGGCACCCAAGGTTTTGTTCTGTAGGAAATGGAAGCATTTTAGAGTCGCCATCCGCCCCCCAACACACTGAACCACCCCTCCATGGCATACCTTCCTGCGTGCGTCTGCTGGACATCTCCCCAAACTGCAACTCCGTCCCCAGGACACTCTGTAAACCAGGACAAACAACTCAGCCCAATGCCCCTCCTACAGCATAATCAAACCCTACAAACCCCAACTCAACCCAATGCCCCTCCTACAGCATAATCAAACCCTACAAACCCCAACTCAACCCAATGCCCCTCCTACAGCATAATCAAACCCTACAAACCCCAACTCAACCCAATGCCCCTCCTACAGCATAATCAAACCATACAAACCCCAACTCAACCCAATGCCCCTCCTCCAGCATAATCAAACCCTACAAACCCCAACTCAACCCAATGCCCCTCCTACAGCATAATCAAACCCTACAAACCACAACTCAACCCAATGCCCCTCCTACAGCATAATCAAACCCTACAAACCCCAACTCAACCCAATGCCCCTCCTACAGCATAATCAAACTACTTATGTCTTCATGATGCGTCAACAAATTACTTTCAGAACCATCTTCTCCCTTGAACATATTATACGAACGTGCAAACATTTTTGTTAACATTGTAAAACATGTGAGATTAAATGTCATTTATAAGTTTTTATATGAAATTTAAGGCCTCTTTCGGTTCTCAATAGCCCAATAGGTTTTCTATGGCTGGATAGGTGAGTGTCCCATTGTAAAGTCGTCAGTTCGTCAGAAATCTCTTTAAATAGCTAAATATTTCCCTTCAAGACACAGAAACTGTCTGGACCAAACAAAAACATGTCTCAAACATTTTATCAAAGCCAACAAGCTCGCCATCGATGGCTGGCTAACTTACATTAGCGCCTTGCTAGGGATCGTTAGCTCGTTTTAAACTAGTGTCCCATCCTAAGGAGTCTAAACGTCCAAAGTTAATGCGATGAAAAGCCAGAAACGCCCGTATTGGCGGTGTATTTGCAGATCATCTTTGTGTATGAACGTTTACGCGGACAGTCAGCATAAGCGAAGACGCTACCCAGCAACTTCGGCTGTTCAGTCGGCTATATTACACGCATGCACCCACAGGCGGAGCACACACTTCCAGTTGGCTAACTAGGTAGCAGTTTTTCGATAACCATATAACGCATTGTGCAAGCAAGCGACTGGCTACGCAGGATACAAACATAGCTACAATAAAGTGGCAGTAATGGTGGCAAATTGCGACTACAAATGTGCCATGAATGCAGTCGTCTCGAGTTAGCAAGCCCATGACTTCAGTTAGCTATTCCAGCAAGACGGCCAAATAACTCCAAGCTACAAGCTAGCCAACTCTTTATTTCAAACTCTGCTGTGCCCGTGTTCCCCATCCCTCTCTCACACTCACACACTCACACACACACACACACACACACACACACACACACACACACACACACACACACACACACACACACACACACACACACACACACACACACACACACACAACCTGGAATCGGGTCGTTCTCTCACCTCTGAGCGCTTCGCTTCCTCGGGCTCCGCCATGTTTACGTGCTGTGCGTATGACTCCCGATGCAGGGTTAACTTACTCCACCACTACAGATCACTTGCACACCAAACCTAGATCACTGGCGAGCGGCACTCCTGCAGCTACATCCAGCCGAGTGGCGCAGAGGAGACTCGACACCAATCTTGTGCGGGGGTCTTCAAATCGGACCTCCACTAAAGTAAAAAAAGAAAAGAAAAAGTAGCGATCGTTTGCAGAGTCGTTATGCGGGTGTCGTTCTGTCGGAAGAATATCGGCGTATTTTCGCCGATCAGTTGCAATACTTTACGTTGTGTATTGTGTACTTTTTTCCGAAATCACACACGAGAGCCCCGGCTCTTTACATGTACCTTCTGCGCGCGCAGAGATTGCGCACGCGCTTGGGCTTTGCTTGCAGCGCATGCGCAAGAAACCAAGTGTCCTTTGACCCTCCAAGTGAGCATGCGTCACCACGCCCCCACTATAAATTCTATTTACATGAAGGCTTTGCTTTGATACCATGAGCAAATTGGATAAAAAGGCGCCACCTAGTGGAGACTTCAAAACAAAGCGGGGGAATTTCACTTTATAACAGTGGACCCCAACCCTGTTCCCAGCTGGAGATATACTGTCCTGTAGGTCTGTGGTCCCCAACCCTGTTCCTGAGATATACTGTCCTGTAGGTCTGTGGGCCCCAGCCCTGTTCCTGGAGATATACTGTCCTGTAGGTCTGTGGGCCCCAGCCCTGTTCCTGGAGATCTGCCGTCCTGTAGGTTTTCATTTCAACTCTAATTCGGCACACCTGATTTTACTAATTAGCAGCTCAATGAGATCTCTAGCTGTTGAATGAGGTGTGCTCTGTTAGGGTTGGAGTGAAAACCTACAGGAACACTGCCTTACTGGACTACAGTTCCCAACACACACACACACACACACACACACACACCAAATCACCCCTCACAGGAAGTGAAGACACACATTCATTTCCACTTAGATTGCGGTTTGTAAATGAATCCAGCAGTCGGGCACCTCTGGTTCACTCTGGATTTGCACGCGCGTCAGTATTAAAGTAGAAAAAGGCGTTGTGTCGGCAGCACTCTCACACACCTGTGCCCCTGCTTAACAGCAGAACCAGGGAGTGATTTTAGTTTCCTCTCCCAGGAATCCTTTCTGTCAGATTGATCCTGCTGCATTTGAATATTTGCAAGATTGAGGGAGACAACACCCTGATGCAAGTAATACATTTATAATATAATCATCTAACATGTATGGTTCTATTTAAGACAATACTGTCCCCACTAGTCTGATGGGTCACACATACAGATCCTTTCCAAAAAATTAGAATATCATGGAAGTTTTTTTTTCCATAATTCCATTCAAAAAGTGAAACTTTCATAGATTATAGATTCATTACACACAAAGTGTATTTCTAGCCTTTATTTGTTTCATTTTTCATAATTTTGGCTTACAGCTCCAGAAAACCCCCAAAACAGTATTTCAAGAAATTAGAATAGTGTGTTGAAAATCAGCATTTACTTCAGTTATTTCAGAGAATGAATGTTTTAGACTGAGTGTCACACTCTAATCATCTAATTTACTCAAAACACCAGCAAAGTTTTTCTACAGGTGTGTCGTTAAATTGGACAGGTATCTCAGTTTGGTTCAGTATGGGGAAGACTGCAGACTTGACAATTGGCCAGAAGACCATCATTGACACCCTCCAGAAGATGGGTAAGCCACAAAAGGTCATCGCTAAGGAGGCTGGCTGTTCACAGAGTGCAGTGTCCAAGCATATCAATAGAAAGTTTAGTGGAAGGGAAAAATGTGGCAGGAGAAGGTGCACAAGCAAAAGAGATGACCGTAGGCATCAGCGGATTGTCAAGCAGACAATTCCAAAATTTGGCAGAGATGCAGAGGGAGTGGACTGAGGCTGGAGTCAGTGCTTCAAAAACTACCACGTACAGACGTATCCGGGACATGGGCTACAGCTGTCAGATTCCTCGAGTCAAGCCACTCCACTCATTCTCTGTAATAACTGAAGTAAAAGCTGATTTTCGACACACTATTCTAATTTCTTGAAATACTGTTTTGGGGGTTTTCTGGAGCTGTAAGCCAAAATTATGAAAAATGAAACAAATAAAGGTGAGAAATATTTCACTTTGAATGTAATGAATCTATAATCTATGAAAGTTTCACTTTTTGAATGGAATTATGGAAAAAAAAAACTTTTCCATGATATTCTAATTTTTTGGAAAGGATCTGTATATTCAGTGATTATTGTGTTTATATAAATATGGGATTTCTAAGATAGGTCTGCAGAGCTACTGAGAGCTGCAATTGCAAATCATCTGAAGCGAATAGAATGGTGTTACACCCTTTGAAAAAAAAGTACCTTCCAAAATTGTTGCATTAAGATTTCTGGCAGAAAAGCTTCCAGAATGTGTGTGATGTGGGGAGTGTAAATCTCTGTGGGGAGGGAGTGTTTGCAACTCAGCCTCCAGTGCAAACACGGGGAGATAAGAGCCTTACAGGCACACAGGGTCTGGGGGCAGGGTC
>CM056399.1:13675003-13782503 GCA_029718625.1 Synaphobranchus kaupii
GTACAGAGTCAATGCTATTTACCTAATCCTACCAAATAATTTCAGGCGTATGTGACAGACCAACGCACCGCTCATCTCTTTGTTTGCTCGCTGCAACGCTTCACACGTTTGCCAGCCCAGCAATGCGTTGGGCGGTCTGGTGTGTTCAAACTACACTACTCCCATTCATTTTCGATTGTGATCACGAAAAGTGGTGTGTATTTATTCGAAACAACTCAAGCCACGCTGCTAAAATAGTAAGAGCAAAAATTCGGATTGTTGTCTGAATATCTCGGTATTATCATCCCTTGAAAAAAAAAAAACATTACACGTTTGAAAAACGCGCTCAAAAAGCGAGTGGTGGCTAAGGCCACACGATATTTTGCGGTCCACTGGTCCCGTTCAATCGATTAAATTACCCAAAAATGTGCAAAGACTTACCATCTGCTCGTATAAGTCCTCCGATATCTTGTCTGTGAGTTTGACAGCACCTGTGAGCGCGAATACGAGGCCCAGGAGAACCCGGAGAGCAGTGAATACAAACGCCATTGTGCTGCAGTACAGTAGAGACTCGGGAGGCGGGAGGCGGAAGAGAAAGCAACGAGTTTGTGCCAAAGCGCCAGTTTTCCATCCACCGATCTGCGTGACCGAAGGTCTTTCTCTCGTGCAAACAGATTCAAATCCGACGTGTTTTTGCTTTGCACGCCTTTAATCCATAGACTGCATAAAAAGCTTTAATCACGTCAATGTTGTTCTTTTTCTCTCGCCTACTTATAAGTGCCAGACTAAATCTTGGGTTTGTTTGGGTGCGTGATTCTGTGTAAAATTATCCACATAAATGCTACACGACATAATGTGACTCCGCTAATGTTAAGACTTTCATTTTTATATTTAATAAATCACAATATCTTGAAAGGGGAAACGTATCTACTTGGACTTTTCTAACGGTGCCGACTTTGAGGAGCCCTAAACAGGATTTAATTTGGGATTTTGTGAAACTGATTAGGTTTTTTGACAGATTTAGACAAGAGAGCAGTGCAGAAAATACTAAATAAATTAATATGAAGTGGAATTTGTTCATCTGTATTTGTTTTGTCAATCTACCCATTTCAGAACCATAATACCAGATACTCATCTGGACTTACCTGTGGGCTTCAGGTAGGGAGGAAGCATGATACCATCATCAGTGTCAGGTAAATTCAGGTAAAACGTCAGAAAATATATATGGGAATCAGCAATTTTGCAGGTGCTTGTAAAACGCATCCCGCACTATGTAATCAGTGTGAGCAAATACATAATTGAATCATATATTCAAAGGACATTATTTTACACACAGTACTCAAGTACAAACTGAATGGTGGTCCAACCTCGTTTCACATTTGCCCAACAGTACACTCACACCGTGTTAGACTAACCAGATGGGCAACTCGTGTTGCATTGTACTTGATTAGTTAGTAAAAGGAGCTTCCAGTGCTGTGTCAATTTAGGGAACCGCTGTAGAATTTGGAATTTTTCAGCTTTAATAAAAAAGAAACAATGTTTCAATGTTAGAAATGTGGAGATGAACATCCGTTTGATCTATAGCGATATCTATAGATCAAACTCCTTTTTTTTTTTTATGTCACCATGCCCTTTAACCATTAAAGGTGGCAGCAATACCTGATACATACAAAATTATAACAACTACACTTCCCACAAGTAGAGAATGTCCAATAACTTTTCAAAACAACAAAAACCAGTACAGTCATACCTGTAACAGACTTTTAGTTCTTATTCACAGAGGACTATAATAACGCTGTAGCGTGTAGCGTGCTCTCTTTCATATTACATGGGACAGCTGGTGGCTTTCAAACAGGTATTTCTGATCAAAGCTTTCCTGGCAATCGGCAAACGAACAGACAAACTTGCGCACGCGCGTGTGAATCTTCTGATGGGCTTTGAGATTATCGAGACGGTGGAAACACTTGCCACACTCGGTACAACCGTACGGTCTCTCTCCGGTGTGACTCCTCTGGTGGCTGATGAGATTACTCAGCTGCTTGTAATCCTTGCCACAGTATTTGCAGCTGTACGGTCTCTCCCCAGTGTGAGTCCTCTGGTGCGAGTTCAGGTGGTGTTTTCTGAAGAAGCCCTTGCCACAGGTGGTGCAGTAGAACTGGCGGTCTCTCTTGTGGTGGTTTCTCTGGTGAACGGAGAGGTTGTGCTGGTCGGGAAAGCTCTCTAGACACTGTGTGCAGCCCAACTGTCTTTGCTCCACGTGACTCTGCAGGTGCCTTTTCAACGACACGTTCCAGGAGAACGCCTTCCCGCAGAACGTGCAAATGAACGGTCTCTCAGCGGCGGCGGCGGGTGAGCCGTCGGCCGCGGTCTCGCTCGCTGTGGAGCTCCGCCCCTTTCCGCCGGAGCCCTGCAGAGTCAGGCACTCCACCCGGACGGAGCACGGTTTCACCAGCTGCCGCGCGCGGCGGACAGGACGGGCGGCCCCAGCGCTCCCCGTCTGCGCCCCCCTGCTGTCCGTCTTCTCTCTGTACTGCCCCTGATGGGAGGGGCCTATTCCTGACTCCGCCTCTTCAGGCCACATGGGCTGCATGCCCCCTTCCTGTTTGAAGGGTTCCGCCCCCGATGCGGAAAAGACTCGGAGCTCCGCCTGGCCGGGCGCGCTCCCTGCAGCCCCGTCGGTAGCGTAGCAGAAGTCTCCGTAGGCGTCTTCACTGTGACCCTGCAGTACCTCTGACTCGGCCCAGCTGAAGTGCTCTGGGAGGCCCGCCGGGCCGGGCTGCCTTTCTGCATCAGTGTCCCCATTCAGACTGGAGTCCCATTCAGTCTCAACGTTCCTCTCTACTTCTGTGGAGGAGCACAGAACACAGAACACACACACACTCACACGCACGCACGCATGCGCGCACACACACACACACACACACACACACACACACACACACACACACACACACACACACACAGAAACACAAACACACCCACACACACACACACAGAAACGCAAACACACACACACACAGAAACGCAAACACACACACACAGAAACGCAAACACACACACACACACACCCACAGAACACACACACATTATAACAATAACTACAGGCAAGTCAAGAACACACATACATAATAACGATATTATTGTTAACTAAAGGGGGGGGGGTGGATAGTTATTTGATTAAAATAAGTATTCCCCTTACATTTGCATATAACATTTCAAATGGAATTAATATCTTTTTCAAGGCAATATGCGTGGACTAAAAGTGTTTTTTGTGTGGGTAAATAGAGCATTCTGTTGATAGTTGGTTGAGGTGCTAAATACGCTCAGGTCACATTTATACAGTTATGAACTGGTAGCATTTGCCAAAACCAGAGCACACTAACAAAAAACACCCAAACAAAAATAACATTAGCTCTTGCGTTTAAGCTCACTGACGTTGTATGTGTTTTTTATTTGTAGAGTTCCCTCATTACCTAAAATATCGCCTCTCCACTCATCGCCCAAGCTGTTCTCCTGATTCTCCAGCCTTTCCTTCTTAATGACCAATTCAGAGAGTAGTTCACCACTCTGAGGAGAGAGAGAGAAAGAGACAGACAGAGAGAGAGAGTGAGAGATTAAAACTGGAAATTAGTATGTGTAGATAGATGTATCAGACAAGTATGCTTTTTATGAATTACAGGTAATTTGACATGGTTAATCAGTTGCTCTCTGTGTCAACATTCAAGACAAAGTGAGACAAACACTTTGTGCATAGTATAAATACATACTACAATATTGCACTTGGTGTAAGTTGAAATATGTGCATCATATGTAGCCTATACGCTATACACGCATACATTTCCACATTAATCAAGGTTAAACGCGGCCTGCTCGCCGAGTTACCAGGCAACCGTAATCCGTGAAAAGCGTTTTTAAACTTGTATTCAGAACTAACGTTAAGTATCTCTTACCTGTTCCAGCACGACACACTGCCGGAGGTCTTCTTCCCCCGCAGGTAAACAGTACCGCGTCACTTCTCTTTTCTTTCCGTACTCACGGGCAGTCTTAAGCTCTCTCTCCATCTCCTGCACTTTCATTTTAAGCGTCTCGTTCTCTTTTTGACTATGAAATATTTCCAAACGCAGAACAGCGGACCCATCTTCAATAAGCTTTCCTATCTCTGCCACAGCTTCTTTTGTCAAAGTCTCCAAAATACAGTACAACTGTTTCTGTAAATTAATACCGTAATAAGCCATTTTAGCTTTTAAGCCCCACACCGCTGTTCGTAATGTACGTTAGCTAGCAAGGTGATTAGCAACAAACACGTGTGATTGTACACGTCATAAACATAGAAAAATATTATTCTTAACTGCAACAAATTTGCCTTTTTGCAGTTATCAGCAAACCACTACTATCGATTCGAATGCTACAAGAAGCCGTAAGTTGTTTAAGTGATATGCCACAACTTCCGGAGACGTCACTAAGAACATATAATCACTTCCGGTGTAGAATAGGAGCGGAAAAGTTCATATTTAAAGGATCAAACCACTGAACTCAACCAGAGCAACTGATTAACCATGTCAAATTACCTGTAATTCCTAAAAAAGCATACTTGTCTGATACATTTAGCTATCTGTCTGTCTCTTTCTCTCTCTCTCCTCAGAGTGGTGAACTACTCTCTGAATTGGTCATTAAGAAGGAAAGGCTGGAGAATCAGGAGAACAGCTTGGGCGATGAGTGGAGAGGCAATATTTTAGGTAATGAGGGAACTCTACAAATAAAAAACACATACAACTTCAGTGAGCTTAAACGAAAGAGCTAATGTTATTTTTGTTTGGGTGTTTTTTGTTAGTGTGCTCTGGTTTTGGCAAATGCTACCAGTTCATAACTGTATAAATGTGACCTGAGCGTATTTACAGTGCATCCGGAAAGTATTTACAGCGCTTCACTTTTTCCACATTTTGTTCTGTTACAGCCTTATTCCAAAATGGATTAAATTCATTTTTTCCATCACTCTGTTGCCAGATATGGAGTAGATGTGGATGGATCACTTTAAGGGTTGTTTCTCCTGACTTTTTTCCCCATAGAGTTCTATGGGGAAATGAGTCCGGAGAAATAACCCTTGCAGTGATCCATCCACATCTACGCCATATCTGGCAACAGAGTGATGGTTTGGGGCTCGTTTGATAGCTCAGGCCCTTGATAACTTACAGCCATTTAGCCAGCCATGTGTTCCATACTGTACCAGTGTAATTTACAGCTGAATCTAGTCTCACCCCCCAATTTCCATAGAGATCCATTCAAATGCAGAGAGGTTATAGTATCGCTTGTAACAGTACCTGAAAATAAGATATTGACAGTTTTTTGATGTTGATGGTCACAGACTTCAGGAAGTAACAGCATGTAAAGGATATGCGACCAAATATGAAATATGATACTTTAAAAATACGTTAAAGCAAAGGCTTTGAATACTTATGTAAATGATAAATTTTATTTTTTTATTTTTAATAAATTTGCAAAAATCTCAAAAAAACTTTTTTCACATTGTCATTATGGGGTGTTGTGTGTAGAATTTTGAGGGAAAAAATTAATTTAATCAATTTTGGAATAAGGCTGTAAAAGAACAAAATGTGGGAAAAGTGAAGCGCTGTGAATACTTTCCGGATGCACTGTATGTGCTTGTGAGTATTTAGTGTTCACAATTGGCACCTTTGGGATGGGATTGACAGCGTGTGTTCTCTGTTAATCTTTAATTGTGGGAAGGGAAGTGACCCAATCACACATCACACCATCTGGGGCTGGGCCTTGTGAGTGAGTTCTGTCAAGGGGGCAGCTAGGGAGGCAAAGTCAGGAATGAAACGTCTGTAATAACCTGTCAGTACTAACAATGTTCTCACCTGTTTTTTATTCACCGATCTGGGCCACGTTTTGGATACAACTTCCGTAAATATTGAAACTATCCTCCATCACACATACAACCTCTCTGGGCCAATCAGAAACACACACTGAAACTGTCTGGTCCAATCAGAAACACACACTAAACCTGTATGGGCCAATCATAAACACACACACTAGACCTGTCTGGGCCAATCAGAAACACACACTGAAACCGTCTGGTCCAATCAGAAACACACACTAAACCTGTATGGGCCAATCAGAAACACACACTAAACCTGTATGGGCCAATCAGAAAAAACTCAATAATCTAAAAAAAAAAACTAAACAAAAAGTGAACTATGCCTTTAACCCTCATATTGTCTTTGGCATAATTCAGTGTTTGATGTCTCTTAAAAACCAGTTCACCTTATTTTTTTATTTTGACACTGAATTTTCCTAATGTGTTGGGTTTAAATAGAAAATATGCAATGAACATAATGTTATGTTTTCAAAGGTCTTGTAATACTTGGTAAACAAAGGTGTTGTATGGGGTCATATGTGGCATAGCTGTATTTTAAACTTCACAAACTTCCACTTACCTCATGCTCTAAAATGAGATGTGAGATTTTTGTAAGTGTGATTTTTCATTTTTAGGGATAAAAGGTTGGTCAATTGGGAGACACACAAAATGTGAAAGTGTCAAAATGTTTCTATTACAATAGTTGTGTGTCAGTTTAAACTTTTGGGGTCAATTTGACGCCAGACATATAAGGCACCATAAAATGTCAAGATAATCTGAGGGGTAAACCTCTAGCTGCCAGTGGGATAAAGCATTCTTCCCTACAAATAGAAATAAAAAACCGTCTTGCACTTCTCTTCATGACCACATGAGGTCGCTGTTATACATATTATGCTTGGCAGCTTCGGTAGTTCAGCAATGATCAGGGAAAAGTGTATTTCTAATATGTCAACATCTGCATATATCTTCTTTATGGTTTATGGTTACCCATTCTCTTTATTCCTTAATATGTTGTAAAACTCTTTCTTGCACTAAACGGCAGTACTGAGATTGGGTTACAAAAACAGCGGTATTTACTCCTGGTTTAAATGTTTAAAAGTGCTGTTAGACACACTGGCCTGTCCAGTGGAGTCCAGCCATGTTCCTGCTGCTCCTGATTCCGTTAGTGGCACTAATATCAAGTCAAGAGAAACCTTTTCATCATTTTTGAGGAAAATTTTATTTGGTTGCCATTTCCATACCATAACAAACAATCACAATACACAATATAAAATATTTTTTAAGATACAAAATGCAAAAGTGTAAAGCCTCAAGCCTGTAGGAGTGAAGGAGTGTTCATGGCTTGTGTGTATTTTGTGTTTTTGTGTAACAGTCAGCCACTCCCCCATGTACTCTAATTGCATAGGCTGGTATAGTGTAGTATTGCAAGGGGTAGCTAGTTACTGCACTGCCTGTTCGTGCATGCCTAATGTTAGCCAAACTACTTATAAATCACATTAAATGACATTACATTACAACCAGTGAGCAGATGATCTCATCCAGAGTGATGCACAGAAGGGGAGAACATCAGTGTTAGTCTCAGGAATACAAAGTGTGACATCATCAAGAAGGGACAGAAGGACCAGTAATAATCTCCCGGGGTGCGTCCCAATACTCAAAAAATGCATCCTCCTTTCCTCCACGACCACCTTCTCTCCTCCTTTCCTCCACTATCACCTCCTCTCCTCCGTGCCCCAGAAATGGATCTTTGTGTTTTAATCTAATGTTGCTGATTACATCTTAATTACATATAAATGGTTACATATTAATTAATGTCTTGACGCAAACCGCAATGTCAGGTAGATGGTATACTGTACATGTAAATACTTGTACTGGAAACGTTCAGGCAGTTTTGCATACTTCCGGGTAGGAGAGGAGTGGTAGTGGGGGAGTGGAGGAAAGGAGGTGGGGAGTGAAGAATATTGGGATGTAACCCAGGGCTGTGTCTGAATCAGCCCTCTTCCACAATATTGAGTAGCCTTGGTGAGTAGATAGGACAAGAAAGTCGTTGAGTAGGCGAACATTTTTCAAATTGCAGTATACTTGAAACACCCGGATGACACACTTACTTCCGGGGTTTCGCTGAGTACATTCGGGAGCACACTTTTTAAGGAGTACACAAACATTTTGGTCACATAAATATGACGTGAAGCTTTTAAAAAAAATGAGGCGCAGCTTCACTGACGTTTTCCTTCAAATACAACAAAAACAACACGTGACATGGCAGAGCAGGGTTGCCAGATCTTGCAAGACTTTCTAGACAAATGGCGACTCAAAACTAGCCCAAAATATATTTTTAACCCAAACCAACGTATTTTAAATAGAAATCATCTTATTCAGACACAGTACACAGTGCACTGTACGCAGGAGACAGGGTGCAGTAGATAGGGCTCTGATTCAGACACAGTACACAGGAGACAGGGAGCAGTAGACAGGGCTGTGATTCAGACACAGTGCACTGTACACAGGAGACAGGGTGCAGTAGATAGGGCTCTGATTCAGACACAGTGCACTGTACACAGGAGACAGGGTGCAGTAGATCGGGCTCTGATTCAGACACAGTGCACTGTACACAGGAGACAGGGTGCAGTAGATCGGGCTCTGATTCAGAAACAGTGCACTGTACACAGGAGACAGGGCGCAGTAGATAGGGCTCTTATTCAGACACAGTGTACTGTACGCAGGAGACAGGGTGCAGTAGATAGGGCTCTGATTCAGACACAGTACACAGGGGACAGGAGACAGGGTGCAGTAGATAGGGCTCTGATTCAGACACAGCCCAGAACTGAAGGTAAATTAAACTATAATGGCACTGAGAGAGATGCAGACACCCGTGTGAGTGGGCAAAGTGCTGAACTCTATGATATCAAACAGACGTAACCGCTTGCTTCTATTGGAGATTACAGCAAACAATATGCTGTCCAGTGCACCACACCTCTCAATTTCCCCTTAGGCCAGGGGGCCTCAATCTTATCCAATAAGGGCCAGTGTGGGGCCTCAATCTTTTCCAATAAGGTCCGGTGTGGGGCCTCAATCTTATCCAATAAGGGCCAGTGTGGGGCCTCAATCTTATCCAATAAGAGCCAGTTTGGGGCCTCAATCTTATCCAATAAGGGCCAGTGTGGGGACTCAATCTTATCCAATAAGGGCCAGTGTGGGGCCTCAATCCTATCCAATAAGGGCCAGTGTGGGGCCACAATCCTATCCAATAAGGGCCAGTGTGGGTGCAGGCTTTTGTTACAGCCAAGTAGTTACACCTGATTCTACTAATAAAGGTCCTTAGCAAAGACTCTAGTGGCTGGTTAGTAGAATCAGGTGTAACTGCTTGGTTGGAACAAAATTCTGAACCCACACCGGCCAAAACAAAAGCACAAGCACTAATAATAAGAGCAATCGGGGTGAAAAGTTACACACGGCTAAAAGCAGGTTTGTTCATAGATTCCTGTGTTTTCTGACGTTTGATTAAATATCAGCTCAGATCACTCCTCCCTAAGGGAGACTGTTATTAGGATGTGTTGCCATGGAAACACAGTTAATGAGGGACACACCTGGAACGGCACCAGAGGTTCTGCTGGATCACTCACAACTCATGAGATTAATATTGTGACCAAAATTTTTTTATTTATTTATGGAATTTGAATTCAGTACTTTTATGTCATTTTCTCTCTCAAATCAAAATCTTTACATTTATAATTTCTACAGCAGATCCCACAAAAATAGCGTGATTATACCACTTGAATGAATACATTTTAAAACAGTCATATTTTATATTACCCATTTATAAATTCAGTTAGGAAATCTTTTTTGCAATAAAATGTTCAGTGTTAAATCAACTTAGAGGACATTTGATCCCTGTTAGAACTGAATGAACACGTTTGAAAATGTAAATTTTACTGTGCACTCGTACATAATACGAGTGGAACACATGCATAAGAGTGGCTGCTTAACCCTTGTGTTGTCTTCATATTATATCTGCACCCCGTGTCCACAGGGTCAAAAATGACCCCCCTCACCAGACCCCCTGTGATAAAAGCCTCTTCACTGAATTATAATGAAATAACCTGACATTCATCAATAAATAAGTGAATAATTGTGCTTTCCTACTTCACAGTCCAGACAGACTGTATTTCTTCAGTCTACACCACTCATTTTTACTAGAAAACAAACATCATAATTGATCTTTTTGCTGTAATAGATGCGTGGCACTTAATTATGATGACATATGATTTAATAACTGCAGGGTTCAAAAGACTCAAAAGACAATCTTTGTACCTTGATGATGTACCGCTTTTATGAAAATGTACAAAAGTGCAATGTTTACCTTTTTTAACTGTAGGGTCAGTCCAGGAAAAGCCATCAAATTGAATGCTGAGAAAATGACATTTAGGGGATTTTCACTGCCGTTGACCTCAGAAAAGGGTCAGTTTTGACCTGAGAGCAACACAAGGGTTAAATATTGTGACAAACAACTGTTTTGACAAACAAATATTTTGACAAACAACAAGTTTTATCTATTTAAATTTGCTTTGTTTTTCTGTCTCATTTGAGTGTTTTTCCCTCTTTAATTAGAGCTGATGTTCCCTTCACTCTCTGCCTCATCCCAGATCACACAGTTTTACAGAGGATCCATAATGAACCCCAAACCCAGGATAGAGGGGCTGAGTGAATGTGGTCTGGACTCTGTGCAGGAGGGTCATTGTGTCAGAGACGCTGTAGAAGGACAGAGTTCCTGCCCTGTGATCCAGGTACACTCCTATTCTGGAGGAGGAGGGAGCAGGGATTTCAGTGCCCTTATTATTGTGCCAGAAAGAGTAACTGGAGTCAAAGCGGCGCAAAGCCCAGGACTTGTTATTAAATCCCAGACGACTGTCATGACCCCCTCCTTTCCTGCTGATCTCTTTATATGACACTGCTATAGAAACCCCACCCCCACTCCTCTCAGCCTCCCAGTAACAGCGTCCAGACAGACCCTCTCTGCACAGCACTTGGGGCCAGCGCTCAAATCTCTCTGGATGATCAGGATATGACTGGATCTCTCTCACACGGGTCACCTCTCTGTTCCCCTCAGACAGACGGAGGTCTTTATTCGCTGTGTTGGGGTCCAGTGTGAGCCGACAGGAATCTGATAGAGGAGAAGAAGGAGAGAAGAGAGCTCAGTGATCATAATAATAAACTTACATAACTTACATATTTTACAAACATTATCATTTTATATTTTACTCCTTTCTTATGTTATTATTAAAACCCCCTCAATGTGGGACTGAGCATGTCCAATTCCCTCCCCAATTTGGAACGGCCAATCATCTGCAACCGCAGCCGCGTTCATGCGCCAATCCAACTGCGGGAGAGTTTAGACATCCACGGTTCTCCTGTGAAACACACGCTGTCGCCCTCAACCCCCCTCACAGAACAGACCCCCCTGTGCTGCTCTCCAGCCCCCAACATCCACCCTCCTCACATGGGCCAGTTTGGTCACACCTGCCCTTATGAACGGGGCTTTTAAACGGGGCACAATCAGAGGGGGCAGATTGAGCAGGGCATTATTAAAGAGGGGTAAATACAGCACTGCTGCCCTGAGCCAGTACTGCCCCAAACAGGGGCAAATACAGCACCGCTGCTCTGAGCCAGTACTGCCCCAAACAGGGGTAAATACAGCACCGCTGCCCTGAGCCAGTACTGCCCCAAACAGGGGCAAATACAACACTGCTGCCCTGACCCAGTACTGCCTCAAACAGGGGCAAATACAGCACCGCTGCTCTGAGCCAGTACTGCCCCCAAACAGGGGTAAATACAGCACCGCTGCCCTGAGCCAGTACTGCCCCAAACGGGCAAATACAACACTGCTGCCCTGACCCAGTACTGCCTCAAACAGGGGCAAATACAGCACTGCTGCCCTGAGCCAGTACTGCCCCAAACAGGGGCAAATACAGTACCGCTGCCCTGAGCCAGTACTGCCCCAAACAGGGGCAAATAGAGCACTGCTGCCCTGAGCCAGTACTGCCCCAAACAGGGGCAAATACAGCACTGCTGCCCTGAGCCAGTACTGCCCCAAACGGGCAAATACAGCACTGCTGCCCTGAGCCAGTACTGCCCCAAACAGGGGCAAATACAGTACCGCTGCCCTGAGCCAGTACTGCCCCAAACGGGCAAATACAGCACTGCTGCCCTGAACCAGTACTGCCCCAAACAGGGGCAAATACAGCACTGCTGCCCTGAACCAGGACTGCCCCGAACAGGGGCAAATACAGCATCGCTGCCCAGAGCCAGTACTGCCCCAAACAGGGGCAAATACAGTACCGCTGCCCTGAGCAAGTACTGCCCCAAACAGGGGCAAATACAGCACTGCTGCCCTGAGCCAGTACTGCCCCAAACAGGGGCAAATACAGCACTTCAGCCCTGAGCCAGGGCTGCCCCAAAAAGGGGCAAATACAGCACTGCTGCCCTGAGCCAGTACTGCCCCAAACAGGGGCAAATAGAGCACTGCTGCCCTGAGCCAGAACTGCCCCAAACAGGGGCAAATACAACACTGCTGCCCTGACCCAGTACTGCCCCAAACAGGGGCAAATACAGCACTGCTGCCCTGACCCAGTACTGCCCCAAACAGGGGCAAATACAGCACTGCTGCCCTGAGCCAGTACTGCCCCAAACAGGGGCAAATACAGCACTGCTGCCCTGAGCCAGTACTGCCCCAAACAGGGGCAAATACAGCACTTCAGCCCTGAGCCAGAACTGCCCCAAACAGGGGCAAATACAACACTGCTGCCCTGAGCCAGAACTGCCCCAAACAGGGGCAAATACAACACTGCTGCCCTGACCCAGTACTGCCCCAAACAGGGGCAAATACAGCACTGCTGCCCTGACCCAGTACTGCCCCAAACAGGGGCAAATACAGCACTGCTGCCCTGAGCCAGTACTGCCCCAAACAGGGGCAAATACAGCACTGCTGCCCTGAGCCAGTACTGCCCCAAACAGGGGCAAATAGAGCACTGCTGCCCTGAGCCAGAACTGCCCCAAACAGGGGCAAATACAACACTGCTGCCCTGAGCCAGAACTGCCCCAAACAGGGGCAAATACAACACTGCTGCCCTGACCCAGTACTGCCCCAAACAGGGGCAAATACAGCACTGCTGCCCTGAGCCAGTACTGCCCCAAACAGGGGCAAATACAGAACTGCTGCCCTGAGCCAGTACTGCCTCAAACAGGGGCAAATACAACACTGCTGCCCTGACCCAGTACTGCCCCAAACAGGGGCAAATACAGCACTGCTGCCCTGAGCCAGTACTGCCCCAAACAGGGACAAATACAGCACTGATGCCCTGAGCCAGTACTGCCCCAAACAGGGGCAAATACAGCACTGCTGCCCTGAGCCAGAACTGCCCCAAACAAGGGCAAATACAACGCCGCTGCCCAGAGCCAGTACTGCCCCAAACAGGGGCAAATACAGTACCGCTGCCCTGAGCCAGTACTGCCCCAAAAAGGGCCAAATACAGCACTGCTGCCCTGAACCACTACTGCCCCAAACAGGGGTAAATACAGTGCAGCTGCCCTGAGCCAGTACTGCCCCAAACAGGGGCAAATACAGCACCGCTGCCCTGAGCCAGTACTGCCCCAAACAGGGGTAAATACAGCAGTGCTGCCCTGAGCCAGTACTGCCCCAAATAGGGGCAAATACAGCATTGCTGCCCTGAACCAGTACTGCCCCAAACAGGGGCAAATACAGCACTGCTGCTCTGAGCCAGTACTGCCCCAACCAGGGGCAAATACAGCACTGCTGCCCTGAGCAGAAAAACTGCACCAGAGACCTGTTGGAAGAAAGCCATCAGGTGGAGACAGCACCGCTAACCTATGCTACAATGCTAATGCTACCAGGCTGTTTAAAATCAACACCCGTCCTCTAAAGGAAACCTGTGGAAGAAGCCAATTCCACCTTGACATCCTGGCACAAGCCTTTTCCAGCAGACCCTCCCAGTTGCTCTGCATATACTGTCAAGTCCCCAGATGCACCCCTAAAACAAGTATGTCATGAATATAGAAAATACTTTCAATAATATTTGTCTTCGTATTACCTCATATTCTCATGTTGTTTAATTGTGTTAATTTATGTTTAATTACAGACTCACATTGTAAGAAGTCCTCTCTGGTCCTGGGCTCTAGAATATGGACGTCTTCCACTGTAGAGAGAGATCACAAGAAAGATGAGCTCCTAAAGATAACCTTCATATTATAATTCCTAAAGAAATGGAAATCTATTTTAATAAATAAAGTGCATGTAAATGAAACTGCAGCTCATTCAGGAATAATGTAAATACTAAATATAAAGTTTGATTAATATCACATAATATCTTGGTGAAGCTGAAGGTTTAGTAGTTTTGGCAGTTGGGAATTTCCCTGGTTGCCATGGTGAGCAGAGGGCAGGTAGCAGAGGCCCTGTTTACACTCATATCCAATACAGACTCCCACACACTTATTATGGGATGTTGTTTGTCGGTAGAAGGCTGACAGGAGAAGACACACACTGGAGCGTTTACATTCAGATCCGATACCAGCGGAATCCAACCCAAACTACCTCCAAATGTGATTCATATCACAAATCTCACCCATATCCTAATTCCTACTTTTAGACTAAAGTAATCAAATGTAACATATTGGATTCATCGATAACTTGAATATATGTGGCAGAAAAAGACGAGTGTTCACAGGGCCAGAGATACAGGATCGTACAGTAGAGTCACCAACGTTTCTCCCAGTGATGTCACTAGTGAAAGGCTGATTAGTCACTAGAAGCTGCTGGATGACATATTTATGTAAAGAAGCATCAGACAGCCCTGTGAAAGCACGAGGAAGACCTAAATGTGCTTTCATCTCAATCAAAGGGAATAATGAGAAGAGATTCCACTCCCCAGGAATGCTGCATCTCTCCACCCATCCCACAAATCTCTGCTGGTGTTTTACAGCAGTGCAGACTGCTTTACTGCACAGGATCAGCTATCAGATGCAGAAACACTAAAACCTTTGTGCTGCTATTCACTGTCATAACAGGAGAGAAAGTGACACTTAAAAGGTATATGCATTAGAAAAAACATGTATGTACATTATAGTAGGTTTCTTCACATTACAAAGCTTGCTCAACTTAAACAAGCCCCAGCTGTGACCCCTGTTTTATTGACAAGTTATCGCACTTCACTTTTTGCCCCATTTTAATATTTTTAAACCCAGTGTGGGTCCGGTTCTGACTGAGTTGTTATCTGTAAACCTTTCATGAATTCTGTAATAAAGCATTTTTCTCCTTTACTTACCGTGTCTGGTGTTGTACTGTGGCGGGTGGGTTCCTGTAGGGATAAAACAAGTTGCTACGGTTGGGTGATGGAGGAACAGTCTCTGCTCACTCCTGTCAGACTCACAGCTACACAAAGTATCTACAACACTGTACGTCTATTCACAAAAGATCAACAATTGTTATTTTTAATTAAAGAAATCAATGGGAAAAAGTTGTTTCAGTAGTTCTAACCTGTTTGACAGATTTTGACTAATTCCTTCTTGAAGACGTCCTCCAGTCGCTCATTCAGTTCAGAGACAGATTTCCTCACAGCCTCAAAAGAGATTTGTGACAGACTGACAGCGATGCTGGGTAAGTCTCCAGGCCCAGGAGGGTCACAGAGAGACGGACAGCTCTGCAGACAGACAGATAGAGAACAGTCTCAATACAGATTCCTGTGCAGATATTTGTAAATGAGGAACACACCTCACCATGTATGTACAATGTAGCCAGCAGCCATACCACCATGCACTCTGCTCCTGCTGAATGGCTGAAGCTAAGCAGGGCTGTGTCTGAATCAGAGCCCTATCTACTGCGCCCTATCTACTCGCCCTATCTACTGCGCCCTATCTACTGCACCCTGTCTACTGCGCCCTATCTACTGCACCTATCTACTGCACACTGTCTACTGCGCCCTGTCTACTGCACCCTGTCTACTGAGCCCTGTCTACTGCGCCTATCTACTGCGCTCTATCTACTGCACCTATCTACTGCACCCTGTCTACTGCACCCTGTCTACTGCGCCTATCTACTGCGCTCTATCTACTGCACTCTATCTACTGCACCCTGTCTCCTGCGTACAGTGCACTGTGTCTGAATCAGAGCCCTATCTACTGCACCCCGTCTCCTGCGTACAGTGCACTGGCAGAAGTGTGCTGTTTAATGTGCACTGTTTAGCAGGACGCGAAAAATATCTGCGATACTATTTCCAAACCGTGCTGTGGAAGTGTCGTAAGCAGGTCATAAGACGTCCCACCAGTGTTGCCATGTCCACGGTTTTACAGCTAAATTGGGATACTTTCAAAGTGCAGTCACGGGTAAAAATGAAAAGTCGCAAAGCACACACTTATTTTAAAAAGTAAAAACATGCTGATTTCTATTTAAAATACGTTGGTTTCGATTAAAAATAGCCTATAAATTGGGCTAGTTTTGAGTCGCCATTTGGCTGGAAAGTCTTACAAGATCTGGCAACCCTGCTCTGCCATGTCACGTGTTGTTTTTGTTGTATTTGAAGGAAAACGTCAGCGAAGCTGCACCTCATTTTTTAAAAATGAAGCATCACGTCATATTTATGTGACCAAAATGTTTGTGTACTTCTTAAAAAGTGTGCTCCCGAATGTACTCAGCGAAACCCCGGAAGTAAGTGTGTCATCCGGGTGTTTGAAGTATTCTGCAATTTGAAAAGAATTTGCGTTCTCTACGACTTTCTCGCCCTATCTACTCACCAAGGCTACTCAACAGTGTGGAAGAGTGCTGATTCAGACACGGCCCCCAGTGTACTCACCAAGGCTACTCAACAGTGTGGAAGAGTGCTGATTCAGACACGGCCCCAGTGTACTCACCAAGGCTACTCAACAGTGTGGAAGAGTGCTGATTCAGACACGGCCCAGGTGTGGGCTTGGTTAGTACTTAGATGGGAGACCTCTGGGGAAAGCTAAGTTGCTGCTGGAAGTGCAGTTGGTGGGCCAGTAGGGGGCAGTCTTCCCTCTGGTCAAATAAACCCAATGCCCCAGTGCAGTGATGGGGACACTGCGGTGTAGGAGATGCCGTCTTTCGGATGAGACGTTAAACCGAGGTCCTGACTCACTGTGGTCATTAAAGATCCCATGACACTTATCGTAAAGAGTAGGGGTTTCCCCGGTGTCCTGGCTAAACTCCCAACCCAGGCTCTTTCTGCCACCAAATCATCCCCCAGTTTAATTGGCTAAAATCATTCTCTCCCTCTCCACCTCAGCTGATGTGTGGTGAACATTCTGGCACAAAAAGGCTGCCGTTGCATCACTCAGCTGGGTGCTACACATTGGTGGTGGTAGAAGTGAGTTTCCCCCTCATCATTGTAAAGCGCTTTGAGTCACCAGTTGGTGAGAAAGGTGCTATATAAATGCGAGGCATTATGGTGAATATATCCATGGCGAAACATAGTTTTAGCTCCCCACAGGTTCGCAAAGACTGTTTCATAATCAAATGGTTTTAAATGTGACATTTTGACTTCATAGTACAGACCGTCAGAGAGCCAGTGATGTTACCTGGAGGAAATGGATGTGATCCTCTGTGTGTGAAAGCTGCTCCAGCTCAGCGTCTCTCCTCTTCAGCTCAGCAATCTCCTGCTCCAGTCGCTCCAGGAGTCCTTCAGCCCGACTCACTTCAGCCTTCTCCTGATCTCTGATCAGCTCTTTCACCTCAGAGCGCCTTCTCTCAATGGAGCGGATCAGCTCAGTAAAGATCCTCTCACTGTCCTCCACTGCTGCCTGTGCAGAGCGCTGTTAGGAGACACAGAGAGAGGAGGGCTGTATGTGCAGACTACATGTCACCACTACATCACTACAGGCATTTAGCAGATGCTCTTATACAGAGCGACTTACACAAGTTTTTTTTAATCATGTTTTACATATTATCCATTTATACAGCTGGATATACACTACTCACAAAAAGTTAGGGATATTTGGCTTTCGGGTGAAATTTATGGAAAATGTAAGTTCACGCTACAGTGATATTATACGTATCATGAAAGTAGGGCATTTAAGTAGAAGCGTGCAATGGTGATTTCCTCATCTCAAACAATTTATTGAAACAAAAGCCAACAACAGTGGTGGGTATACCACAACAAAAATGTCAATGTCTCAATAACTTGTCATGTGCCCTTGAGCATCAATTACAGCTTGACAACGACGTCTCATGCTGTTCACAAGTCGACTTATTGTCTGCTGAGGCATGGCATCCCACTCTTCTTGAAGGGCGGCCCTCAGGTCATTGAGGTTCTGGGGTACAGAGTTACGAGCCTCTACACGGTGAGTCAGCTGATCCCATAGGTTTTCTATGGGATTCAGGTCTGGAGAAAGTGCAGGCCACTCCATTTGAGGTACCCCAGTCTCCAGCAGCCTTTCCCTAATGATGCGACCTCGATGAGCTGGAGCATTGTCGTCCATGAAGATGAAATTAGGCCTGTGTTGTTCATGCAGGGGCACAATGACTGGATTAATGATGTTATTCAGGTAGTATGGGCTTGTCACTGTACCATTCACAAAGTGTAGGGCAGTTCTGTATTGACTAGACACACCTGCCCACACTGTAACACCGCCACCACTAAAGGGTTGTCTGGTGACAACAGTGGCTGATGCTTAGCGCTCTCCTTGACGTCTCCAACATCGTTGGCGGCCATCATTTCTGCTCAACGTGAATCGACTTTCATCAGAGAACAGCACTGAGGCCCACTGGTCCCTCGTCCAGCGTAAATGCTCCCTGGCCCATGCAAGACGATGACGCCTGTGCCTGGTGGTGTGGTCAGGTACCCTTGCAGGTCGTCTAGCACGCAGACCACGCTGATGTAAACGGTTTCGAATGGTCTGACGTGACACTTGGGTGCCTCTCACCTCCCTTAAATGTGCCTGGAGTTGAGTGGCATTCATCATCCGGTTCCGCAGGGCACTGTTCACAATGAAGTGTGGGATGTGGCCAAAGGACGTCCACTTCTATGCCTTTCTGTGACTCTTCCAGTCTCTCTGTATCTCTGTTGCAACCTGCTGATGACACTCTGTGACACTCTAAGCTCAGTGGCCACTTCCCTCTGAGAACATCCTGTTTGAAGCCTCGCAATGGCGAGGTACTGTTGATCAATTGTTAGGTGTCGTCTTGGTCTCATGATGTCAAAATGTGAACAGCATGATGAAGAGGACTGTTTAAATACCAATTCTAATTGAACCAGGAAATTTATTAGTCGATTCATGGATCAAACACCTGTTGTGAATTTTGCCGTTCAGCTCCTTGTTAGAGAACAGCAAGTTGTGCAAAAAGTACTGAAACATTGAATAGTTGGACATGTGCATTCAAAAGTTTAGAGAAGGTCAAATTAATTTCACCTGTAAAGGTTATAGTGCATTTTAGGTTCATCCTGAAATTTCACCCGAAAGCCGAATATCCCTAACTTTTTGTGAGTAGTGTATACTGAACAATTCAGGTTAAGAACCTTTCTCAAGGGTACAACGGCAGTGTCCTACCTGGGAATCGAACCTACAACCTTTCGGTTACAAGGCCATGCAGTTCCTTAACCATTATACTACACTGCCGCCCACGAGGCCATAGCCTAAAAAGCAGCCGTGTGTTGGTTTTTTCTTCTCTACATACTCCCTTCCTCTCCACTAGCTCCCATTTCTAAACGTTTTCTTTCTCTTTCCGACATATGATTCCCATTCTCTTCTCATCTCCGCCGTTGCAGCAGTCTAACCAGGTGTGCACATCTGATCGGGACGCTAAACGCGGCTCCGCTAATCTATTAAAACGCTACTAAAACATCGCAAACAAAAGATTACTTTTTATCGCTTCATTCGGTGACTGTTTCTCCCGTTCCTGTAATTATCCGGTCGCATCTTATTTTAATCTTCCGCTCAGTCAAATGCTCTGTCCAGACCAGACAAACTCGTACTAGTTCCACAGTCGAGTCCAGCCGTAACAAATGGACATTTTAATTCGCGGCAGTTATTACTTTTTACCGCCGTTTACACCACATTTCCCTTCCGGTTACACCAAAATGGACCATGGGAATTAGAAAATAATATTAGCAAAACAAGGTTTTAATGAAGATGTGTGCGCTATATGTGAATGTATTAATGACTGTGTTTGTGTAAAATATATGGTCATTGTTTTTGTGGGGGTTATTTACGCTGGGGTTTAGTCATGAGGTAAGTCTAGACCTCAGAACTATATAAGAACAGACCACTGCTCCAGGGAGGAGGCAGAACTGCGCGAGTTGGATGAGAAGGAAGGTGATAATTTGGTAATAATTTTTTTAGTCTCCTGTTGGATATATATATATATATATATATATATATATATATATATATATATATATATAAATGTTTTTACTTTGGTTGGATCATTGTAAATACAGAGTGGTGGGACGCACTGTATATATTTTTTCACTTTTCTGAGACTGAGATAAATATCACCACAAAATTGGCCACTTTGCCATTCCAACTGTTTGTTTTTGCCGGACACACGCCAGGCCTCACCTGACCACGCTTGTGTTGTGTGACGCTGTATATTATAACTAGCCCTTTCACTCAGCTCTTACTGGGACCCCAGACAGCCTGTTCCCCACAGTGTGGCTCAGTAGGATTGAGCCCCACAGGGCTGGAAAGTGGCCCAACACTGGGCTCCTCACTGGCTGACTGGAGGAGAGCCCTGACTGAGCCCTGAAATGGCTCTTCCAGCAGCCAGCTGTTGTCTTCTCCTCTGGTCAGTACCCACCTTGAGTGACTGTACAGCCTGTCTCAGATCCTGCAGCTCCTTCTCTCTCTCCTGGATTCTCTGCTGGAATTTACTCTGTGTCGCCCCCAGCTGCTTCTGTGGACAGATATTTTTTAATATTATAACAATATTCAACTTTTCAACTACATTTTAACATTTCAAATGACATAAAACACCCTGACATGTTTGATGTACAGCAGGTCAGTGTAGCTGACTTGGGTTCACTTCCTGCTCTTACTGCTTTATCACTGTGGACTTGGACCTCAAAGTCACTGCATTGATTAGTACTTTTTCAAATGTATAAACATTTAAAAATAAAATATATTTAATAAATACATTAAACAAATTCAACAAAACACTGGTCATAAGTCTACATATTGCATAAACGAGCCAAGATAATATCTGTTATCATTGTAAAAAAATTTGAGTGTTGTGTGTAAGAGTTTCAGTCCTTACCTGTTTCTCAATCCTTTCTGCTGCAGCTGAGACTGTTTTATGGCCGCTGTGTTCATCCATCACACACAGATAACAGATACACTGCTGATCGGTACGACAGTAAACCTCCAGCAGTTTGTCATGAAGAGAGCAGATCTTCTCCTGCAGGTTTCCAGTGGCTTTGACCAGTTTGTGCTTCTTAAGAGGAGGAAATTGATAGTGTGGCTGGAGGTGAGTTTCACAGTAAGAGGCTAGACACACCAGACATGACTTGACAGCTTTGTGCTTTCTCCCAGTGCAAAAATCACAGGTCACATCTCCAGGTCCAGCGTAACAGTGAGCAGGAGGAGCAGCTTTGAGTCCTGTTTTCTTCAGTTTCTCCACCATTTCAGCCAGAATGGTGTTTCTGCCCAGAACAGGCCTTGTAGTGAATGTCTCCCTGCACTGGGGACAGCTGTAGACACCACTATGATCATCCTGATCCCAGCAGCCCTTAATACAGCCCATACAGTAACTGTGTCCACAGTGAATAGTCACCGGATCCTTCAGTAGATCCAAACAGATCGCACAGCTGAACTGGTCCTGATCCACTGAGATACTAGCCTCAGCCATTTTACTGCTCACACTGACAGGGAGTTAAGTTTCGTTTCTCTGAAACTGCGTTAGAGAGAGAGACTTCCTGGTTCTGCCCACAGCTGTAGGAGGAGTGGTGTTGGACTCTGGCTACGCTGAGCAGAGGGGATATTTTATGGCGTTTATTTAGTTCCATAAATATCGCGCGCGGAGTTGTGAAATGAGCGCACAGAACAGTATCCGCGCGTGTGCAGCTGTCACGCGAGTGAGCAGAGAACTATCCGCGTGAGGGAGCTTTTATGTTTTGTGTGCAAAAATGCAGTCCTGTGAGCACCGAGCTGTGAGCACCGAGCTGTGACACGAGCGAACTTGGTTTCCTCTCGCTCGAAATGAGTTTCATCGCGCTCTTCTTCTTCTTGGCATTTTACGGAGGTTGGCTCCAGTATTGTTGCATTACCGCCACCTTCTGTATTTCTCGAAGCACTTAACTAAATCCTATCCCACAAACCAGTTTCCTTTATGAAGTTAAAAATTATGTTTCGGTATGGAGTGGCAGGGCTTATATAGAGAGCAGAGTACTGGTATAAACCAGTAGGTATAGGTGGAGAGTGGCAGGGCTTATATAGAGAGCAGAGTACTGGTATAAACCAGTTGGTATAGGTGTGGAGTGGTAGGGCTTATATAGGGAGCAGAGTACTGGTATAAATCAGTAGGTATAGGTGTGGAGTGGCAGGGCTTATATAGGGAGCAGAGTACTGGTATAAATCAGTAGGTATAGGTGTGGAGTGGCAGGGCTTATATAGGGAGCAGAGTACTGGTATAAACCAGTAGGTATAGGTGATGTGGAGTGGCAGGGCTTATAAAGAGAGCAGAGCACTGGTATAAATCAGTAGGTATAGGTGGTGTGGAGTGGCAGGGCTTATAAAGAGAGCAGAGCACTGGTATAAATCAGTAGGTATAGGTGTGGAGTGGCAGGGCTTATATAGAGAGCAGAGTACTGGTATAAACCAGTAGGTATAGGTGTGGAGTGGTAGGGCTTATATAGGGAGCAGAGTACTGGTATAAACCAGTAGGTGTAGGTGTGGAGTGGCAGGGCTTATATAGGGAGCAGAGTACTGGTATAAACCAGTAGGTATAGGTGTGGAGTGGCAGGGCTTATATAGAGAGCAGAGTACTGGTATAAACCAGTAGGTATAGGTGTGGAGTGGCAGGGCTTATAAAGAGAGCAGAGTACTGGTATAAACCAGTAGGTATAGGTGTGGAGTGGCAGGGCTTATATAGGGAGCAGAGTACTGGTATAAACCAGTAGGTATAGGTGGTGTGGAGTGGCAGGGCTTATAAAGAGAGCAGAGCACTGGTATAAATCAGTAGGTATAGGTGTGGAGTGGCAGGGCTTATAAAGAGAGCAGAGCACTGATATAAATCAGTAGGTATAGGTGGTGTGGAGTGGCAGGGCTTATAAAGAGAGCAGAGCACTGGTATAAATCAGTAGGTATAGGTGTGGAGTGGCAGGGCTTATATAGGGAGCAGAGTACTGGTATAAACCAGTAGGTATAGGTGGTGTGGAGTGGCACGGCTTATAAAGAGAGCAGAGCACTGGTATAAATCAGTAGGTATAGGTGTGGAGTGGCAGGGCTTATAAAGAGAGCAGAGCACTGATATAAATCAGTAGGTATAGGTGGTGTGGAGTGGCAGGGCTTATAAAGAGAGCAGAGCACTGGTATAAATCAGTAGGTATAGGTGTGGAGTGGCAGGGCTTATATAGAGAGCAGAGTACTGGTATAAACCAGTAGGTATAGGTGTGGAGTGGTAGGGCTGAGTACTGGTATAAACCAGTAGGTATAGGTGTGGAGTGGCAGGGCTTATATAGGGAGCAGAGTACTGGTATAAATCAGTAGGTATAGGTGTGGAGTGGCAGGGCTTATAAAGAGAGCAGAGCACTGGTATAAATCAGTAGGTATAGGTGTGGAGTGGCAGGGCTTATATAGGGAGCAGAGTACTGGTATAAACCAGTAGGTATAGGTGGTGTGGAGTGGCAGGGCTTATAAAGAGAGCAGAGCACTGGTATAAATCAGTAGGTATAGGTGTGGAGTGGCAGGGCTTATAAAGAGAGCAGAGCACTGATATAAATCAGTAGGTATAGGTGGTGTGGAGTGGCAGGGCTTATAAAGAGAGCAGAGCACTGGTATAAATCAGTAGGTATAGGTGTGGAGTGGCAGGGCTTATATAGAGAGCAGAGTACTGGTATAAACCAGTAGGTATAGGTGTGGAGTGGTAGGGCTTATATAGGGAGCAGAGTACTGGTATAAACCAGTAGGTATAGGTGTGGAGTGGCAGGGCTTATATAGGGAGCAGAGTACTGGTATAAACCAGTAGGTATAGGTGTGGAGTGGCAGGGCTTATATAGAGAGCAGAGTACTGGTATAAACCAGTAGGTATAGGTGTGGAGTGGTAGGGCTTATATAGGGAGCAGAGTTCTGGTATAAACCAGTAGGTATAGGTGTGGAGTGGCAGGGCTTATATAGGGAGCAGAGTACTGGTATAAACCAGTAGGTATAGGTGTGGAGTGGCAGGGCTTATATAGGGAGCAGAGTACTGGTATAAACCAATAATAAATGGAAAGGAGGTAAAATTGCATTTGTGTAGGGGTGTGCCTGTGACGTGGCAGATGTTTAGAGTGGTGGATAATTTATACACGTCATGCGTTCTGAGAAAAAGGCTACGCTTGTGTTTCCTCACTGAAGCATCCTCCGGGAACCTCCTCACTGAAGCACCCTCCGGGAGCCTCCTCACTGAAGCATCCTCCGGGAGCCTCCTCACTGAAGCACTCTCCGGGAGCCTCCTCACTGAAGCATCCTCCGGGAGCCTCCTCACTGAAGCACTCTCCGGGAGCCTCCTCACTGAAGCACTCTCCGGGAGCCTCCTCACTGAAGCACCCTCCGGGAGCCTCCTCACTGAAGCACCCTCCGGGAGCCTCCTCACCGAAGCATCCTCCGAGAGCCTCCTCACCGAAGCATCCTCCGGGAGCCTCCTCACTGAAGCACTCTCCGGGAGCCTCCTCGCAACCCCACTCCTCGCTCCTCCAAGGAGCATTTAGCGGTTTGGAATGTCCTTAAAGATGGTGAACCTCGATCGATTTCCGGGTCAGGAGAGGACCGACGAGAAGAGGACGGATAAAATAAGCGATTGGAATCCACCCCAAGTATCTGGCCTGCGCTGCCTTATGTGGGATATAAAGTGGGAGGGGACTTGTGAGATTATGCAGTAGAGGAGAGCGTTGTGGGACAGGGGCGGGGCTAGAGAAAGGCGGTTGTCACGTTTTGTTGAAGAGCACGAGGACGGAGGCAGAGTGGAGCGGCTCGGCGGACAGGACAGACAGCAGCTGGATGCAGGAGGTCGCCACCTGGTGGACGTTTGCAGAATCCACCATGAACTGGGGAGAGGGGCAGGTTTAGGAGAGCCGAGCACAGATACGACTGCACAGTGAACTGACAGGAGAGAAATGACTACAGCGAACAGAGGAGACAAGGAACTTGTAGATGAGACAAGCATTTTAATTCAGCCATGGACAGATATGATTGCTCAACAGGATCTTTGATTAACCCCCTCCCTCCTCAAAAGCAACACTCACAATGACAGAGGAGCAGTCAGTGTAGTAGCTCTGCCATATGGGTCCCATACAGCCCCCAAGCTCCCTCACCGTCACCTTCCTCTTCCTCAGGGTCAGGTCCGTCAGGTTGGTGCCCACCTGAGGGGAGGGGCGGGGTTGCAGATTGTAAAGGGTAAAGGGATATTGTTTTCTGTCTAGACTTCTGTAGGACTGCCAAGGAATGAAAGCCAAATAAACTAAATGCTAAATCACTAAATGCTTGTCACAGCAATTTTACCAGCAGTGTAAGTTTTATTCTGAGACACTGAAAATGACCTATGGGAAGAGCTACTTTATAACCAAATTAATCGGTCACAACAACTACTACTGTACGTTTTCCTTGATCATACTTGATAATGATAATACAGCATGCATGCACTTATCCATTTCTGTCACCTCTGCCAAATTAACTGAATTTTCGTCAAACCTGGCTGGCACTCAATCAAAGCTGGGACTCACTCACGAACAGTGAACCAAAATACAGGCACTCACAGTGGGCAGCGTCGCCGGTGGTTCGCCTAAATCCGTGGGTCCATCACGCAAGCTGAGCTGTGAATTCAGCACATTAAAGGTTGTATCAGCGATTTTGGGTGGAAACATAAATGATCACATTCATCTGATTTTTCCTCACGATCCGCTAGCTGCCCGCCCCATAAGCAGGCCGTCAAAAAACCGCGTCTCTGTAGGCAGCCTATGCTCCGAGATCGTACACAAAAACAAATGGTACTACCAACCACTCAAAACCAAAATAAACAGTATTCCAACCAATCACAATGATCTGCACAAACGTGACGTCACTTCTGAAGCGAAATCCCAAACAAACATACTTATGAATAATTATGTTATGTTTTAAAAAATAGTGTTCAAGCATCCAGAATTATAACCACGTTAATAACGTTTGTAAGAAACCAAACCGTTTGTAAATCCGTCAAGATTTCAGCGAGATAAGAGTATTAGCGTTTGTGCAGATCATTGTGATTGGTTGGAATACTGTTTATTTTGGTTTTGAGTGGTTGGTAGCAAGGCCGGCGATAGCTATGGGCAGGGGTGGGCTCAGCCCACCCAAACGTGCATCTTGCCCACCCAATCAAAAGTTAAGAAAAAAAATAAATTTTGTACAGCCAATGGAAAAATAGCACAGAAAATAGAAAAATCTTTGACCCTTGCTCCTTCTATGGCCATGCGGAGTTCGAGCTGACCATCGCTGAGATGTTTGGGGGGTTCGACAGCTCCTTCTTCTCCGCCTACTACAGCAAGCTTCCCAAGGAGCCTAGGTTTGAGCAGAGGAATCAACTCTACCAGCTCTTCAACTATCTTAACCACTGGAACCACTTTGATAGCAGCTACAGGGAATCCTCACTGTGCACCATGAAGGACCTCCTTAAGTAGTCTTTGAATCTGCCTGATGGACCTTGAGGTAGTTGCCCATCTGTCCGCCTGAAGCCCAGGGCGGGTGTTTAAATTGGCTATGCCCATTTTGCATATTGGCATTTGTTTCCGTTATACACAACTGACAGTCTGACACAAGCCTTTCAGAGAGATGTGACTCATCTTGCGATTTTAAAGGCTTCCAGGCGGCCCTGTGGTAACTAAAATAATCATTTAAATGACAACTGTAGGTGCAAACAATTGATAATTGTTTCAGACAACAGACCTAGGGTTGTTATTCCACTTAGCACTGTTGGGTGATTATATTAATTATAATTAAAGTATTTGCAGTGCATTAGACTTACATTGTAGCATTTGGGGGGTGCAACTGGGTTTGCTTTTATAAATAGAATAGTTTTAATTGTATCTCTTTGGGTTTCTATTTTATCACAGTTTATTGTGATGATGGGGGTCATTGTTGTCAACCACTCATAGCTTTAAGCATGTAGTGGAAAAATCCTTTGATGGTTTCGTCTGCATCTATGTCTTCTCATAGCATACAATGTGATTTATATCCTCTCAATTTCATGAACCCGCCCCACCCCAGGCATTATCTCACATGCCTGAAGAACGATTGACATCAGGTTCTGGGATACATGTCCTGGGTTTACAAATGGTTTTGTACTGTAATTAAAAAAAGACTAAGACTCTGAGATAATAAAAATATGACGATAAAAAAATTGATAATAAAAAAATGTAAATTGTGGCTCATTTTGTATTGGCTTATTGAATGTTTATTTATTATTCAATAAAAAATAAATGGTAAAAACCAATGTTTCAGAAGATATACTAACAGCAATAACTGTAGCCTACCTACATTGTTATTACTTCTGTTCTTCTCTGTTAGTAGTAAGTAAAGCTGATTAGATTAACATAATAATAATATGTTATACAAATAATTTGTTTAGCACTTCTCAAGCATATACAGCACCAAGTGCTTTACAGAGATAACCAAACGTAACACTAACAACTTTAATATACGACGATTAAATTTATGAGCCAATAAACAAATTCGCATCACATCCTCTCACTTTCCATAGTAAACGCCACTGACATTTTAAAAAAAACAAAAAACACTACTGACAGTTCTGTGGTAGGTGACAAAAAAGCGTTTGTTTAGTCGATCATTTTGTACCAATATGCTTTCTACTATTTGAATTTTTTTATTTTCTATTTTGATTTATTTGAATTTTTATCATTTATTTATCTAATGAGATTAAGTAGTTCTGAAATATACCATACTACATACTCCGGTACAGTAGGTGGCGGTATGCACCTTATGAGTAATGGTTACAACCCGCCATAAAACCAAAAGAAGAACAATATGCTTTCCCACCCGTACCATCCACTGAACTCAATATATACGCTCTACGGATCAAACCCGTATGTATGTGCCTGAGCCATAGAGCGCATATGTATCTGGCCCCGGTTGTCGTTTCTACCGGGTAATTAATTGAACAATTAGTGCTACTGATTGTTCAGACCGTCTTCACATCTGACTTCCATTGAAAGGGAGGGTGAAAAATCAGCCGTTGTCAGTCCTCGAGGAACATGGCCTGAGTAACGGGACTATGGTATGAGCACTGGAATAAATGCTACAGGTGATGAATGCTTCATTTGAATAAAGTAAATATCAGTGTCATGCTATATGCAAATACACGTTAGTATGTGTTGTTATGGTGTAAATGCAAACCTGCAGCTGAAGAAAATTTTAATCAAGAGCTTTTTATGTGAGAAAATAAAATAATGGAGAAATAAGAGTTGTGTAGTCTTCTCCAGGGTACAATGACATCATCCTCAATGAGAATCAAACCCATAAACTGTGCTAGAAGCCCTGCTCCTAGAGTGACACCATATTCAAAATGGAATACCAGATGAATGATGTGTCACTCAGTTTTTGTTTGTCATGTTGCTAGTTAATAAACAGTTTGACATTATTTTGACTGATGTTTCTATGGGCAATAAAAGATGCACTCCATTCAGTTTTATCAGTGGGGTGCAGTATATAGAGATGTGAAATACAGGATACACAGATCTACTTACGCTTGTGAAGAGGAAGATGGCCATCAGCACTTGGCTGTAATGTACATACCTGCTGAAAGTGTTCTTGTGCCTTTTCAACAATAAAAAATAAAGGCAGGTCTCAACTTTGTCCTGCATTGGTAATATTTTATATTCATATATTAAAGCAAACAATAAACTGTTGGAACAACAGGGCAGAAAGCACAGAGCTCTGCTGGTGTCTATACGATTACAGAGCGTCAGCCAATCAGGAGCCTGCAAGTTGCCTGGGACAGCTGTGCAGTTTTTGATTGACTGCACAGCTCAGCTGTGTGATGGACAATATTGGAAGTCAAAATTTTAATACCATATATATTAAAATTATACCACGTGCCCAGCCTAGACCACCCTAGGATCACCTCAACTCCACCCATTTTTATGTTAAGGATCTCGTGACGTCACGAATCCCCGGAAACCAGCGTATTGGTAAGCCTACACAGAAACTCAGAAAACACCCATTTTGACTAAACGTGAGATTTTGGGACAAAAACAGTTGTGTATGATCATAATCTAACCCAAAGAAAATCTAACCCTGGGAAAAGTCGGTTTTTGACTGCAGTATCACTTAATAATAGACCTTACAGGAGTGAGATTAATATTTTTATTTCATAATTTACAAAACAAAGGCATTCAACTGAGAATGGCCTTATGGATGTATGATTTTCACTCAGCTTAACAAGCAGATGGGTAGTTACAGCTGGAGAAGGCAACTTTCTCAATGCTTGTAATGTTATGAAAACATTTTGAAAGTCATAACCACTGAACTGCACAATATAATAATACAATGCAGGATTTCAGATTGGCATAGCTAACTTACACTAAAAATGTCAGGTCCAAAAGTCCAGTTAAAAAACAGAATCTTTTTCGTTTTAACAATAATGCCATGAAACATTTTCCATTTAGTCACTGGATTTGTTAACTAATGAAGTGAAGTTGACTAGTCTAAAGTTTGCGATAGTTAATGTTAGTACTCTTGTACTCTGCTGGGGGTTTTACAATCTGACCTTTGTCTGGTTTTCATAACCAATAAATAAAGTAGAAAATAAAGGAGCTAATCTTTCAGCGAGCCAGTGTTACTCAAACACTACAATTGACAGTGATGTTTAGCTGAATTATATAGCTAGCAAATTTTATAAAGACCCCAGATATGTCGGGCTCTAGACTACGTTCACACTGCAGGTAAAAGGTGGCCCAGATCTGATTGTTTCCTCAAATATGACAGATCACATATTTTTATGGCAATGTGAACGGCGAAAATCACATAGAATCTCACATTTCCCATTCTGCTTTGGGCCACTTTTGAATGTGGTGTTAGATTCCGATACATATCTGATAGTGTCAAAGCGACCGCAGTCTGAACAGTCAGATCAGAATTAATGCGACTTTCACGTCACTCAAAGTCGACAATCGTCATTATTCCACGCCGGCGGTTCTTCTCAAAAAGAAAAGACGGAGGAAATCTTGCGGCGATATTGACCTTCCTTCACGTCCTTGCCACTCATAACCCGTCTGCGGTTCCGAGGCACACGCCCACTGCGCATTACGTACATTATTCCACACATCACCATCACTGCGACCTTGTCTGTTTATCTGAAACATTTCAGTGAAAGGGCTGTTGGGAGTTGTTGTTCTATAGCGCATGCGGGTCAGTTCAGTGGTGAGATCTATTCAGACTGGTATCGGATATAGACCATATTGAAAGACAAATGGGAACAGTCAAACAAAAAAATCCGATCTGAGCAGTAAATGGGAATTGTGCATTTAGCTGGCAGTGTAAACGTAGCCTAACCCGTTTGGCGATGCAGGAGCGGGTGAAACTCTCTCAGCATTACTTTGCGTCTTGCTACTGTACTGACGAGGTCAGTCTCAGGATGTGAACCGGCGTCTTTGTTTGGTTCACATCATGAGGCAATTTGCCTTGAAAAGAAGAATTTGGGGCTAATCACTGGTCTTAGAATGCAGAATTTGAGGGTATAAACGCACGGTGTCTGGTGCTGGATTTCTCTCACAGCAGTTATTTCTATGATTGCTACCAACTAAGGATGACCGTTCCCCGATATGCATCTAAAAAACATTAAGCCTATTGCAGCCTTAATATCTTGCATTCAATTTAACCCCCCCCCCCACACACACACACACACACACACACACACACACACACACACACACACACACACACACACACACACACACACACACACACACACACACACAAATTACCTGGTGTCCAATGTTTTTTCACTTTTGAAATGAGTGCAACACCAACCAAAATACAGGCTTACATCTACATTTCCAAAAGCAAATGCACTGGTGATAGTCTGTAAACATTACATTATTTCAGCTGAGCAGCTTGAATTCCTCCATCATCAATAAACACTCGTAAGACCAGAGAAAACCATCCACTCTGGGACGGGGGCAGGAATGGGGGGGGTGGGCCAGGCCAAGCGGTAACGGAGGGACACTTTTGCTGTATTTTGCCCTAGTACTCCTGTTGTATCCAAGGCTGGGTAAAATAACAACTGGTATTATATAAAGGCTACCTTAGACTACAAGCTGAAGGAAAAAGGTTTGGGGGCAAACAACTTCTTGGGGGTAAAATTTATTTAAAAAACAGGGAGGTAACGGAGGGACGCAAAATTAACGCCTGTTTTTTTACACTTTTTTCAGACATGCATTGCATATCATACGGGTCCTGAGGTGAAAAGGGTTATCTTTCTCTTTCATATTGTACTATTACCACTTAAATATGAACATGCAAAACGGTAAGCCACTTGTGCTGCTCAATTCTTATGGGGCGAGGTTTAAAGTCAGATGGTCATGGTAACGGAGGGACACATATTCACGCCCCTCAAAATCATAATTCTGCCAACCTTTTTTTAAAAACTTATACTACATCAAGACACATCCCAATAAGCTTTCTTTTGGAATGTTTCCCCTCTCTAAGTAGAAAATTCATATTCAAAAAATTGAACGGAGGGACAGGCCGAAATGAGAATCGAGAAATTTTTGAATACCTTGTCAAAAACATTACGTGAATTTTTATCCTAAACCATTCACTCTACTGGGATGCCTATTCATATCAACATTAGAAAAATGCTATTTTATTAAAAATAGTTGCTCAGTAAGACTATTGTTATAGGATAGAATCAGGGGGGAAGTGCATCTGTTCAGGTTTGTCAACCCCAATGGATTCAAAAGCCCTTCACTTTTTTTCTCGTAGAGATAATTCAATACTTTTTTTGTTCTGTACACCTTGCAATGTTGGCTTCAAGATAGGAAGTCATTTCATAATGTTTAAAATTTTGCTACTGATGTTAACCTCCCCTTGGCCTGGCCCACATGATTCTACTGTATTTTTTGTGGGGCCCCTTTCCTGGCTTTGGGCCCCCAGAATTATTACCACCTTTGTCCCCACTCATGACAGCTCTGGCTACACTACCTGCACAGCCAGATAAGGGTGCATCTCACAGAAACCTCACCGGGTACCAGCAGTTGAAATGCTAAACTCTGCTAGCCCCCAAAACTCCCCATGGCCCGCTGTACGTGGTGCCAGGCTCTGTTAGCTGGGGTGGGGTCCTAAGATGGGAGTGGCAGAGAGGCTACGAAGGACAGATTCCAGTAAGAACATCCATCCATCCATTATCTAACCCGCTTATTCCTGGTCAGAGTCCATCCATCCATTATCTAACCCGTTTATTCCTGGTCAGGGCCCATCCATCCATTATCTAACCCGCTTATTCCTGGTCAGAGTCCATCCATCCATTATCTAACCCGCTTATTCCTGGTCAGGGTCCATCCATCCATTATCTAACCCGCTTATTCTTGGTCAGGGTCCATCCATCCATTATGTAACCCGCTTATTCCTGGTCAGGGTCCATCCATCCATTATCTAACCCGCTTATTCCTGGTCAGGGTCCATCCATCCATTATCTAACCCGCTTATTCCTGGTCAGGGTCCATCCATCCATTATCTAACCCGCTTATGCCTGGTCAGGGTCCATCCATCCATTATCTAACCCGCTTATTCCTGGTCAGGGTCCATCCATCCATTATCTAACCCGCTTATTCCTGGTCAGAGTCCATCCATCCATTATCTAACCCGCTTATTCCTGGTCAGGGTTGCGGGGGGCTGGAGCCTATCCCAGCATGCATTGCACAAGAGGCAGGTACACGCCCTGGACAGGTCGCCAATCCATCGCAAGGCACACACACCATTCGCTCACACACTCATACCTACGGGCAATTTACCTACGGTCTCCAATTAGCCTAAACTGCATGTGTTTGGACTGTGGGAGGAAACCGGAATACCCGGAGGAAACCCACGCAAACACAGGGAGAACATGCAAACTCCGCACAGAAAGGCCCTTGGCCGGGATTCAAACTCGGTCCAGTAAAAGCATTTCCTTCCAAAATCTTTCAGCAGCTCTTCTCACTGCGAAGCACGTTGTGCTAGGTGAGACCGGCTAAATTACACTGGTATTTCTGAAGGCAGCTGCGAGGTTTCTCCCGGTGTGTATCCTCATGTGGCTCCTGAGAACACAGGGCTGCGTGAAGCTTTTCCCACACTGCTCGCAGCTGTACGGTCTCTCCCCCGTGTGAATCCTCTGGTGGACTTTGAGGACGTACTTCCTGTTGAAGCTCTTCCCGCACACGCAGCTGAAGGTCTCTCCGTTGTGGCTCCTCTGGTGGGTCTTCAGTGTGCTGAGCTGCTTAAAGCTCTTCCCACACGCGGTACAGCTGTACGGTCTCTCCCCCGTGTGAATCTTCTCATGTTCTTTCAGGTTGTATTTCCGACTGAAATCCTTGCCGCATGTGGTGCAGCTGAAGGGTTTCTCTCCAGAGTGACACTTCTGGTGTTGCCTGAGGTGATGCTGACAGGCAAAGGTCATGTCGCACTGTGTGCATTGTAACAGTTTCTCGCCCGTGTGGTAGCGCTGGTGTATTCGGAGGTAATATCGACGGGCAAAGGTCTTCCCACACTGTGCACACGAGAGTGATTTCTGCTCTGTGTGAGTCAGCTCGTGCACTTTTAGGTCACGCGGACGAGTGAATCTTTTCTCACAGTATTTACAGTGATGCGGCTTCACTCCTGCGTTGGTTTGTTCATGAGCGATCCTTAACCCCGCCTCCTCGGAGTACACAATCCTTAGCCCCGCCTCCTCAGAGTACACAATCCCTAACCCCGCCTCCTCAGAATGCACAGCTCCTGGCCCCGCCTCCTCGGAATCCACAACCCCTAACCCCGCCTCCTGAAAATGCACAACCACTGGCCCCGCCTCCTCAGAATGCACAGCCCCTGGCCCCGCCTCCTCACCCCACGCGGGCAGCGCCAGTGTCTCCTCTTTAATGGCCGCAGTGTGGGAGGGCCATCGCTGCAGCCGCGGGGGTAGAGCCAGACTCTCAGAGTCCTTCCCTGTGGTGTCAGAGCCGTGCGAGTCATCGGTGTCCCCGCCCCACTCGTCATCTTCACTGAGCTCTCCGGCGCCCCCCGCAGGCCGGGGCTGTGCGTCCGCAGGCGTGCTCGTCCAATGACTGCAGCCCAAATCCTCAGCAGCGCCTCCTATTGGGAAGGACAGAACATGTTCTTATTGGCGTTAATCACACCAGTCTGAACCTGCTCTACATTTGGCCCCGTTACACTCACTCTCAGCGTAGGGGCCCCGCTGTATGTGGGGGTCAGTGGCCCTCCAGTCCTCTTCACACCTCTCCTCCTTTATAAGAGGGGGCCCCTCCTCCATCTCTCCAGCCTGAGACAGAAGTAAGAGTGAGTCATTCTGCTGAAACTATACACTGCACTTCAGTTTAACCTGAGACACAAACACTGAATATACACTGCAATATGCTGGATTCAGGGAATTAAATTGACTTTTTCATCCATTGGCCAAAGTGGCTTGTGGATTCAAAAAACCACCTGTCATTTTCAACATTTTACCAACCACACTACCATTTGCAATATAATACAACATGGTTGGTTACCTGCCAAAATGGCTGCTAGAGTAGAAATCTACCAGCCACAATCAAAATTTTACCAGCATTTGGCTGGTGGCTGGTGTTCATTTGACACCCTGGCTGTATTTGAGAAACAAATTTGCAGTGGCAAATTATATGAACTGAAGTTTAAGATTTGTGAACATTTTTACTTTAATTTTTAAAATTTCTTTACATGAAGACATCTAACATTAACTACTTAAACTAAGAAACGTTATGTACAATAAAGCGCTTTACAAAAGGTATCTTCGAATTATACATCTATAGAAATTAGAATATTTTTTATATTTTTATAATACTCTATAAAAACATTCTATCCTGTTCGATTTAGCTGTTCAAAATTCATTCATTAGCTGTTAACCTGACAATAATATTGTATTATAAGTTCATTCTTCTCCCACTCTATGAATACGGACCCAGTCCTCGTCAGCCCGAGAGACGCTGTTGCCGTTTTCCCCGGCCCCAGACGACCTCAACTCGCTCTCTACCAACTGCAACTTCTTCCGAAGCACCTGGTTCTCTCGCTGGCTTCGAGAAATCTCCAAAAACAGAACAGCAGAACTGTCTTCGAAAAGTTTATTTATTTCCGCGACGGCTGCATTAGTCAGTGCCTCCATAATGGAATTCAACTGTGCTTTGACAGAAGCACAGTTTGACATTTTTGCCTTATAAACCTCACGACGACCTCCTGACTCTTTGCGATGCAACGCAAGCTATGTGCTTCTCTTAAGTGTCTCTGCGGTCTTCTAATTCTGAGCTTTTTGCTGTTGTTCTTTCACTTGGCACGCAAAAGGCTTTAAATCCACATAGCTGCGTTTATGACGCAGGCTTTCAGCGTCACATCCGCTTTCTTCCTCCCTGGATTTTTTATTTTTAACCAACACACTCTACAGATCACACAGCGCCAGCTAGCGAGTTGGAGTATATGGCATAAAATAGTAGCGTTGTATCTGGGTTGGAATTTACAAGGTGGCAACAATATTTAATGCCACTTCACACCAGTATGTGAGATCAATATACATGCGGTTCGGTTAGTTTGGAGCATCTTTTATATTTAAATGTCACCCACATTTTGCACTGCTGATTGGAACACTCATATACAGTAAATTACTTTACAGGAAAGAAAGTAAAGAAACATTCTTCAGTTTAGCAACCTAGACATGTAGTTCCAGGAGGTTCCTCCTGTACAACATCAGGAGGATTTAGCCAGATCTCACAACGTATTCCACCCAGCTGCTTGTCCAGACCATGGTAATTGCACGCCTGCATTACTGCAACTCCCTTCTCACAAGCCAACCAACCTGCGCCATTCTGCATCTACAACTGATCCAGAACACGGCCTTCAACCTCCCGAAGTTCTGACAGCACTCACGTGCCAAGGTCACTCCACTGCCTGCCGGTCGCCGCCAGGATCAGGTTCAAAATTCTGACCCTGGCCTACGCTGGAGCCAACAGGACAGGCCCTTCCTACATACAGGACATAATCCAACACTATACTCCAGCTCGGCCACACCGCTCTGCTGCAGCAGGACCTCTCACACTTCCCTCCCTCCGTGTCAACGGCTCTCGCTCGTCCCAAATGCAGAGCTTCTCCACTCAAGCTCCCCAGCGGTGGAACAAACTCCTCACTCCTCTATGAACTGCTCAATCACTGCCTGCTTTCCGTCGTGATCAGCAGACACACCTCTTCAGACTCCACCTTGACTGACCCACCAATCGAGTGCCACTTTCATGTAGCACTAGTGTCTTGATCTTGATATTGTAGTTTATCGGGCCTCTAGCCATAGCTCACAGTGTGAACTAGACTTGACGTGCATCGCTATGGATAGCTGCTACTGTGATAGCACTTATTGTATGTCGCTTTGGATAAAAGCATCTTCCAAATTAATGTAATGTAGTTTATATATTTAGTTCAGCAACCTTGTTATAATCTAATCATACTGCACAGTACACCATAAACTTGTTAAGCTACTATAACTAAGTTCCAAAAATTACAAACGATAAGGTAATCCTATTATACCAGCAAGCTAGCTACCACTTAGCAGTAGAGCATGCTAGCTATGTAATGCAGTAGATCATGCTAGCTATGTAATGCAGTAGCGGTAGATAATGCTAGCTATGTAATGAAGTAGTGGTAGATAATGCTAGCTATGTAATGCAGTAGCGGTAGATAATGCTAGCTATGTAATGCAGTAGATCATGCTAGCTATGTAATGCAGTAGCGGTAGATAATGCTAGCTATGTAATGCAGTAGCGGTAGGTAATGCTAGCTATGTAATGCAGTAGCGGTAGATAATGCTAGCTATGTAATGCAGTAGCGGTAGGTAATGCTAGCTATGTAATGCAGTAGCGGTAGATAATGCTAGCTATGTAATGCAGTAGGAGTAGAACATGCTAGCTATGTAATGCAGTAGCGGTAGATAATGCTAGCTATGTAATGCAGTAGGAGTAGAACATGCTAGCTATGTAATGCAGTAGCGGTAGATAATGCTAGCTATGTAATGCAGCAGTAGAACATACTAGCTATGTAATGCAGTAGGAGTAGAACATGCTAGCTATGTAATGCAGTAGCGGTAGATAATGCTAGCTATGTAATGCAGTAGCGGTAGATAATGCTAGCTATGTAATGCAGTAGCGATAGATAATGCTAGCTATGTAATGCAGTAGGAGTAGAACATGCTAGCTATGTAATGCAGTAGCGGTAGATAATGCTAGCTATGTAATGCAGTAGGAGTAGAACATGCTAGCTATGTAATGCAGTAGCGGTAGATAATGCTAGCTATGTAATTCAGTAGGAGTAGAACATGCTAGCTGTGTAATGCAGTAGTGGTAGATAATGCTAGCTATGTAATGCAGTAAGCTAGTTAGTGAACTTGACTAGCTTGTTATTTGTGTGTTTTGCTTGTAAGATAAATTAGCTAAAAGGGCTACAGAGCGAAAGGTAGCTTGTATTTATTGTTGGGAAACATGCACATCCACAATTCTCCCATTGTTTGAAACTTGGAAAAAGCAGTAAAAAGAAAACACTTAGGTCAATACACATGCACATTTTTCACTAAACAACCAATATAATAGGCCTACAGTAACTTGATCAACTATGGTGTATTTTGCTGAGAAATTTTATTAAGATGCATTAATTATAGAAAAGACAACATGAACAGTAATTTTTTTAAAAGTGTAACCATCTTTCATATATACACACACAACCCACTGTAGTGTGAAAAAGACTGTTATAAACCTCATATCCATGTGAATCGGAAACGCAAACAAGAGAGCGCAAATTCACATTCTCATCAACTGGCCTATCTGTAGATGGGTAGGTAGGTAGCACCATAGACGGCAAGATACATGTACATAAAAATATATACGTGCTAATCTCTGTCGCCAAACTGCATCTGACCTCGGAAACAAGGTCCCGGTGTGGTGCAGCACCTCGACAACAAAGTCCTGGGAAGGTCTAGTTTGGAGGCAGAGACAGACGTTTGTAGCAGTCCTAAAAAAGAATGGGCCTCATTCACCAATCACTCTACGAACAAATTTGCTCTTAAGACTTTCTTTAAAATGTTTTTATGAATATTCTGGCATTCACCAACGTTTTCTTATTTGGGTTTTTTTCTCGGGTATAACTGAAGCTCAGAACGCAAACATCAATTAATCCCAAAATGTTTGTAAAAACACTTTAAAGAAAGTCTTAAGAACAAATTTGTTTGTAGTGTGATTGGTGAATGAGGCCCAATGTTACCAGGTAGAGACTTCAAGGGAAAATCTTTCTTTGGGGTTTATAATCTAGTGTAGAAGATCACACCAGACAATTATGGCTATGTAGAATAGAAGGCTAAAGGAAGCTGGCAGCTGTGTCAATCCCACCGTAGTGCATTTCCATGTGTTTCTTCAGACTGCTACGTCGAGTGAACCTTTTCCCACACTGCTCGCAGCTGTACGGTCTCTCTCCAGTGTGAATCATCTGGTGTTGCTTCAGGACGTATTTCGTGTTGAAGCTCTTCCCGCACACGCAGCTGAACGTCTTGCCGTTGTGGCTCCTCAGGTGAGTTTTCAGCGTGCCGTACTGCTTGAAACGCTTCCCGCACACGGCGCAAATGTGCGTCTTCGTGTCGGTGTGAGTCTTCTGGTGCTCTTGCAGGTGATACTTGCGACTGAAGTCTCTGCCACATGTCGTACAGCTGAAGGGTTTCAGTCCCGAGTGAATTAGCAGGTGCTGTTTAAGGTGATGCCTACAGGCAAAGCTCTTTTGACACTGTGAGCAGGGGAACGGCTTATCTCCTGTGTGACACCGCTGGTGTACTTTAAGGTAATCCTGGCGGGAGAAGCGTTTCCCACACTGCGCACAAGAGAAAGGGGCCCTGTCCTGCTCCTCAGGGGCCCTGTCCTGCCCTGCAGGGGCCCTGTCCTGCTCCTCACAGGGCCATCGCTGCAGCCGCGGGGGTAGAGCCAGACTCTCAGAGTCCTTCCCTGTGGTGTCAGAGCCGTGCGAGTCATCGGTGTCTCCGCCCCATTCGTCATCTTCACTGAGCTCTCCGGCGGCCCCCGCAGGCCGGGGCTGTGCGTCCGCAGGCGTGCTCATCCAATGACTGCAGCCCAAATCCTCAGCAGCGCCTCCTATTGGGAAGGACAGAACATGTTCTTATTGCCGTTAATCACACTAGTCTGAACCTGCTGAAGGCTGGCCCAATCTCAATGTCCGCCCTTACACCCTCACAGACTTTGAGACGCATTCCCGATAGGTCCGCGAGGGGCTCAGGGCTGTTCCACTGTAAAACCGGCAAGTGCATGAGGACTCTGTCACTGACTTTTCGAGCCCTTTATGCGGACTTTCTGCAAGTCTGCAATCTCACAGACATTGCTGAGGGAATTACCCACAGTTCATAGCATTTGTGACGATAAAAATGGAAATGCCACCGGAAGTGTCTCGTAAATTGTAAACAAATGACACACATGGCGGGCAGAGTTCCTAAAATGAAAAGACCTAATGCGGCGATTACCACGTGCCATTTCGAGCCCTTGCACTCTCACGCTGGGCACGCATGTGATGCCAACCCAAAGTCAGCGGGGGCTCAGCCCTTAGGGCGGACATTGAGATTGGGCTGCTGTGTCCGAATCAGAGCCCTAACTACGGAGTTCCATTTACTGTGTACTAGCATACTGTGTAGTGACATGCAGTATGCAAAAAATATCCTCAATACTATTATCAGCAAAAACCCAGAAATAATTATATCATCCAGGGATTTAAAGTATACTACATTTAGAGAACATTTTGCCTATTTAACAACTTTCTCATCCAGTACTCAAGCAGTATACTCAATAGTACAGAAGGACGTTGATTCGGACACAGCCCTAGATTTGGCCCGATGCACTCACTCTCAGTGCAGGAGTCCCGCTGTGTGTGCGGGTCACTGGCCCCCCAGTCCTCTTCACATCTCTCCTCCTGTATCATAGGGGGCCCCTCCTCCATCTCTGCAGCCTGAGACAGAGGTGAAAGAGGGTCACTGTGGGTTAACTACAGTTTAAGCTGAGGCACAAACACTCAGTCAACATATTACTGCACGTCCACTACAGGTAACTACCATCCCTGACTGCTACTACTAGAGTGTATACTACTGTGCAATATATACACAAAAAGGTAAAGAATGTTCGCAGGTGTATGCCTGTAATGCTGCTGATAGGTATCCGCGATGCTTTCTTTACCTATGACTTAACTTCCCCGCTGCAGTTTTGCACCGTCTATTTTTAACAAACATCTCCGAATGTTTACGCGTAAAGGATGCTGTTCTTACGCGGCCCTGTTCCGTGGCCCATCTCGTACCTCCGTCTTCAGCTCGCTATGCATCCCCACTAATTTCCTCTTCAGCTTCTGGTTCTCACACCGGCTTTCATATATTTCCAAGCGCAGAGCAACAATAATCTCATGAAAAAGTTTGCTTATCTCGACAACTGCAGATTTAGTTAGCGCCTCCATTATCGCGTTCAGTTGTCCCATGACTGCATCACAGTTTGACATGATACCTGGTCGTCGAAGCAATCCCCTGAATCTTATAAAACGATATTTAACGTCTTCGGATTTATTTCTATTTGTCAAATGTTAGATACCGCCCCGATGTAGTGGTCTCTGTTCACTTGACGTCATGCATGTGTATTTTTCCTCCGTTCGCGATATCAGAGATTTTCGGAGGGTCTCTGGCGATATATAAAAAAAGTTTTGTCGCTTGTTGGTGACGTACGATCCAGCCTTTTATTTCAAAATAAAAGTTTATGACCTCAACTGCGATCTTTCAGTGTCCACATTTCCATTAACTGAATACTGAACTGAAAGCGGATTTATATGGACTATATTGCTCGGTTATTAAAAATGTATGTCTTTCTCTATAATAACTCAAAATACATACTTTGCTATTCCTACATTGGTTGGCAATGCTACATTTATCTTCCAGCACGGCTGAATAATACTCTATATCACTGCTTCTCAGATCTTGGTCCTGGGGATCCACTGTGTATGCCGGTTTTTTTTCCAACCACAATAACAAGCTCTGTATTGTAATGGGCTGATAATTGATCTTAATTAGACTGTGTATGTCTATTTAAAAGCACACTGAACTGGATGTTGTGATTTGCATTCGTTTATGTGCTAAAAGTGTGCTTTTGACACCTGTTTTGCCATGCAATGGGAGTGAATGGAGAGAGAAAAAACGTCATTCTTCGTTGGCCAGTTGCTGACCACTGGAGCAAGTCATGAAGGTGAGCTTGAATATTACGACTCATATCGGAGCCAGGTAGCTATACAATATTATGTTATAACAAAGTTCTGTATATCTTTAAGGACGATTTACCCTCTTAGCCACATTATGCCAGAAATAGCTGAGTATGCCCTAAAAAAATAATGTCCCATATCCGCATCCCAGGAATTTCAATTGACCAACTTACGCTTTCATTTATTGTGCTGTATGTACTATATGGCAAATAATTCAGATTGAAAAAGGTAAATTTTTTAATTGATTCAATTACAAACAGACAGGTAAATCAGTTGGGTCCCATTGATAATACACACATTATTCACACCTGCCACACAGGTGCTCGTGTGGCTCCCATCGCATCGGCTCATCTCACTCACACCGTGGCTAAATAAAGAGCTTGGACTTTTTTAAAATTATAACCTTTTTATTTTACAATTTCAAAAAAAATCCTATTTAGCCTTTCCAGGGAGAATGATGCCATCATACTGCAAAAAGAAAACAAAAATAAAATTAGAGACATTGGTTAGCTGCACAAACACCACCTCCATACTGCCATTCAGTCAGCTGCTCGTATCAAACCACCTCCACATCCGACAGAACAGAACCCCTACACCCAGACTACACCCTCCCAACAGCTCAGAACCCAGACTACACCCTCCCCACAGAACCCAGACTACACCCTCCCAACAACTCAGAACCCAAACTACACCCTCCCCACAGAACCCAGACTACACCCTCCCCACAGAACCCAGACTACACCCTCCCAACAGCTCAGAACCCAAACTACACCCTCCCCACAGAACCCAGACTACACCCTCCCAACAGCTCAAAACCCAGACTACACCCTCCCAACAGAACCCAGACTACAACCTGCCCACAGAACCCAGACTACACCCTCCCAACAGAACCCAGACTACACCCTCCCCACAGAACCCAGACTACACCCTCCCAACAGCTCAAAACCCAGACTACACCCTCCCAACAGAACCCAGACTACAACCTCCCAACAGAACCCAGACTACACCCTCCCAACAGCTCAGAACCCAAACTACACCCTCCCCACAGAACCCAGACTACACCCTCCCCACAGAACCCAGACTACACCCTCCCCACAGAACCCAGACTACACCCTCCCAACAGAACCCAGACTACACCCTCCCCACAGAACCCAGACTACACCCTCCCAACAGCTCAAAACCCAGACTACACCCTCCCAACAGAACCCAGACTACAACCTCCCAACAGAACCCAGACTACACCCTCCCCACAGAACCCAGACTACACCCTCCCAACAGAACCCAGACTACACCCTCCCAACAGCTCAAAACCCAGACTACACCCTCCCAACAGAACCCAGACTACACCCTCCCCACAGAACCCAGACTACACCCTCCCCACAGAACCCAGACTACACCCTCCCAACAGCTCAGAACCCAGGTCAGAACACAGACTACACCCTGCCCACAGATCAAAACCCAAACTACACCCCGCCCACATAACGGAACCCAGATCAGAACCCACCTTCTGCTGGAACCAGCGCATGGCTTCCTCCTTACGGATCCGGTGCTTGAAACCGACCCGACCCGTCTTACGCCGCTTATCAGCTATGCTATAACCAGGTCTGCCCATCACCTGGGGGGGGGGGGGGGGGGGGGGGTAGAGAAAGAGAGGGTGAGAAAATTAGGTTAAACAAAATATTCATAATCATTGCAGAACCATTGCTGACCAGCCTGATAGAAAGTGAATCTATAATTCCTTTCACATCCTGCCTCCTACTGTAATAACCCATCACTGGCATTTAGAAAACTACAGTTCCCAGCATGCATCGCTCAGGATCACATACAGGAACTGCAGCCATAATAATAGTACTGGGTGTGTTTTAGAGCAGCTGCTCACCACATAGAAGTCCAGACCGTAGATGCCGATGCCGGGGTCATACTTGATTCCCAGGTCGATGTGCTCCTGGATACCGAAGCCAAAGTTCCCGCTCATTGAGAAATTATTCTTCCTCAACTCGTATTCCCGCACCTGCAGAGGGGAGACAGTACCCATGTACCCCAATTTCTACACATGCCAAGCAACATTACGGAATGGAAAGAGAAAAAACGTCATTCTTCGTTGGCCAGTTGCTGACCACTGGAGCAACTCATGAAGGTGAGCTTGAAGATTATGACTCATATCGGGGCCAGGTAGCTATACAACATTATGTTCTAACAAAGTTTAGTATGCAGTGATGTCACTGTCACAGCACAGTGACATTCACCATATTAACTGTCACAGCACAGTGACATCACCATATTAACTGTCACAGCATAGTGACATCACCATATTAACCGTGTCACAGCACAGTGACATCACCATATTAACCGTGTCACAGCACAGTGACATCACCATATTAACTGTGTCACAGCACAGTGACATCACCATATTAACTGTGTCACAGCACAGTGACATCACCATATTAACTGTGTCACAGCACAGTGACATCACCATATTAACTGTGTCACAGCACAGTGACATCACCATATTAACTGAGTCACAGCACAGTGACATCACCATATTAACTGAGTCACAGCACAGTGACATCACCATATTAACTGTCACAGCAGTGACATCACCATATTAACTGTGTCACAGCAGTGACATCACCATATTAACTGTGTCACACTGCCCTAATCTCAGCACAAACCTTCAGGCCTTTCTCCAGGATCTCATCTGCCTTGGCACCGCGGACTGTACAGTGCACCGCAATCTTCTCATTCCTGCGGATCCCAAAGGATCGCACAGTGTAACGGGCTAGGAGAGGGAGAGAGAGAGAGGAGGGGGAGAGGGAGAGAGAGAGAGGAGGGGGAGAGGGAGAGAGAGAGAGGAGGGGGAGAGAGGAGGGAGAGAGGGAGAAAGAATGAGTGAAAGAAAAAGGGAGGAAAAAGAGAAAAACAGGAGATAAGATACAGGCTCTGAAAATAAAGTACATGACATAAGAGGGACAGTGTTACAGGAGGGGGGTGGTGGGAGACACACCCTTGGAGAAGACGGGCGTTTGTCCAGTAAGCTGCTCCAGAACCTTGGCGGCTCGGGTCAGCCTGTCGCCGCTCTCACCCACACAGATGTTCAGGCACAACTTCCGGATACACAGCTCCCGCATGGGGTTCTCCTTCTTCTCGGCCTGAAAACACACGCACACGCACACGCGCGCGCGCGCACACACACACACACACACACACACACACACACCCTTAATCACAGGCCCTGAGAAAAACACAAAACCATGTCTATTGCATCCAAGCCACTTTGTTAAGATCAGTTTGCCAGTTAGCCTACTCTTCAATCAACACAACTGTGACAATAAACGGTGACACTTAATATCACCAGGTTACACTCACGAATTACTGACGGGTTTCATTTAACCAACTCTAAGGACACCGCTGTCTTATTACGCAGTCACTGGGTACGTTTACATGCACACTAATACTCCAATCTTACCCTGATTATGGAAAAACTCTTGATTATTGAAATGGTCATGTAAACACTAAACACCTTTATCTGATTATGTAAAGTCATAATCAGTGTATTCGAAACGCAATTAAGACGTCTGGTTTTTTCCGATTTTTTGGTGCATGTAAACGTCTAACTCCGATTATTGAAACTGCGCATGGCAAGGTCAAACGTGTGTCAAAAAGGTCAAAATTTGCCTGGCCTGTGGGATCTCACTTCCAGAATTATATCATTAAATGGCTAGCTGGCTAGCACATTAAATAACTGAAATCATCTGGAAATTGGCCAAATTTAGCAATCGCGGCTATTGGAGTAACGTTAATCACATTACGTTACCTGTATCCATTCGAACGCGATAAGTTAAATAGTCGCATAAAAGCCCAATGTCTGCACTGGTTTTTATCGATTCCTCCCCTAAAACATGCGTCTACGCCGCTCCACTGGACAGCTAACACAGAGCTAGCTAGTCAGCTAAAAAACGGAAACGCTTTCTGCTAGTTTTTCAAACAGTTCAGGTCACGGAATTCAGCGTCTAAAATCACTGGAAAATCAGATGGTGGGAACAGAAAGGAAAAGTTTAACCGTATTTAACAGACCGCGAGGAGTTAGCAGCACCCACGAACTTTTGCTGGCTAACGTGGCTAACATCAGAAACTTTTTTATTTTAATCATTGCATCGCAATGATACTGGACACAACACAGGACCCGATGATACAATTCACATCAGAAGCTCATTCTACACAGATATTAATTTTAAACCTCGATGGATATAGATTTAAACATTTTTCAAAATGCCCACAACGCTCTATTCCATAGAACTGCACTCACCGCCATATTGTGATGACGTAAAAGAGACCGGATGCTTCCGGTACACGAGTTTTTACCACTGAACTCAATACGCTCTATGGTTTTTACCACTGAACTCAATGACGCTCTATGGTTTTTACTCGTGTCATCATTTCACAGCTCGAAGTAACACAGGAGTCGCACAAAATTGTTCCGGGTACGATATTTTATCCCAACTAACCAGCTTATGTTTATGTAAGGACCTCCACTTATTCTATTTTTCGGCAATTTTATATTATTCCACAAGTCCTACCAAACATGTTGATAGGGTTTTATAAAAGAAAAAAAAATTACAAAACATTTTTAAAAAACATCCACTTTGCCCGAGAAAAAAAAAAAAAAAAGATAATGACTTGCATGCAATCTGTGAATGCCCACTGATTCGACCATTTTGGCAGCAAGTCATCTCACAAATGGAGGGGATTCTTGGCCTTGACATCGCCCTCTCCCCCCAACTCTGTATCCTAGGAGACCCTACAATAATAACCAGAGCTAAAAATTTAATCTTGGAAAAACAGACACAACATTTCAATACTCACCAGGTATATACTACAGGGTATACTACTATAGGGTATACTATGAAGCAGGATTACTTAGTTAGCTGGATAACTGCGGAACAGCTCATTTTACTTCAGTCCATGTTCCAGGTTTTGGAGGGTTTGAGGGTTTCACTCAGTGCAGGTATCCACCTAACTAAGTAATCCTGCTTTGTAGTATAACTCCCCTGATCAACTTACTAAATGACGATGAATGCCTAACAGTAACTATGCAAGACTGTATCAACTTGTTTCAAGAAACCATTTCTGCCATACATTAAAGCTGCTGTAGGTATAAAGACTTCCCCCTTTTGCTCTCCTCCCTGCTATCTCTCTCTTAAGCCCCTCCCACCAAATGCACGCGTGGAGACCATAGACTGTATAAAGGTGGAGACAGGCAGAGAGGGAGGGGCTTATTCTACAGGGAGGATATTTTGCTTGTAGATAGTTGCCCTGATTGGTAGCTACATAGCTAGCCCTGATTGGTTGGTTTTTAGAAGGTCGGGTTGGTAATGTGATTTTTTGACAGCTTAATACAGACACTCACAGAAACCAGACTATTTTTCCCAGCAGAACACTTGATTTATTGATAGCTGCTGGAATATAATGAGTAAATTTAATAATTTCACTAAAAGTATGTCGAAAACATCTTGCCTATACTGCACCTTTAATCAGGACAGTCAATGCCATCTAGAATAATATTTAAAAAAATTTTCTCCTTGAATCTTCCCTTCAGGATCTTCCAACTTCCTACACCAAGGCTATTGGCCTACCTCCCCTTAAGCACCCCTTCCCACCCCATAACCCCATGACACATCACAAACAAATTAAACACAGAAGCCCCCGACCAAAGAGGGTAGACGGAGCAAGAGGTCCCACTTCAGGTCTGGAACGTCCGCACTTGGAACTTATTAGACAGACAACAGGCGCTCATTGAATGACTGGCGGTCAATGGAGTTTTTTCAAAACTGTTCGCTAAATGGGTCATTATCAGACAGACGAAATCAAAAGTCTACCTTTTTAGATTATATATGCCTAGGTTATCAGGACCCAGTACTACTACTTACAAGCCGTTATGATTTTGACTATCCAACGAAAACCAACTTTGAATTTGGCTAGCGCTGGTCAGATGCGCGCCACTCTAAGCATACGTTATGTAACTTTAGTTGCTAAGCTAACTGAAAACACTACTGCGCATGCCTGATCACTTCCTCTTGTGCGGACAAAAAATCCAATGGGGAAAAGCGGCAGTTGCGTATCTTGTCATATCTAAAATCTTTGCCCCAACTCCCTTGAACTCCACGTGTTCACTTTAGTTTAGGTGTTGCTATTGTTGTTATTGGTTTCGTTGTCACTTTGTTGCAGGGAGTGTTTATACATACAAGATGATTGGCTGCTTTGGTTGACATCTAGAATCACGGCAGATCTGGAGCCAAATCTTGCTTGCCTACTTTGTCTGGTGATTTTTTTAAATTGGGACATGTTGGATAAAGCAAGTGACCAAGAATTTAATAAAACCTGAAACAAATGAATGGGGGCCTTTAACAAGCGAACGCAGTCAAAAAAAGTTTTTAGGAAAGTCATTATTATTATTATTATTATTATTGTTATTATTGCTGTTATTACTTGGTTAACTCGAATATTGTCACTCAATATGCAGTCATTCAGGATTTTGTCTTAGGTCAGAACATTTTACGACACTGGGAAAACTATCGGGAATCGATGTGACAGAATATGTTTGGTATATTCCATACTAGTATGCGTATTCTTAGTGTAATTGTTGGGTCTTTTTGTGACTGGGCGTAGTCCACCGAGTGATCTGTATGAAAATTCTGAAACTGACAAGCGAGATCGACTACCTCCTCTTCACCTGAGGCAACATTCCGTGCATGTGAGGAACCGTCCAACATGCACTCTGACAGGACAGTTTGAAGTAGAGTTAACACCAGGTGAGGATAAAACACCATTTATCATCTACTGTAATCAGGTAACTAGTCACTTTCTCTTGTTGTTCATTTTAAAGTATTCATTCATTGATAAGAAAAAGAAACTTACGTTTTCCAAAGTTATCAACAGAAAATCATTTTTAAAATGTGCATTTCATAAAAGGTATTTCTAAAGAAAAGAGCTGGAGCACTGTGTGGTCCTTCAGTAATGAGATTCCATAATCTAAGTTTGATAGACAGCAAGCCCTAATAATGGGGGCGAGACAGGTCTTCCAACTAGCCATTTAACAGTTTTCTTGCCCAATTGCGCAGCTGAAATGGTGGGTGTGGTCAGGCACAGTGTATAGGACAATAAAAGGTGTATTTACACTTTAAAAATTAAGGTTAATTAAAGGTTTTCACCCAGAACCACCTCAACAATTTCAACTTGTGGGTGATTTGTGGGAGGCCCCTGGGATGGAAAACTTCTCTGACTTGGAAGCAGTTCTCCTCCCATACCCACTTATTCTGGATCTGGATTGGATGGATACTCTGGGATCCGCCCACATCAGGCCCTGCCCAGTCCTCTCACCAGGGGTCCTATCTTACACCCGGCGCAAAGCGGCGCTAACCCAAACGCAAGTGTCTTTGCTATCTTACACCCGGCGCTAAGCGGCGCTAACCCAAACGCAAGTGTCTTTGCTATCTTACACCCGGCGCTAAGCGGCGCTAACCCAAACGCAAGTGTCTTTGCTATCTTACACCCGGCGCTAAGCGGCGCTAACCCAAACGCAAGTGTCTTTGCTATCTTACACCCGGCGCTAAGCGGCGCTAACCCAAACGCAAGTGTCTTTGCTATCTTACACCCGGCGCTAAGCGGCGCTAACCCAAACGCAAGTGTCTTTGCTATCTTACACCCGGCGCTAAGCGGCGCTAACCCAAACGCAAGTGTCTTTGCTATCTTATACCCGGCGCTAAGCGGCGCTAACCCAAACGCAAGTGTCTTTGCTATCTTACACCCGGCGCTAAGCGGCGCTAACCCAAACGCAAGTGTCTTTGCTATCTTACACCCGGCGCTAAGCGGCGCTAACCCAAACGCAAGTGTCTTTGCTATCTTATACCCGGCGCTAAGCGGCGCTAACCCAAACGCAAGTGTCTTTGCTATCTTACACCCGGCGCTAAGCGGCGCTAACCCAAACGCAAGTGTCTTTGCTATCTTACACCCGGCGCTAAGCGGCGCTAACCCAAACGCAAGTGTCTTTGCTATCTTACACCCGGCGCTAAGCGGCGCTAACCCAAACGCAAGTGTCTTTGCTATCTTACACCCGGCGCTAAGCGGCGCTAACCCAAACGCAAGTGTCTTTGCTATCTTACACCCGGCGCTAAGCGGCGCTAACCCAAACACAAGTGTCTTTGCTATCTTACACCCGGCACTAACCCAAACGCAAGTGTCTTTGCTATCTTACACCCGGCGCTAAGCAGCGCTAACCCAAACGCAAGTGCCTTTGTTATCTTACACCCGGCGCTAAGCGGCGCTAACCCAAACGCAAGTGACTTTGCTATCTTACACCCGGCGCTAAGCGGCGCTAACCCAAACGCAAGTGTCTTTGCTATCTTACACCCGGCGCTAAGCGGCGCTAACCCAAACGCAAGTGTCTTTGCTATCTTACACCCGGCGCTAAGCGGCACTAACCCAAACGCAAGTGTCTTTGCTATCTTACACCCGGCGCTAAGCGGCGCTAACCCAAACGCAAGTGTCTTTGCTATCTTATACCCGGCGCTAAGCGGCGCTAACCCAAACGCAAGTGTCTTTGCTATCTTACACCCGGCGCTAAGCGGCGCTAACCCAAACGCAAGTGTCTTTGCTATCTTACACCCGGCGCTAAGCGGCGCTAACCCAAACGCAAGTGTCTTTGCTATCTTATACCCGGCGCTAAGCGGCGCTAACCCAAACGCAAGTGTCTTTGCTATCTTACACCCGGCGCTAAGCGGCGCTAACCCAAACGCAAGTGTCTTTGCTATCTTACACCCGGCGCTAAGCGGCGCTAACCCAAACGCAAGTGTCTTTGCTATCTTACACCCGGCGCTAAGCGGCGCTAACCCAAACGCAAGTGTCTTTGCTATCTTACACCCGGCGCTAAGCGGCGCTAACCCAAACGCAAGTGTCTTTGCTATCTTACACCCGGCGCTAAGCGGCGCTAACCCAAACGCAAGTGTCTTTGCTATCTTACACCCGGCACTAACCCAAACGCAAGTGTCTTTGCTATCTTACACCCGGCGCTAAGCAGCGCTAACCCAAACGCAAGTGCCTTTGTTATCTTACACCCGGCGCTAAGCGGCGCTAACCCAAACGCAAGTGACTTTGCTATCTTACACCCAGCGCTAAGCGGCGCTAACCCAAACGCAAGTGTCTTTGCTATCTTACACCCGGCGCTAAGCGGCGCTAACCCAAACGCAAGTGTCTTTGCTATCTTACACCCGGCGCTAAGCGGCACTAACCCAAACGCAAGTGTCTTTGCTATCTTACACCCGGCGCTAAGCGGCGCTAACCCAAACGCAAGTGTCTTTGCTATCTTACACCCGGCGCTAAGCGGCGCTAACCCAAACGCAAGTGTCTTTGCTATCTTACACCCGGCGCTAAGCGGCGCTAACCCAAACGCAAGTGTCTTTGCTATCTTACACCCGGCGCTAAGCGGCACTAACCCAAACGCAAGTGTCTTTGCTATCTTACACCCGGCGCTAAGCGGCGCTAACCCAAACGCAAGTGTCTTTGCTATCTTACACCCGGCGCTAAGCGGCGCTAACCCAAACGCAAGTGTCTTTGCTATCTTACACCCGGCGCTAAGCGGCGCTAACCCAAACGCAAGTGTCTTTGCTATCTTACACCCGGCGCTAAGCGGCGCTAACCCAAACTCAAGTGTCTTTGCTATCTTACACCCGGCACTAACCCAAACGCAAGTGCCTTTGTTATCTTACACCCGGCGCTAAGCGGCGCTAACCCAAACGCAAGTGTCTTTGCTATCTTACACCCGGCGCTAAGCGGCGCTAACCCAAACGCAAGTGTCTTTGCTATCTTACACCCGGCGCTAAGCGGCGCTAACCCAAACGCAAGTGTCTTTGCTATCTTACACCCGGCGCTAAGCGGCGCTAACCCAAACGCAAGTGTCTTTGCTATCTTACACCCGGCGCTAAGCGGCGCTAACCCAAACGCAAGTGTCTTTGCTATCTTACACCCGGCGCTAAGCGGCGCTAACCCAAACGCAAGTGTCTTTGCTATCTTACACCCGGCGCTAAGCGGCGCTAACCCAAACGCAAGTGTCTTTGCTATCTTACACCCGGCGCTAAGCGGCGCTAACCCAAACGCAAGTGTCTTTGCTATCTTACACCCGGCGCTAAGCGGCGCTAACCCAAACACAAGTGTCTTTGCTATCTTACACCCGGCACTAACCCAAACGCAAGTGTCTTTGCTATCTTACACCCGGCGCTAAGCAGCGCTAACCCAAACGCAAGTGCCTTTGTTATCTTACACCCGGCGCTAAGCGGCGCTAACCCAAACGCAAGTGTCTTTGCTATCTTACACCCGGCGCTAAGCAGCGCTAACCCAAACGCAAGTGTCTTTGCTATCTTACACCCGGCGCTAAGCGGCGCTAACCCAAACGCAAGTGTCTTTGCTATCTTACACCCGGCGCTAAGCGGCGCTAACCCAAACGCAAGTGTCTTTGCTATCTTACACCCGGCACTAAGCGGCGCTAACCCAAACGCAAGTGTCTTTGCTATCTTACACCCGGCGCTAAGCGGCGCTAACCCAAACGCAAGTGTCTTTGCTATCTTACACCCGGCGCTAAGCGGCGCTAACCCAAACACAAGTGTCTTTGCTATCTTACACCCGGCACTAACCCAAACGCAAGTGCCTTTGTTATCTTACACCCGGCGCTAAGCGGCGCTAACCCAAACGCAAGTGTCTTTGCTATCTTACACCCGGCGCTAAGCGGCGCTAACCCAAACGCAAGTGTCTTTGCTATCTTACACCCGGCGCTAAGCGGCGCTAACCCAAACGCAAGTGTCTTTGCTATCTTACACCCGGCGCTAAGCGGCGCTAACCCAAACGCAAGTGTCTTTGCTATCTTACACCCGGCGCTAAGCGGCGCTAACCCAAACGCAAGTGTCTTTGCTATCTTACACCCGGCGCTAAGCGGCGCTAACCCAAACGCAAGTGTCTTTGCTATCTTACACCCGGCGCTAAGCGGCGCTAACCCAAACGCAAGTGTCTTTGCTATCTTACACCCGGCGCTAAGCGGCGCTAACCCAAACGCAAGTGTCTTTGCTATCTTACACCCGGCGCTAAGCGGCGCGAACCCAAACACAAGTGTCTTTGCTATCTTACACCCGGCACTAACCCAAACGCAAGTGTCTTTGCTATCTTACACCCGGCGCTAAGCAGCGCTAACCCAAACGCAAGTGCCTTTGTTATCTTACACCCGGCGCTAAGCGGCGCTAACCCAAACGCAAGTGACTTTGCTATCTTACACCCGGCGCTAAGCGGCGCTAACCCAAACGCAAGTGTCTTTGCTATCTTACACCCGGCGCTAAGCGGCGCTAACCCAAACGCAAGTGTCTTTGCTATCTTACACCCGGCGCTAAGCGGCGCTAACCCAAACGCAAGTGTCTTTGCTATCTTACACCCGGCGCTAAGCGGCGCTAACCCAAACGCAAGTGTCTTTGCTATCTTACACCCGGCGCTAAGCGGCGCTAACCCAAACGCAAGTGTCTTTGCTATCTTACACCCGGCGCTAAGCGGCGCTAACTCAAACGCAAGTGCCTTTGCTATCTTACACCCGGCGCTAAGCGGCGCTAACCCAAACGCAAGTGTCTTTGCTATCTTACACCCGGCGCTAAGCGGCGCTAACCCAAACGCAAGTGTCTTTGCTATCTTACACCCGGCGCTAAGTGGCACTAACCCAAACGCAAGTGTCTTTGCTATCTTACACCCGGCGCTAAGCGGCGCCAACCCAAACGCAAGTGTCTTTGCTATCTTACACCCGGCGCTAAGCGGCGCCAACCCAAACGCAAGTGTCTTTGCTATCTTACACCCGGCGCTAAGGGGCGCTAACCCATACGCAAGTGTCTTTGCTATCTTACACCCAGCGCTAAGCGGCGCTAACCCAAATGCAAGTGTCTTTGCTATCTTACACCCGCGCTAAGCGGCGCTAACCCAAACGCAAGTGTATTTGCTATCTTACACTCGGCGCTAAGCGGTGCTAACCCAAACGCAACTGTCTTTGCTATCTTACACCCGGCGCTAACCCAAACACAAGTGTCTTTGCTATCTTACACCCGGCGCTAACCCAAACACAAGTGTCTTTGCTATCTTACACCCGGCGCTAAGTGGCGCTAACCCAAATGCAAGTGTCTTTGCTATCTTACACGCCTAGCGCTCACGTCGTTTAAATACCATGTATTCTTGCGCCCGTTGCAAGTGAACTGGGTGTGTTGGTCTTAAGATGAGGAGTGGCCAGGATTATTTTTGGCGTATTGCTATCTTGAGCCAGCAGAAAGCGCTTGTGCTAGAACCACCACTAACTCATGTCGCTGTTGTTTACATGTTATTTTAACGGCGCATATAAGTGCATCTACATAGGCATGTGCACAACGCGTGTACACCCTCCTGTCTGTTACACACAGGGGCGTGCACAAGCATGACTAAAATATCAAGATTACAATGTGAAATATTATTATTGTGTAGGCTATATCAAAAAATTTATAATAATAAAAGGGTCCATAGGACAAAGACCACATACCTGTCCCTCAGCGAAGGGGAATGCCACATTAAATTGCTTTCAGCCCACTCCATCAACATCCAGGCGATGTGCGATGGTATGGGACAATGGCTATCCATTAAAAAGGAGCTGATAACACCTATATCAAGCCTAATGCGCAAATTGTCATTTACACCCAATGCGTGAATTGTCATTCAATGGAAAACTTGCTCACTGCAATACACGGACATTCTGAAAATGCGATTCAGATGTCATTACAATACAGCTCTGTTTATCTATGAATACAGCCTGTAAGTAAATAGAATGAAAAAGTTCAAAACCTTGTCCAGTGAATATTACATTTATTGCTTTTCAAATAGCCTAGGCTACAGCGGATTCGCTGTACATAAGGTATTTTCGATAGCCTACGGTTAAAAAACTGAGATAAATGTCACCATGTTAACTGAATTTGAACCTTAGCTATCCTTCATATTTTTTTATTACAGTGACAGTTTCCATACTCTCAGCTTATTAAAACCCCGCTGATTTCACCTGTTATTCTATAACTCAACAAAAGATTTAATTCATTTTAATGCCATTATCTGCATGTGCGCAGCATATTCTCTGTTTCCCCTGCTGTAAATCGCACGTTTCACGGTCTTCCTGGGAAAGTGGATTGTTTTAAAGCATTACGCTACTAGTAAAATAGGTTGGTCACATTTCAGGACATCATAAAACAAGGGAAAATATGCGTGAACCTATGGGTTGCCGACCTGACAGTGTATTTAGTGTCATCATTAAGGCAAAATAATGTTATTTATTAGAATTCAGGTAGGCCTAATGAACTTCGGATGAAGCTTGAACATGAGTTAATTGTTTCATTGCTTGATCAAACGAAATTAGTTAAACAAGCAGACTAATTTGACGTATTCTAAGGTGAGACAGTAGCCATTGGTAGCTTATTCTCAGCTGTTGCAGGTGCTTTTAACAAAATTTAACCGCATATATTTTGTAAAATAACAGCACTGTCGGGAATTACCGGGAACTCATAATGGTTAGTCCGAATAATATTGATCATAGGCTACTATTGATCCATATAGCCTATTCCTTGTTCGCACTAAACACGCACGAGCATGTCTGTTTCGCCATCATAAGCAATCCGCCAAGGTGGAAAAGCAGGCTTTTAAAGGGAATGGGATATGACATTTTGATTGGTTTATTGCATGTCACGCCCAAGACACACCTATAATTAATGAAGCGACTAGGTTCAGCCCAGTTGCGCCATGCGCCGTGCTTAGCGCCAAAAAAACACGCCGTTAAAATAGCAAAAGTGGACTTGGACACGCCCTAAATGCACTTAACGCCATGCGCTTAGACCAAGCGCCAAGATCGCCAAGATAAAGCCCCCAGGACTGCACTCTGGGCAGGGTCGTTTCCTGGTTTCCTTTGGTGGCTTCTGTACCACCGCATGGCAATGACCCAAGAAAGAACCACAGGCAGGGACTGTACCAGAACGCGACTGGAAAGACCAGTTCAGTCCTGTGCATTCGCTCATACTTATTCATGTATATTCTTGTTTTGTTCAAAAGATATCTTTTTTACATTTCTGCACTGGGAATGAAGCAGTGCTAGAAAATCTCTGTATGACTTTTAACCTTCGTTACACCTGGATCCGTGGCGGGGGGTGGGGTGCGTTTGGAGGATATTAGCTGCTGAGATAACCTGCTTGACCTCATTGCCTACATCAGCCAATCAGTGGCATGCGTGGGACTGTTGCTGGGCGAGGTTCTTGTCAAAGTGCAGTGTTTCTAAAGTAGGCTTCAGGTCCCAGTGGAAGGGGAGGTTATACACCCTCAACAGGACCTTGGAAAATCTTCGAAATTCAGGATTTTCTTTGTGGAAAGTCAGGGAAAACTCATGGAAACTCACTAACTCACTAGCAAGATGTCACTTCCTCTTAAGTCTTGTGACATCAGTGTGATGATTGTGCTAACACGGTGGTTCTCAAACTCGGTCCTAGGGGACCCTTGGGTATGTTGGGGACCCCTGTGTGTGCTGGGGGTCCCTGGGTATGCTGGGGTCCCCTGTGTGTGCTGGGGGGGGTCCCTGTGTGTGCTGGGGACCCTGTGTGTGCTGGGGGGGTCCCTGTGTGTGCTGGGGACCCCTGTGTGTGCTGGGGGGTCCCTGAGTATGCTGGGGGGTCCCTGTGTGTGCTGGGGACCCCTGTGTGTGCTGGGGGGTCCCTGAGTATGCTGGGGGGTCCCTGTGTGTGCTGGGGACCCTGTGTGTGCTGGGGTCCCCTGGGTATGCTGGGGACCCCTGTGTGTGCTGGGGGGTCCCTGGGTATGCTGGGGACCCCTGTGTGTGCTGGGGGGTCCCTGGGTATGCTGGGGTCCCCTGTGTGTGCTGGGGATCCCTGTGTGTGCTGGGGGGTCCCTGGGTATGCTGGGGGGTCCCTGTGTGTGCTGGGGACCCCTGTGTGTGCTGTGTGTGCTGGGGGGTCCCTGTGTGTGCTGGGGGGACCCCTGTGTGTGCTGGGGGGACCCCTGTGTGTGCTGGGGGGTCCCTGGGTATGCTGCACATTCGCCTCAGTCTTTCATTTGATCAGTTAATAAAATGGTATGCTTCGCTATTTCTGACATAATGTGGTTTAAGAGAATATATAATCCCTCAAAATATGAAAAGCATAATTAAGAAAAATGAACAGTCTGTTAAAGTTCTAGGAATTGCAATTGTGGTCAGAACAAAAACCAGCATACACAGGGGTCCTCCAGTATACACAGGGGTCCCAGCATACACAGGGGTCCTCCAGTATACACAGGGGTCCCAGCATACACAGGGGTCCTCCAGTATACACAGAGGTCCCAGCATACACAGGGGTCCTCCAGTATACACAGGGGTCCTCCAGTATACACAGGGGTCCCAGCATACACAGGGGTCCTCCAGTATACACAGGGGTCCTCCAGCATACACAGGGGTCCCTAGGACCGAGTTTGAGAACCACTGTACTAACAGATTGGGCAGCTCACTGGTTTGTACATTAATTAATTCCACTACCAAAAGTCACTTGACTTGACAATGAAGTGTGCACCCTTGTAGACAATTATTTTAAAATATTGATTTGGGATGGGACTATACACACACACACACACACACACACACACACACACACACACACACACAGGCCAAAGGGACTGGTATTGGAAATGAGCTTTGCCTAGAAACATGTGCACATGCAGCACACCGGACAGTGGATCTGCAGTTGTGCTTTTGTCCCTTACAAATACACCAATAAATGAAATAAATGAACAAGCTTGGGTCAGTAAGGACAGGAGGATGAGGTTTATGATCTTTATTGTTGCCAGTAGATTGGTTAAAGGGCAGCATCAACGGAGGCGTGGCCACAGATGAGGGCACTGAGGCTCCACCCACCAGCTCTGGAGCGTATGCGTTCAGCCTCTCCACCGCCTTGGGACCAGGTGACCAGCAGTGTCTCTCTCTCTCTCTGGGGGGGGGGGGGGGTCATTTCTTGGTGGCCTGGGCTTTGACAGCTGACTTGGTCATCTTGGCAGCGGCCGTCTTCTTCTCAACGGACTTGATGACACCAACGGCCACGGTCTGCCTCATGTCCCGCACAGCAAAGCGCCCTACAGCCAATCACATGTGGAGAGGGGGAGATGTTAGCCAATCATGTGCGGAGAGGGGGAGATGTTAGCCAATCATGTGCGGAGAGGGGGAGATGTTTAACCAATCACATGTGGAGAAGGGGAGAGGTTTAACCAATTACGTGCGGAGAGGGGGAGATGTTTAACCAATCACATGTGGAGAAGGGGAGAGGTTTAACCAATCACGTGCGGAGAGGGGGAGATGTTTAACCAATCACATGTGGAGAAGGGGAGATGTTTAACCAATCACGTGCGGAGATGGGCAGATGTTTAACCAATCACATGTGGAGAAGGGGAGATGTTTAACCAATCATGTGCGGAGAGGGGGAGATGTTTAACCAATCACATGTGGAGAGGGGGAGATGTTTAACCAATCACGTGCGGAGAGGGGGAGATGGTTAACCAATCACGTGCGGAGAGGTGGAGATGTTTAACCAATCACTTGCGGAGAGGGGGAGATGTTTAACCAATCACATGTGGAGAGGGGGAGATGTTTAACCAATTACGTGCGGAGAGGGGGAGATGGTTAACCAATCACATGCAGAGAGGGGGAGATGTTTAACCAATCACTTGCGGAGAGGGGGGGGTGTTTAACCAATCACATGTGGAGAGGGGGAGATGTTTAACCAATCACATGCGGAGAGGGGGAGATGTTAGCCAATCACAGCTGAACACAGCAACAATATGGCACCTCCTTGCCTCCTTATGTTTTAATCTAATGTTGCTGATTTGGCTACTTACAAATAGTTACAAATTGATTAATGTCTCGACGCAAACTGCAATGTGAAGTACATTGTATACTGTACATGCAAATGCTTGTACTTGAAACATTCAGGCAGTTTTGCATACTTCCGGATAGGAGAGGAGTGGTAGTGGGGGAGTGGAGGAAAGGAGGTGGGGAGTGAAGAATATTGGGACACACCCCATGTTTCAGAGCTCACCACTAGAGTAACGACCAGTGAACGCACATGATAAGGCAAAGGCCTGTTTAATTATCACTGTGTTAATTATTATCTTTGAAATGTGAAACTGAGGCATCTTGGTTTTATATGCACTCCTGGTTTATCATTTAATCCAGGTTATTATAGTATTTTATGGTTTTATGTTTTTTTAGGATTCGCAAGTAAAACTCTGGTTGCTAGTTCCATTTGTAGTTTTTAAGCAACTAAAAGTCAATACATTTTTCCCACAAGAATACGTAGTAATAAGTGCATTTTCCCCGTCTAATGTCTCCCCATGTGCTGATTTGTAGTTTGAAGTTATTGTGTCGTTTTAACGCTGTTTTAACATTATGTAGAACAGTGACAGTTAGCAGCACTTCGCACAATGTAATGATCTGAACCGGCGTTTGTGTGTGTGTGTGTGTGTGTGTGTGTGTGTGTGTGTGTGTGTGCAGACAGTCATCATTATCCGGCACACTGCAGCTTTATCCTATGCCACTCCCTCAATGTTTAAGAAATGTGCAACTTTACGCAATCGTGTTATTAAAACATCCATAATGAACCAGCTCGCATGTGGAGAAACACACTTAACCGTTCGCATTCCAGTGTGGTGAAATCAGCCCACGCCCAGTTCTACAGGTGTACATGAGCATGCATTACTCATCCAGGTAAACACCACCATGCGCTTCAGATGTCATTACTACATCCTGTAAGTAAATAGAATGGTTGTGACTGAAAAGTGACAAGTCCAAAACCTTGTCCAGTGAATATTGCATTTATCTATTTTCAAATAGCCTAAGCTACAGCGGATTCGCTGTGCATAAGGTTTTTTCCATAGCCTACAGTTAAACAACGGAGATAAATGTCACCATGTTAACTGAATTTGAACCTTAGCTATTCTTCATCCTTCATATTTTTAAAATTACAGTGGCCAGGTTTCCATACTCTCAGCTTATTAAAACCCAGCTGATTTCACCTGTTATTCCATAACTGAACAAAGCAATTTTAAAGAGAAATAAGCGTCTAATTAGAAACGAAAACAAATTTGCAGCACGTTACACAATTAATTCACTATTACTTTTAATGCCATTCTCTGCACGTGCGCTGCATGTTCTCTGTTTCCCCTGCTGTAAGTCGCACGTTTCACGCTCTTCCTGGGAAAGTGGATTGCTTTAAAGCATTACGCTACAAGTAAAACAGGTTGGTCACATTGCCATAAACAGGACATTATAAAACAAGGGAAAATATGCGTGAACATATGGGTTGCCAACCTGACAGCTTTATTGTATTTAGTGTCATCATTAAGGCAAAATAACAGTATTTATGTTATTAATAAATATTACTATGCAGGTAGCCTAATGAACTTCGGATGAAGCTTGAACTTCGAGAACTCCATGAGAACAGCCTCATGGAATTGATGTTTGACACTTTCATTGCATAATCAAAAGAAATTTGTTGAACAAGCAGGCTAATTTGGTGTTTTCTAAGGTGAGACTGAAGCCATTGGTAGCTTATTCTGAGCTGTTGCAGGTCCTTCTAACAAAATTTAACCGCATATATTTTGTAAAATAACAGCGCTGTCGGGAATTACCAGGAACTCATAGGCTAATGGTTAGTCCGAATAATATTGATCATACTATTGATCCATTTATCCTATTCCTTGATCGCACTAAAAAAGCACAAGCATGTCTGTTTCGCCATCAAGCAATCCGCCAAGGTGGAAAAGCAGGCTTTTAAAGGGAATGGGATATGACATTTTGATTGGTTTATTGAATGTCACGCCCAAGACACACCTATAATTAATGAAGAGACTAGGTTCAGCCCAGTTGCACGTTGCGCCGTGCTTAGCGCCCAAAAAACACGCCGTTAAAATAGCAAAAGTGTACTTGGACACGCCCTAAATGGACTTTACGCCATGCGCTTAAACTAAGCGCCAAGATCGCCAAGATAGAGCCCATAGAAAGCAGGAAGTGCCATTTAATCGAACAGGAAATTGTCCCTTTGAGGTCCAACCCCCTGGGCTTCATTGGGCTATATTATAGGAGGTGGTTCCTGATTGGCTATATTATGGGAGGTGGTTGCTGATTGGCTATAGTATGGAAGGCTGTTCCTGATAGGTTATATTATGGGAGCCATTCCTGATTGGGTATATTATGGGAGGCGTGCGCGCGTGTGTGTGTACAGTACTGTGATATGAATACATGATGAATTGAATAATAAAGTTTAATTTAGGTAATGTGTGCTATTTAAAGTGTGCTGTGCTGTAATGTAGCGTCTGATATAATGTGTGCTATTTAAAGTGAGCTGTGCTGTAATGTAACGTCTGATATAATGTGTGCTATTTAAAGTGTGCCGTGCTGTAATGTAGCGTCTGATATAATGTGTGCTATTTAAAGTGTGCTGTGCTGTAATGTAGCGTCTGATATAATGTGTGCTATTTAAAGTGTGCCGTGCTGTAATGTAGCGTCTGATATAATGTGTGCTATTTAAAGTGTGCTGTGCTGTAATGTAACGTCTGATATAATGTGTGCTATTTAAAGTGTGCCGTGCTGTAATGTAGCGTCTGATATAATGTGTGCTATTTAAAGTGTGCCGTGCTGTAATGTAGCGTCTGATATAATGTGTGCTATTTAAAGTGTGCCGTGCTGTAATGTAGCGTCTGATATAATGTGTGCTATTTAAAGTGTGCCGTGCTGTAATGTAGCGTCTGATATAATGTGTGCTATTTAAAGTGTGCTGTGCTGTAATGTAGCGTCTGATATAATGTGTGCTATTTAAAGTGAGCTGTGCTGTAATGTAGCGTCTGATATAATGTGTGCTATTTAAAGTGTGCCGTGCTGTAATGTAGCGTCTGATATAATGTGTGCTATTTAAAGTGTGCTGTGCTGTAATGTAGCGTCTGATATAATGTGTGCTATTTAAAGTGTGCTGTGCTGTAATGTAGCGTCTGATATAATGTGTGCTACTTAAAGTGTGCCGTGCTGTAATGTAGCGTCTGATATAATGTGTGCTATTTAAAGTGAGCCGTGCTGTAATGTAGCGTCTGATATAATGTGTGCTATTTAAAGTGTGCCGTGCTGTAATGTAGCGTCTGATATAATGTGTGCTATTTAAAGTGTGCCGTGCTGTAATGTAGCGTCTGATATAATGTGTGCAATTTAAAGTGTGCCGTGCTGTAATGTAGCGTCTGATATAATGTGTGCTATTTAAAGTGTGCCGTGCTGTAATGTAGCGTCTGATATAATGTGTGCTATTTAAAGTGTGCCGTGCTGTAATGTAGCGTCTGATATAATGTGTGCTATTTAAAGTGTGCCGTGCTGTAATGTAGCGTCTGATATAATGTGTGCTATTTAAAGTGTGCCGTGCTGTAATGTAGCGTCTGATATAATGTGTGCTATTTAAAGTGTGCTGTGCTGTAATGTAGCGTCTGATATAATGTGTGCTATTTAAAGTGTGCCGTGCTGTAATGTAGCGTCTGATATAATGTGTGCTATTTACAGTGTGCTGTGCTGTAATGTAGCGTCTGATATAATGTGTGCTATTTACAGTGTGCTGTGCTGTAATGTAGCATCTGATATAATGTGTGCTATTTAAAGTGTGCCGTGCTGTAATGTAGCGTCTGATATAATGTGTGCTATTTAAAGTGTGCTGTGCTGTAATGTAGCGTCTGATATAATGTGTGCTATTTAAAGTGAGCTGTGCTGTAATGTAGCGTCTGATATAATGTGTGCTATTTAAAGTGTGCCGTGCTGTAATGTAGCGTCTGATATAATGTGTGCTATTTAAAGTGTGCCGTGCTGTAATGTAGCGTCTGATATAATGTGTGCTATTTAAAGTGTGCCGTGCTGTAATGTAGCGTCTGATATAATGTGTGCTATTTAAAGTGTGCCGTGCTGTAATGTAGCGTCTGATATAATGTGTGCTATTTAAAGTGTGCCGTGCTGTAATGTAGCGTCTGATATAATGTGTGCTATTTAAAGTGTGCCGTGCTGTAATGTGCGATATAAACGCAGAACTCACCCAGAGGGGGGTAATCAGCGAAGCTCTCCACACACATGGGCTTGCTGGGGAGCATTGTTATGATGGCGGCGTCCCCTGACTTGAGGAATTTGGGGTTGTCCTCTAGCTTCTTCCCAGAGCGCCGATCTATCTTCTCCTTCAGCTCGTGGAATTTGCAGGCGATGTGCGCCGTGTGGCAGTCGAGCACGGGCGCGTAACCTGCGTTGATCTGCCCCGGGTGGTTCAGCACAATCACCTGTAGGGGGCGCCAGGAACAATAGTTGCAAGAGGTCAGGAGATACAGCCGCGTAACGCGGGCCCCGCCCGCCCCTTTCCGGAAACGCTCACCTGAGCATCGAAACTCTCGGCCTGCTGGGGAGGGTTGTTCTTGCTGTCTCCGGCCACGTTGCCACGTCTGATCTCCTTGATGGACACGTTCTTGACGTTGAAGCCCACGTTGTCCCCGGGGAGAGCTTCAATCAGGGACTGGTGGTGCATCTCCACAGACTTCACCTCAGTTGTCACGTTGGCGGGGGCAAAGGTCACCACCATGGTGGGTTTCAGGATGCCAGTTTCCACCCGTCCCACAGGTACGGTCCCGATACCTGCAGTGGAGAACATACAGTGTGACCCCCACTCCCTCATCCTCATACCCCCCCCCCCCCCGCCCCCCGTATACCCCCCCCCCGTCCCACAGGTACCTCCGATCTTGTAGACGTCCTGCAGGGGGAGCCGTAAAGGTTTTCCTGTGGGGCGGCTTGGGGGCAGAATGGAGTCCAGAGCCTGTAGAAGTGTGGTGCCAGAAGCTTTCCCTTCCTTACGCTCCACCTCCCAGCCCTTAAACCAGCTCATCTGTACACACACACACACACACACACACACACACGCACACACACACACACACGCACACGCACACACACATGCACGCATGCACGCACACACACACACACACACAATGTTCAGTGTTAATAGTGTTCACAGTGTAAGTCACCATCAAGTCAATGCATAAATGGGGAAAGCCACAGGCTAGACCCTGGATGCTGATTGGCTGGTGTTTAAAGGAGGCGGGAGATACTAACGTTTTCACTCTTTTCCATCATGTTGTCTCCGTGCCAACCGGAAATGGGCACAAAGGCCACAGCTTTTGGGTTGTAGCCAATCTTCTTGATGTAGTTGGAGACTTCCTTGGTGATTTCTTCATAGCGTTGCGCATTGTATGGTGGTTCGGTGACGTCCATCTTGTTGATACCCACTATCAGCTGCTTGACCCCCAGGGTGAAGGCCAGCAGCGCGTGCTCGCGGGTTTGTCCGTTCTTGGAGATGCCAGCCTCAAATTCACCTACGCCGGCCGCCACAACCAGCACAGCGCAGTCAGCCTTTTCAGGGCACAGCGTTTCATTAGCATGTCGCTAATCATAATCTAGCAATTATTAACATCTGCTAATACTCATAGCCTAGCAATAAATAGCACATGCTAACAATGATCATAACCTTGCAGTCATTAGCAAATGCTAACACTTAACCTAATAATCATAGCACGCAAGTAACGCAGGTAATAACCAAGCAATCTTCTTTTTTAAAAACTCTTAATGCATGCGATGCCTTGGCTCTTTGTATTGTACTGTATGTACTGTGTCGTATTGACTTTATTTGGCTCTAAAAACAATTTCCCCATGAGGGATAATAAAGTTTTCTACTATTACTTCTACTATTAACATGTGCTAAGAACTATTAACTTAATAATAATTGGCATCTGCCAACACTGATAATAATCTAGCAATCATTTTGAAGGAAATGTTTTCAATGCAAACCTTAATGCCCTGAATTATGAATGTCTTAATGACGAAGACTTGAAAGTCAAAATGTTGGGAATAAAATAATGATTATACAGAGCTTAAGTGTGTGCTGTTCATTTCTTTTTTAAATCTAGTAAAATCATTAACATCTACTGATAATAATGTAGCGATCGTTAGCATCTGCTAACACTGATAATAATGTAGCGATCATTAGCATCTGCTAACACTGCTAATAATGTAGCAATCGTTAGCATCTGCTAACAATGATAATAATGTAGTGATCATTAGCATCTGCTAACACTGATAATAATGTAGCGGTCATTAGCATCTGCTAACACTGACAATTACATTACATTACAGGCATTTTAGCAGACGCTCCTATCCAGAGCGACAACTTTTTTAGCATTTTATTTTATTTTTTACATATTATCCATTTATACAGCTGGATATATACTGAAGCAATTCAGGTTAAGTACCTTGCTCAAGGGTACAACGGCAGTGTCCTACCTGGGAATCGAACCTGCAACCTTTCGGTTAGAAGGCCAGTTCCTTAACCATTATACTACACTGCCGCCCATAGTGTAGCGATCGTTAGCATCTACTAACACTGATAATAATGTAGCAATCATGAGCATCTGCTAACACTGATAATAATGTAGCGATCATTAGCATCTGCTAACACTGATAATAATGTAGCGATCATTAGCATCTGCTAACACTGATAATAATGTAGCGATCATTAGCATCTGCTAACACTGATAATAATGTAGCGATCATTAGCATCTGCTAACACTGATAATAATGTAGCAATCATTAGCATCTGCTAACACTGATAATAATGTAGCAATAATTAGCATCTGCTAACACTGATAATAATGTAGCACATTCAAGACGTGCAGTACTTGAAATGTGAGACAGTCTACACATGCTGTTGGATTTGTTTGGTGACAAATCATATCTGTTGTCAACAGCATCTACACAGTATGGCATTCAAAAGTAGATGGGTTTTAAAGTGGTCCTTTTCCCTTTACAAAGTCTGGCTGAGTACTTCAGCAGGGGGGAGCCATTTATTATGATTTGAAATGCATTTCGCCACAGAATGGATGTGTTTAGCAATTCACAACAGAATTGTAATTTGTGTTTTAAATGTCATGATTAGCCAGGGAACTATCAGTGAAGAATGTTGTCGTTACGGTTCAAAAACGTTTTGATGCCTGTTTTATGGCCTATTAATATTGGTAAAGACGTAGGAGCTTCAAGCAGAAAAAAAGTATTCATAATTGTAGTTTTTCAGAATGAGAGATTAGGGAAATGGCTATACTCTTGCAGTGTGTGTGTACCTGGGAGGTTCCAGCGTGCAGTGTGTGTGTGTGTGTGTGTGTGTGTGTGTGTGTACCTGGGATGTTCCAGCGTGCAGTGTGTGTGTGTGTGTGTGTGTGTGTGTGTGTACCTGGGATGTTCCAGCGTGCAGTGTGTGTGTGTGTGTGTGTGTGTGTGTGTGTGTACCTGGGAGGTTCCAGCGTGCCGTGTGTGTGTGTGTGTGTGTGTGTGTGTACCTGGGAGGTTCCAGCGTGCAGTGTGTGTGTGTGTGTACCTGGGATGTTCCAGTGATCATGTTCTTGATGAAGTCTCTGTGGCCGGGGGCATCGATGATGGTGATGTAGAACTTCTCACTCTCAAACTTCCAGAGGGCGATGTCAATGGTGATGCCTCTCTCTCTCTCTGCCTTCAGTTTGTCCAAGACCCAGGCATACTTAAACGATCCCTTCCCCATCTGCAGGAACATGACCACGTGAGCCACAAATACCCACAATCCCACAGCAACCACATGAGCCACAAATACCCACAATCCCACTGTGACAGCGTGAGCCACAAATACCCACAATCCCACTGTGACAGCGTGAGCCACAAATACCCACAATCCCACTGTGACTGCGTGGGCCATAAATACCCACAATCCCACAGTCTTAGAAGCCTGATTGTAACATATTTACAGGCAGTACATACTCAGTTTAGGCAGGCAGTACATACTCAGTTTAGGCAGGCAGTACATACTCAGTTTAGGCAGGCAGTACATACTCAGTTTAGGAGGCAGAACCATGCAAAAGCAGCACAAATACCCCACATGCACCCAATGCACCCTCATGAGTGCCAGGGATGTACTGCTTTCACTTTAATTATACACACTGCCATCTTCACTGTTATGACTCAGATTGGCCTGTTACATACAGTACATACTCTACGCAAGGAACGCGTGCAACCATGCAAAGATCAACACAAACGCGCGGTGTCATTATTTTTGTTAGAGGCGCTAAATGTAAATACTGTTCAACCACTGTTCATCGAACAACTACAATTGCAGAAGTAATAATTTCCCATGTAAAGTTACTTGCTCCAACCAGATTAGCCTTAGGCTGCCAACTAGTGGGTTAGCAGTATATAACCTCAGACAGGGCTAAAATAAGCCGGTAAACGTGCGTATGGAAAAGAGCTTGCATATGTCCCAAATCTGTGTTTGCATTCCTTGCTTAGAGTATGTAGCAGGCCTTAAGGTCACTGATCCACCACCTGCCCCATCACCAGATGACACCACTGGTGGCCAGACAGGTTCGCCTGGCTCCGCCCAGCATGGAAGCTGTGCAGGAATATCTTGTGAGTCAATCTTAAAAACAAGTCTCTTCTTCATAGAACAATGGCGGTCTAACCGGTAGCTGGTAGCAGTTCAGAGCTGGTTAAGGGCTTTGATCTGCCAGAATTGACAGCACTGCCTTACGACTAAGCAACCTGAATTACTCAAATAAATATCCAGTGGTATAAGTGTTTGTGTAAAAGAAAAGCATGGCAGTATTTCTAACTTGCATCATGGATAATTAAAATGTGCTTCATTATCTGCCATTTTCCCCTCGAATTGTCGTGGAGACGCATTATCTTAGAACTTGCTTACACGTCTGCCAGTTTCATCTGGTTACCAAACTGGCGGTATACCAGTTGCGCGTTGACCATGCCTAATTATTACTGTGAGTTCGATGGACGCTTGGGCAAACGACAAGCGGAAAATTATGACACGGCACAGCTTAACAGTTAGTCGGCACACGCAGGGCTGAAACTCCATTAGAGACAGCTGTCTGATGTAAACCTGATGTAAGCGCGTCCCGCCAACTCCCCATTACGCGAAGCGCAAAGGCACGGTGGTTGCGCGTGGCCTATCCAAACATTGTAGTCGCGCTCTGGCTTTCACTAGGTCTATATCACATTCAGCTTGGCGTAATACATTATAAACTTCAAATAAATAAATAAAATAAATAAATGAGTAAATAAAAAAATGACATTTCTGTGTCACTTACTTCAGCGGCTTCCTTCTCGAACTTTTCGATGGTTCTCTTGTCGATTCCTCCGCATTTGTAGATCAGATGGCCAGTGGTGGTGGACTTTCCGGAGTCGACATGACCAATGACCACGATGTTGATGTGGATCTTTTCCTTTTGGGAAGCCATGGTCTCTTTCGTGTCTAAAACATTTACCTCATTTATAGTCTCGACAAAACCCACGCGCTCTGCATTAGTCTATACGTTAAGACGTTATTCCCGCACAACGCGCGCGATGGTCATCCAGCGAAACAGAACACCCTTCGCCCGTATGAGTCACATGGCGAAGATGAGAATCTGCTCGCGTCGGTGGGACGGGAGGCGGTTGTTTGTGGTATAAACACACACAGTGTGAAGTTACAAAAGATTCATCAGTAGCCGGATAAGACGATGGAGCTGGAAGAAATGTGGCTACGTCTGTCCTCTGCGGCCCATTAAAGGCCTGATTGTAGTTTAGATAATAACAACAGCAACACATAAGTTTTTCATGCATAAGACAATTAGTGTTAATATATATATTTTTAAAGTGTAGGAGGCCTATGTGGGACATTTATTTCTTAATTTGCGTAATCTAATCACGATGGTGGATGTGGAAGAAATGTCACTTACCGGTGCACTGCAGTCGTCCCTATCAAGATGTCAGGTAAAAGAAAGGCCCTTGGAAAGATGTCATCGGGTTTTATATCGGGAGGCGGCCTCACGCTACGCCTCTGCTCGTGCACCCACCTCCCAGGCACAGCCGCAAATTTCACCCAGTAAATAAAATGCGCACGCCTGTCGACCTACGTCCACAGGCTGCGTATGAAAATATTTGGCAAACGTATTCACACATTTTATAATGTCAACTGTTTAAAACGAAGAGTGCGCAATTTGTCACGATAGTATTGCTATGTTGTCAGTGTCCTTTACGAATAATCTTTGACTCCACTTCCTTTTTGAAACTTATCAAAGAGATGGACGGTATACATCGTATAGGCTATTTGGCTTTTGCAAATACAAAAACATATTACAGTTCGATATACCACCTGTTAGAGCTGACACCAACCCCAACAGGAAAGTTCATTTTAGGAACTGACTGTTAAGTGCAAATGAATACATGCAAACTAAAATTGCCTCCGGACTGCCGGGGTCTATCATATTTGCAAACTGGGGAGGATAACTATCGTGTATTATTTACACGCGCTATTACACAAGTATCTGATGAGGTTTATGTTAGTGTGTGCAAGCCTGGTTAACTTGGAACACTCACTTTGTTGCGCATTTTTACACAACACGAAAAACATTTAATACGCTTTCCCCAAATAGAATAAACGGGCAAGCGCGTGCCGCTTAAGCAAGCAGCCGAAGCATAAAATAAAAATGCTGCGCAATAAAGGGAAGGGCGCGATTGTCGTTCGCATAAAATTGTGTGTGCAAGCCTGGTTAACTCGCATAAAATTGTTTATTTAATGTAAAAATATGAAAATATTAATTTGAAGGGTAATGTGGCGGACACGTCACGTCTAATAGTAAATTATTAATAACTGCAATAATCTTCATACAACTGAATATGACACTTTTTATTCATTTAATCTGCATAATGGTGGCCACATCGACTGCGTTCCTATAACGCTGCGCTGTCAGTGTAAGTCTGTCTCGGTGACAGGATGGTGGAATAAGGCAGTGTTCAAAGAAAATAAACATCTTAAATTATGTTCTTTCAATAACTTCAAGATTACAGACATGGTCATTTGAAACTGCGCTTCTGAAGGTGTTCTTTGGACCGAGGGCCCGGTTCCTGAGGGAAGAGGACTGGCAGTGCGGCGCATTCTGAAGACCTTTATTTCACTCTCTCAACGAGCGCTTACGGGTTACAGACTTAACATTGTAAACAATAATACGCATTTTATTTTCTATTTGGGGAACATCTTCAGTCTGTCAATATCCCAGTGACCCAGGCTATAGGTGCCGCCATTTGAAAGATTCAAACGAATACTTTAGCCTTTATTTATTTTAGCTACTCATAAAGGTGCAAAATAAGGAATATTACATAAAACTTCACCATACTTACAAGTTTGTAATAGGCTACTCAGATGTGTGTCACAGGGCTACAGGTTGAGCGGGTTTATTTGTTACCGCCCATGTGAATCCTGATTGGATAATTTACGAAAAGTCATGAGGGGCAGCCGGCAGCTAAAGTGTGGAGAACTTCACCGAGGGGCGCGTGCGCCAGAACGTGAGCATCAAAACGCACTGATATGCTAACGGATGTAGCCTACTAAAGAACGCTGCTACATGATATATAAGCTGTGTTGTTTGCTTGTTTGGGGAGCACAAGTCGTATTTGTCATTCTCTGAGATAGGCAAACAGCTGCAGATCTGTACCTCTCCTGTCCTCCTGCTGTGGATCTACCCCTCTCATCTCCTCCAGGGGGGTATTCCACAAAACAGGATTATCGAGTTATCCGGATAACTGAGAGAACGATAAGTCTGCCGTAGGCACATTAGTGAGATTTTCAGTCAATATAAATGCACTAGAATCTGGTTTAGGAGGACTCATTTATTCGTACATATTGTTTGCTGCTGATATTGAAGAAAGTTTCTGTGGTTATTTCGTGGTATTATTTTAGAGTTATATGGCTAACTTGTTTCTCCTGCTTCGTCACTACATCTGCTGCATAAACCTAGCGTTAAGATGTTTTTACTTGTGTTAACCACCGGCGTGAACTCCTTCCCACGCAAATCATCTGTGTAAGGGTTTTTGTAAAAACATGGGCAAAATTCTACAGGCAGGTCAACAAAGTAGAATGCATTGCGTGGTACACCTTGGTAGTTAAGTTGAGCAGGAGCTCTCCAAACAAACAAAATTCCAACAGGTATTATGCAAGCTGCAAACGTGCATTCAGTGGCACAAAGCTCACGGACAGCATTCATAAATGGCGTTTCACAGAATTCCACTGGTGTTCCAATATGTGCCAAAAGCAACAGTAGAACATTAGGTAATTCAGTCGGGAGATACACAGCATCAAACCCCTCATCTCGTATGCGAATATGTGAGATCTGCATTCTACCACTGAGCTATATCCACTATATTAAGCCGTGTCCGAATCAGCGCACTTGCCTACGATTGAGTATGCCACTTGAATATACTTTTTAAATAGCCGTTAAGCACGCAACAATTATGTATGAGTGTTCTTAAAATCCCCCGATGATATACTTATTTCCGGGCTTTCACTGATAATAGTATGGAGGATATTTTTTGCATTCTGCATGTCACTAAACAGTAAGCAGTAAACAGTATGCTAGTACACAGGACGCAGGCGTTAGGGCTCTGATTCGGACACAGCCAGTTTTAGCCCCACTGTCAAACAAACATGGTACTTTAAGAAAGAACTGGAATCAGAGCCTTATCTAATGCGCCCTGTCTCCTGCGTACAGTGCACTGTGTCCGAATCAGAGCCCTATCTACTGCGCCCTGTCTCCTGCGTACAGTGCACTGTGTTCGAATCAGAGCCCTATCTACTGAGCCCTGTCTCCTGCATACAGTGCACTGTGTCCGAATCAGAGCCCTATCTACTGCGCCCTGTCTCCTGCGTACTGCGTATTGTGTCCAATTCAGAGCCCTATTTACTGCGCCCTGTCTCCTGCGTACAGTGCACTGTGTCGGAATGAGAGCCCTATCTACTGTGCCCTGTCTCCTGCGTACAGTGCACTGTGTCGGAATGAGAGCCCTATCTACTGCGCCCTGTCTCCTGCGTACTGCGTACTGTGTCCAATTCAGAGCCGTATCTATTGCACCCTGTATCCTGCATACTGTGTACTGTGTCCAAATCAGAGCCCTATCTACTGCACCCTGTCTCCTGCATACTGTGTACTGTGTCCAAATCAGAGCCCTATCTACTGTGCCCTGTCTCCTGCGTACAGTGCACTGTGTCCGAATGAGAGCCCTATCTACTGCGCCCTGTCTCCTGCGTACTGCGTACTGTGTCCAATTCAGAGCCCTATCTACTGCACCCTGTCTCCTGCATACAGTGCACTGTGTCCGAATCAGAGCCCTATCTACTGCGCCCTGTCTCCTGCGTACTGTGTACTGTGTCCAATTCAGAGCCCTATCTACTGCACCCTGTATCCTGCATACTGTGTACTGTGTCCAAATCAGAGCCCTATCTACTGCACCCTGTCTCCTGCATACTGTGTACTGTGTCCAAATCAGAGCCCTATCTACTGCGCCCTGTCTCCTGCGTACAGTGCACTGTGTCCGAATGAGAGCCCTATCTACTGCGCCCTGTCTCCTGCGTACTGTGTCCAATTCAGAGCCCTATCTACTGCACCCTGTATCCTGCATACTGTGTACTGTGTCCAAATCAGAGCCCTATCTACTGCTCCCTGTCTCCTGCATACTGTGTACTGTGTCCAAATCAGAGCCCTATCTACTGCGCCCTGTCTCCTGCGTACAGTGCACTGTGTCCGAATGAGAGCCCTATCTACTGCGCCCTGTCTCCTGCGTACTGTGTCCAATTCAGAGCCCTATCTACTGCACCCTGTCTCCTGCATACTGTGTACTGTGTCCAAATCAGAGCCCTATCTACTGCGCCCTGTCTCCTGAATACTGTGTACTGTGTCCAATTCAGAGCCCTATCTACTGCACCCTGTCTCCTGCATACTGTGTACTGTGTCCAAATCAGAGCCCTATCTACTGCGCCCTGTCTCCTGAATACTGTGTACTGTGTCCAAATCAGAGCCCTATCTACTGCACCCTGTCTCCTGCATACTGTGTACTGTGTCCGAATCAGAGCCCTATCTACTGCACCCTGTCTCCTGCATACTGTGTACTGTGTCCGAATCAGAGCCCTATCTACTGCGCCCTGTCTCCTGTGTACTGCGTACTGTGTCTGAATCAGAGCCCTATCTACTGCGCCCTGTCTCCTGCATACTGTGTACTGTGTCGGATCAGAGCCCTATCTACTGCGCCCTGTCTCCTACGTACAGTGAACTGTGTCCAAATGAGAGCCCTATCTACTGCACCCTGTCTCCTGCGTACTGCGTACTGTGTCCAATTCAGCGCCCTATCTACTGCACCCTGTCTCCTGCATACTGTGTACTGTGTCCAAATCAGAGCCCTATCTACTGCGCCCTGTCTCCTGAATACTGTGTACTGTGTCCGAATGAAGAGCCCTATCTACTGCACCCTGTCTCCTGAATACTGTGTACTGTGTCCAATTCAGAGCCCTATCTACTGCACCCTGGATCCTGCATACTGTGTACTGTCTCCAATCAGAGCCCTATCTACTGTGCCCTGTCTCCTGTGTACTGCGTACTGTGTCCAAATCAGAGCCCTATCTACTGCACCCTGTCTCCTGCATACTGTGTACTGTGTCCAAATCAGAGCCCTATCTACTGCACCCTGTCTCCTGCATACTGTGTACTGTGTCCGAATCAGAGCCCTATCTACTGTGCCCTGTCTCCTGTGTACTGCGTACTGTGTCAGAATCAGAGCCCTATCTACTGTGCTCTGTCTCCTGCATACTGTGTACTGTGTCCAAATCAGAGCCCTATCTACTGCTCCCTGTCTCCTGCATACAGTGCACTGTGTCTGGATCAGAGACCTATCTACTGCGCCCTGTCTCCTACGTACAGTGCACTGTGTCCGGATCAGAGCCCTATCTACTGCGTACAGTGCACTGTGTCCGAATGAGAGCCCTATCTATTGCGCCCTGTCTCCTGCGTACTGTGTCCAATTCAGAGCCCTATCTACTGCACCCTGTCTCCTGCATACTGTGTACTGTGTCCAAATCAGAGCCCTATCTACTGCGCCCTGTCTCCTGAATACTGTGCACTGTGTCCGAATGAGAGCCCTATCTACTGCGCCCTGTCTCCTGAATACTGTGTACTGTGTCCAATTCAGAGCTTTATCTACTGCACCCTGTATCCTGCATACTGTGTACTGTGTCCAAATCAGAGCCCTATCTACTGCACCCTGTATCCTGCATACTGTGTGCTATGTCCAAATCAGACCCCTATCTACTGCACCCTGTCTCCTGCATACTGTGTACTGTGTCCGAATCAGAGCCCTATCTACTGCGCCCTGTCTCCTGTGTACTGTGTACTGTGTCCAAATCAGAGCCCTATCTACTGCTCCCTGTCTCCTGCGTACAGTGCACTGTGTCTGGATCAGAGCCCTATATACTGCGCCCTGTCTCCTACGTACAGTGCACTGTGTCCGGATCAGAACCCTATCTACTGCGTACAGTGCACTGTCTGAATCAGAGCCCTATCTACTGCGCCCTGTCTCCTGCGTACATTGCACTGTGTCTGAATCAGAGCCCTATCTACTGCACCCTGTCTCCTGTGTACTGTGTCTGAATCAGAGCCCTATCTACTGTGCCCTGTATCCTGCGTACAGTGCACTGTGTCCGAATCAGAGCCCTATCTACTGCGCCCTGTCTCCTGCGTACAGTGCACTGTGTCCAAATCAGAGCCCTATCTACTGCGCCCTGTCTCCTGAATACTGTGTACTGTGTCCAAATCAGAGCCCTATCTACTGCTCCCTGTCTCCTGCGTACAGTGCACTGTGTCTGGATCAGAGCCCTATCTGTAATCTTGGATGCTGACCTAAGCTTTCTGCCACATAATAAGAAATTTAACAAGGGTAGCCTTTTTCCATTTGCAAAATGTTACTAAAGTAAGGCCTTTCCTCACGCAAGCTGATGCTGAACGGTTGATACATGCCTTTGTTACAAGTAGATTAGACTACTGTAACGCTCTCTTCTCTGGTCTTCCAAAAAAATACATAGAGCAGCTACAACTTGTGCAAAACTCAGCTGCAAGAATCTTGACACAAACCAAGAAGAGAGCTCATATCACACCTGTCCTTAAATCTCTGCATTGGCTGCCCATGAAATTTAGAATTGTTTTTTAAATTCTTTTACTTGTTTTTAAAGCTCTGACTTTACATATCTGACCTGCTGAATAGATATCAGCCCATATGTGCCCTCAGATCATCTGGTGATAACTTGTTATGCATTCCAAAAGTAAATTATAAAAGAAGTGGAGAAGCTTCTTTTTATTTCTATGCCCCCACACTATGGAATAGCTCGCCCAGACAGATCAGAGAGGCACCAAATGTAGCACTTTTTAAAAGCCTTCTGAAAACGTACTTCTTTAGGATGGCTTTTACTTGATTGTATCCTATTTTAGTTTTTACTTGTCTTTTGCTTTTACTTGTTTTATAAATATACATCTATATTGTCTTGTATTTCATTGTGTTTTATTGCATTTTGTTTTATCCGATTTTATTATTATTTTTATATTTTATATTGTTTTTGTTTTCCAAAATCAAGATTTTATTTTATTATTTTTATTTTATTTATTCATTTATTTTATTTTATTTTTTCTTCAGATTTGTTTTATTCCCTGTTATATTGTCTTTTATTTCATTGTGTTTTATTGTTATATTAATGTTATATAATGTTATATTGTTTTATCAAATATTTTCCTGTTTTAACTGTTTATTATTATTTCATTACATTACATTACATTCATTTAGCAGCTTTTATCCAAAGCGACGTACAATATTTCCCTAGTGTCTACTGCACCCTGTCTCCGTACTGTGTCTGAATCAGAGCCCTATCTACTCTGCCCTGTCTCCTGCGTACAGTGCACTGTGTCTGAATCAGAGCCCTATCTACTGCACCCTGTCTCCTGTGTACAGTGCACTGTGTCTGAATCAGAGCCCTATCTACTGCACCCTGTCTCCTGCGTACAGTGTACTGTTGAACGTGCATTGTTTAGTACGAGATGTGCAGTACGTGAAAAGTATCCTCCATACTCTTTTCCAGCCGTACTGTGGTGTTGTAAGACGTCCCACCCTTGTGCGGCCATGTCACGTGTTGTTTTTGTTGTATTTGAAGGAAAACATCATATTTATGTGACCAAAATGTTTGTGCTTCTTTAAAAGTGTGCTCCTGAATATACTCAGTGAAACTCCTGGAAGTAAATGTATCATATGGGGGCTTAAAGTATACTGCCCCAGGGCGCAGGGCGACTTGCACTTCCCTCCCTCAGTGTAAACGGCTCTCGCTCGTCCCGACCGAGGAGCTTCTCCACCCTAGCTCCCCAGTGGTGGAACGTTTTTGTCCCATCCAAATTAATTGTGGAAAGTTGACCCTTGTGATGTCACAATGTGGTATCACTATCACAAAGAAGGCCAGCTCCCTCAGGCTGTTCAAGCCAGTAAATGAAGGACTGGACAATGACATCACAATGCAGAAGTTCAACATTCTTTCTAACAATGGGACCAGCAGCCCAGTGAGCCAACGCCGAGAGTATTATTAGCAGCGCGTCTGACCTATAGGTCTGACCGTGCAGCAGCGCAGACATGAGACTTGTCGAATTACCCATTCTTGGGCCCTCTTTTTGGACTTTTGGAATCGAAACATTGTTTTCCCCCTACCATCCCTCTATTAGTGCACAGAGGTGCTGCACATTTAATTAAGTTAAAGGGATAGTTCGGAATTTTGGACATAATGTCTCAATTACGACTTACCCATTATGTAGTTGATTGATGGAAACCATTTTCAGCTAATTCCATGCTGTCCCTTCTTTTGGACATACACACGTTGCTAATGCTAGCGCAACTCTATGGTAACCGATAGCATCCACTACCAAACACACTTAAACACTCCACAGTGCACCCGCAGCAAATAAAATACGACGACAGTCTATCGGGGTTATTTTGACTGTTTATACCATCATTTTTGAAGTCAAACTATCGTTGAATCCTTTACTTTGTGCTGACCTATATTCTCTGTGGAAGTACAGCGGCGGAGAGATACTTTATGTTACCTACGAATGTAGTGCCGGCACTGGTCGACTACAACAACAAAGAAGAGCAACAAGTTGCAATGGCCACGTGCAAAGATGAAGAAACAGGGCCAAGTTGCATTAAATAATTTAGGAAAGTTTGGATAGCATTGCTTTGGAATAGAACTAGTTTATTTAGTGTGAGCTACGATAGGCAATATTGTTAGTTGTAACTTGGCCACATTTTGATATCAAGACTTTTAAAGGCAGGCCTAGTTTTTGCAAGTTGGAATTAAGAACTTATAGACAGCGCTATGTAGGCTATGCGTGAGTAACTTGGCTTTTTTTACGTCGTAGACGTTTTTCATCTGATATCACTTATTTTTTATAGCTAACTAATGATGAATAATGCATGAAGATAAACACGGAGAGACATGCATTCCAAAGAAATGCATGCAGACATTTGAGTAACTATAACGCCCTCTATTGACAAGAATGAGAACAGTTATCCTATTACAGACAGCACACAATTACATTAAAAGACTTTGTAGATGAGCAGTATTTAATGTGTAATGAAATACAATGAACAGCACCACCTGAGCTATGGATCATGAAGAAGCATGTAAATTAATGAACCAAGTCTATATGGAGACATGCATGCACAATGGGCTAGACGCAAACACATTCTAGCTGAAAGACATACAGCCTAAATTGCTAGAACAGCTTAAATAGTTTGCATCAGTAAAATATGGAAATACAGTTTTAAAATAGGGCTATTAGTATTCTATAGAAAATGAAATACATTTAAAGTTAGGCTATTCAACACTGGATTGCCGGATGCGTAACTCCAACCTTCCATGTGTGGGCTACGAGCAAGCGAGTTAATTCGCAGAAATTTCTTCGCAGTTTTTTTTCCGGTAGTGTAGAACGTTACCTGCGGGAAATGTTTTGGTACCGGACTAGGCTAGCTAGGTTTAGTTAAGTTTTCTGTAGTGCAATGAATGTAGGCTATAATGCATGTTGATTCGCTTCGTAGTAGCCTAGCTTGTATCTGCTTTCTGACTAGAAGCCGACCGACGCTTCTCTGGCAACAGTAAGGTTAGCTAACAAGCTTAATTGGACAATGCATATTTCCCAGGAATCTTAGCCAGAAAGAAAATAATAGATACTACTAAGAAAGTACATACCAAAGATTATTCTTCTTATTATTATTATAATTAAAAGTGTTTGTAGTAAGCTACATTATCTGCAGAGTAGCCTAGACTAGAGCCACATTCGGAGGCTATTGTTGTTTTTCTTTTTAAGTGACTAACCATGAATGAGATATGTTTCGGGAATTGGTGGTTTATAAATCCGATCTCTTGGAAGTATTGCAGCTTAAATGAGGCTATCATCAATTCTTAATGTAGGCTATTATCGTAAATTCTTAATTTTCCTAGTAGTTAATTTTATGGTGACCTTGTGTTATGTGTGAAAAGGATAAAGTGAACAGAGCTGAAGTGAAGAAATGAATGAATAAAGAAATGTTGGCCGAGGCAAGGGTACGTTGAGGTTCAGTGCTGTATAGGTATGGGGCATGCCCCACCAAGCCTAGCTAATTACATTACATTACAGGTATTTAGCAGACGCTCTTATCCAGAGCGACTTACACAACTTTTTATATATTATCCATTTATACAGCTGAATATATACTGAAGCAATTCAGGTTAGGTACCTTGCTCAAGGGTACAACGGCAGTGTCCTACCTGGGAATCGAGCCTACAACCTTTCAGTTACAAGCCCTGTGCCTTAACCATTATACTACACTGCTGCCCATTAATAGCTAATCGTATGGAAGGGTGCTGATTCAGACACAGGCACAGTTAACTTCTTGGAGATGCAGGGGATTGATACATACATGCAAAGCATGCGCTCTACCACTGAGCGACATCCCCATCAGACTGAGGAGTGCAAGCCACTCACAATAAACAAATAAAAGACCAAATACAAAGATACATTCTGCTTTTCTTTATGTTTTTTATTATGAATTTAGTTACATTAAAGTAATAAAATAAAACAAGTCACATCAGTTTTCTTTCCCAGAAAGAGACCTGTATAAGTGTGGGCTGTGTGTATGTGCCTGCGTGTGCCTGCGTGCGTTTATTAGTTGTGTTGAGGGTGGCGTGTGTGTGTGTGTGCGTGCGTGTGTGTATGTTTTATTAGTTGGTGTGTGTTGACGGCTGTGTGTGTGTATGTATATGAATGTGTGTAAGGTTTGCCAGTGGGGTGTGTGTGTGTGTGTGTGTGTGCGTGCGTGTGTGTTTATCAGTCGGTGTGGGTTGAAAGCTGAGTGCGTGAGCATGTGTGTGTGTTTGTGTGTGTTTTGAAAGCTGTGTGTGAGCGTGCGTGTGTATGTGTGTATCAGTCGCTGTGTGTAGAGGGCTGTGTGTTGGTATGAGGGTGTGGCTGTGTGTTGCTGTGCTGTGTCTCGCTGTCTCCCCCCTGTGGCGGTTGGTGGTACAGCAGGTGCAGCCGGTGAGCCCAGGCCTCTGCTTCCTCAGCTCCCTCACAGCAGCGCTGCCAGGATGGCGGGATGGCATCTGCGCCGTAATGTGCCCCGGCGATCGCACCCGCCATGCACGCGATGGTGTCGGTGTCCCCACCCAGCGCCAGACAGTACGCCACTGTCCTCTCCAGGCCACCGTACTGCTCCGGCAGCCCCGCCCGCGGCTCCAGGCAGTGCAGCACACAGAATATGGCGGTCGGGACAGAGTGCAGCGCTGCAATACCGTTCCCTGCACACAGGGGGAGACAGAGGGTCAGACCCAGAGGCTGTCGCACAGACAAAGGCTGCATCCCAATATTCTTCACTCCTCACTTCCTTTCCTCCACTGTTCTACTACCCGGAAGTATGTAAAACTGTTCAAGTATGTTTCAAGTTCAAATATTTGCATGTACAGTATACAATGTACCTGACATTTCAGTTTGCGTCGAGACATTAATTAATTTGTAACAATTAATATGTAATCAGCAACATTAGATTAGCAGACAAAGGTGGGTTTCCAGGGCATGGAGGAGAGGAGGTGGTAGTAGAGGAAAGGAGGAGAGGAGGTGGTAGTGGAGGAAAGGAGGAGAGGAGGTGGTAGTGGAGGAAAGGAGGAGAGGAGGTGGTAGTGGAGTAAAGGAGGAGAGGAGGTGGTAGTGGAGTAAAGGGCACATCAGGGCAATGGCACGGTCCTGCAGGTTCCTCCTGTACAACATCAGGAGGATTCGTACCTGACCACCTACTCCACCCAGCTTCTTGTCCAGACCATGGTCACCTCACGCCTGGACTACTGCAACTCCCTGCTCGCAAGCTTACCAGCCTGCACCATTCTGCCTCTTCAACTGATCCAGAACGCAGCTGCCCGGCTTGTGTTCAACCTCCCGAAATTTTCCCATGTAACCCCCCTGCTGAGGTCTCTCCACTGGCTGCCAGTTGCAGCCAGGATCAGGTTCAACGTTCTGACCCTGGCCTACACTGCAGCCAATAGGACAGGCCCCGCCTACCTGCAGGACTTAATGTTCCTGCTCGACCACTTTGCTCCTCTACAGCAGGGCGACTCGCACTTCCCCCCTCCGTGTCAACAGCTCTCGCTCGTCCCGACTGCGGAGCTTTTCCACCTTAGCTCCTCAGTGGTGGAACAAACTCCCCATTCCCCTATGTTCTACTCCAACCCTGCCTGCATTCCGTCCTGGCCTGAAGACACACCTCTTCAGACTCCACCTTGACTGATAATAATCTAGGACTGATACTAATCTAGGACCTTTTCTCATGGTACTTATTCCCTGGGTTTTCTTGTCTAACTGTTTATTATAGTTTATAATAGTATTTAGAATAGAAGTGTAGTACAGCTGATTTACACACAGCTAACTGTGAACTCCATTCAATGTTCATTACTAGGGATAGCTGCTTCGTTATGTGAAGGATTTGCTTTGTCTTATCTGTTCTGTAGTTACTTCGATGACCTTCTGTTTGCACTTATTGTATGTCGCTTTGGATAAAAGCGTCTGCTAAATGACTGTAATGTAATGCATTGTAATGAAAGGAGGAGTGGAGGTGGTAGGAGAGGAAAGGAGGAGAGGAGGCGGTAGGAGAGGAAAGGAGGAGAGGAGGTGCAAGCAGACCTGCGTTGTCAATCTACCGTCGGATAGGCTTAAGTATCGTCTTTTTCTTACATTTGTGTGTATGTGTGTGTGTGTATCGTCTTTTTCATCGTCTTTTTCATTTGGTTCAGCTGTGCGTTAGCTGATTGAAGTTTGTAGTGTAGTCACGGTTTAATTAATGTAAATTGCAGCATTACCGACCACTTGTTTACTTGCTTTGTGTTTCTAGGTCTAGTAAATTGCTAGTGTTTTGTGTTGCTAATCGCAAATAGATTCACCTGAGTGAATAAATAGCGTGTTTTGCATTCCTAGTTCAGAGTGCAAGCAGACCTGCGTTGTCAATCTACCGTCGGATAGGCTTAAGTATCGTCTTTTTCATTTGGTTCAGCTGTGCGTTAGCTGATTGAACTGTTTGTCGTGTAGTCACGGTTTAGTTAATGTAAATTGCAGCATTACCGACCACTTGGTCTAGTAAATTGCTAGTGTTTTGTGTTGCTAATCGCAAATAGATTCACCTGAGTGAATTAGCCCTGCAAGCAGCTGAGTGCATTCGAGAAATTAGCCAACTCTATAAGTTAAAGTAGAGGCTGGCGTGAAGACGGCAGCCTCATCGGTAATTTGAACAGTTTGTAATGATCTTCCCCCAACTAACCTGTCTTCTCACCCCCTACCATGTGTCTAACTCCCATTCCTCTGTGCTCCATGCCTCGCTCCTGGAGGCCCAACCACCGCAGACGCTGTCCGGCTAACCTGGTCTACCCACCGCTGTCCTCTCATAAGGAACTCTCAGTGGTGGGTGGACTATGGAACTGCCGGTCAGCCGTCCAGAAAGCTGACTTCATCACTGCATATGCCAAGGTGAAGTCCCTCCACTTCCTGGCTCTCACTGAGACCTGGATCACTCCAGATAACACAGCCACTCCAGCTGCTCTGTCTGCTGGCTACTCCTTCTCCCACACCCCCAGGGCCTCAGGCAGAGGCGGGGGTACTGGTTTGCTCATTTCCACGTCCTGGAAATTCTCTATTCCCACTGTACCCTGCCTGAATATCTCCTCCTTTGAGTTTCATGCAGTCACTGTAACTCACCCATCTGCACTTAACATTGTTGTTCTCTATCGCCCCCCAGGTCCGCTCGGCGCTTTCCTGGATGAACTGGACACACCCCTGAGCTCCTTCCCTGAGGATGGTACCCCAGTAATCCTACTGGGAGACTTCAACCTCCAACCAGACAGTGCCCAGCTATCCAGTGTCACCTCACTCCTCCAGTCCTTTGCCCTCACTCAGTCCCCATCGCCTGCCACCCACAATGGTGGTAACCAACTGGACCTTGTACTCACCAGGAGTTGCGCCACATCTGAACTCACGGTGACCCCCCTCCACGTATCGGACCATTTCTTTATCTCATTTTCTCTCTCCTGCCCACTCTCCCTCAAATCCGCTAACAACCCACCCGCTGTTATGTTCAGGAGAAATCTCCGCACCCTCTCTCACACCTCTCTCACTACTTCTGCTCTCTCTGCACTTCCTCCTCCTGCTACCTTTGCTAAAATGCCCATTGATGTCACCACCTCTGTGTTTAACTCATGCCTCTCTCAGTCTCTCAACTCACTATGCCCTCTTGTCTCCAAACCAGCCCGACTATCACCCCCTTCCCCGTGGCTGACGGATTCTCTCAGATCCAGCAGAACCATGCTACGAGCCGCTGAGAGAAAGTGGAGGAAATCCAGATCCCCAGATGACCTGGCCTCCTACCACACTCTGCTGGCAGCCTTCACAGCTGCAACTACATCAGCTAAAACTTCATTTTTCCAGTCGAAAATTGATACGTCTATCTAACCCACGTAAACTCTTTTCCACCTTCTCCTCCCTGCTCACCCCCCCCTCCACCCCCTTCACCCTCCTCCCTCTCTGCAGATGACTTCCTGACCCACTTTGAGGGGAAGGTGGCTGCGATCCGGAACTCCTTCACGCATCCGGTGACACCCCACATCCCCCATACTGAACCCATCGCTACACTGTCGTCCTTCAAGACTCTGAAGGACTCCGATGTGCTCGAGCTGGTGACGCGCCAGCGCGCAACCACCTGTCCACTAGACCCCATACCTTCAGCAGTCCTCCAGTCTATATCTGCTGAGCTCCTTCCATATCTGTCCTCCGTTATTAACACCTCCCTAATCTGTGGCCATGTTCCTGCTGCCTTTAAAACTGCCCGTGTAACCCCACTCCTTAAAAAACCTAGCTTAGATCCCGCTGATGTCAGGAACTACCGTCCTGTATCTCTCTTGCCCTTCCTGTCCAAAACAATTGAACGTGCTGTCCTTAACCAACTGTCTGTTTTTCTCCACCAGAACAACCTGCTTGACCCGCATCAGTCTGGCTTCAGAACCGGCCATTCCACCGAAACTGCTCTCCTGGCTGTGACTGAGGCACTCGCCACTGCTAGAGCCTCCTCCCTCTCCTCTGTTCTGATTCTCCTTGACCTGTCTGCGGCATTCGACACGGTCAACCACAAACTCCTGATCTCCACACTCGCTGAGATGGGCATTTCTGGAACTGCCCTCTCTTGGTTTGTATCGTATCTCACTGATAGATCCTACCAAGTCTCCTGGAAGGGTTCCGTCTCTGCTCCCCGTCCCCTGTCTACAGGAGTCCCGCAGGGATCTGTACTGGGTCCTCTGCTGTTCTCTATGTATACTAAGTCTCTTGGCTCAGTAATCCATGCACATGGCTTCTCATACCATAGCTATGCTGACGATACTCAACTCTTCCTCTCTTTCCCTCCCTCTACCCCACAGGTTAAGGAGAGGATATCTGCTTGTCTGACTGACATCTCTGAGTGGATGGCTACCCATCACCTGAAGCTCAACCTTGACAAGACAGAGCTCCTCTTCATGCAGTACAAGACCTCCCCACTACATGACCTCTCCATCACCGTTGATGGGACCGTGGTGGCTGCCTCCCGCTCTGCAAGGAACCTGGGGGTGGTCCTGGACGACTGGCTGGACTTCAAAGAGCACATCAGGGCGACGGCACGGTCCTGCAGGTTCCTCCTGTACAACATCAGGAGGATTCGACCGTACCTGACCACCTACTCCACCCAGCTTCTTGTCCAGACCATGGTCACCTCACGCCTGGACTACTGCAACTCCCTGCTCGCAAGCCTACCGGCCTGCGCCATTCTGCCTCTTCAACTGATCCAGAATGCAGCTGCCTGGCTTGTGTTCAACCTCCCAAAATTTTCCCACGTAACCCCCCTGCTGAGGTCTCTCCACTGGCTGCCAGTTGCAGCCAGGATCAGGTTCAAAGTTCTGACCCTGGCCTACACTGCAGCCAATAGGACAGGCCCCGCCTACCTGCAGGACTTAATCCAGAACTATGTTCCTGCTCGACCACTTCGCTCTTCTACAGCAGGGCGACTGGCACTTCCCCCCCTCCGTGTCAAAGGCTCTCGCTTGTCCCGACTGCGGAGTTTTTCCACATTAGCACCTCAGTGGTGGAATTAACTTCCCATTCCCCTACGTTCTACTCCAACCCTGCCTGCATTCCGTCGAGGCCTGAAGACACACCTCTTCAGACTCCACCTTGACTGATATCCTCACCTAGGAATATCAGTTCCCTGTTCCCTGTGTTTTCCTGTCTGTTTATTATAGTTTATAATAGTATTTGGAATGGTTTATAATAGCATAGTTTATAATAGTATTTGGAATGGTTTATAATAGTATAGTTTATAATAGTATTTGGAATGAAAGTGTGGTGTTGCTGATTTGCCCACAGCTTACTGTGAACTACAGTCAACGTTCATTGCTAGGGATAGCTGCTACATTATGCAAAGGATGTGCTTTGCCTTGTCTGTTCTGTAATGATGATGATGTCTCTGTACGCACTTACTGTACGTCGCTTTGGATAAAAGCGTCTGCTAAATAAATGTAATGTAATGAGGTGGTAGTAGAGGAAAGGAGGAGAGGAGGTGGTCGTAGAGGAAAGGAGGAGAGGAGGTGGTCGTAGAGGAAAGGAGGAGAGGAGGTGGTAGTAGAAGAAAGGGGGAGAGGAGGTGGTCGTAGAGGATAGGAGGTGGTAGGAGAGGAAAGGAGGAGGTGGTAGAGGAAAGGAGGAGAGGAGGTGGTAGTAGAAGAAAGAAAGAAAGGAGGTGGTGGTAGAAGAAAGGAGGAGAGGAGGTGGTCATAGAGGAAAGGAGGATAGGAGGTGGTAGGAGAGGAAAGGAGGAGAGGAGGTGGTAGTATAGAAAAGGAGAGGAGGTGGTCGTGGAAGAGAGGAGGTGGTAGGAGAGGAAAGGAGGAGAGGAGGTGGTAGTAGAGGAAAGGAGGAGTGGAGGTGGTAGTAGAAGAAAGGGGGAGAGGAGGTGGTCGTAGAGGATAGGAGGTGGTAGGAGAGGAAAGGAGGAGGTGGTAGAGGAAAGGAGGAGAGGAGGTGGTAGTAGAAGAAAGAAAGAAAGGAGGTGGTGGTAGAAGAAAGGAGGAGAGGAGGTGGTCATAGAGGAAAGGAGGATAGGAGGTGGTAGGAGAGGAAAGGAGGAGAGGAGGTGGTAGTATAGAAAAGGAGAGGAGGTGGTCGTGGAAGAGAGGAGGTGGTAGGAGAGGAAAGGAGGAGAGGAGGTGGTAGTGGAGGAAAGGAGGAGAGGAGGTGGTAGTAGAGGAAAGGAGGAGTGGAGGTGGTAGTAGAGGAAAGGAGGAGAGGAGGTGGTAGTGGAGGAAAGGAGGAGAGGAGGTGGTCATAGAGGAAAGGAGGAGAGGAGGTGGTAGTAGAGGAAAGGAGGAGAGGAGGTGGTAGTTGAGGAAAGGAGGAGAGGAGGTGGTAGTTGAGGAAAGGAGGAGAGGAGGTGGTAGTAGAGGAAAGGAGGAGAGGAGGTGGTAGTAGAGGAAAGGAGGTGGTAGTTGAGGAAAGGAGGAGAGGAGATGGTAGTAGAGGAAAGGAGGAGAGGAGGTGGTAGTAGAGGAAAGGAGGAGAGGAGGTGGTAGTGGAGGAAAGGAGGAGAGGAGATGGTAGTAGAGGAAAGGAGGATGCATTTTTTGAGTATTGGGACGCACGACTGAACCACTCTTCATGGTATAGTGTCAAATGAACAGAAACGGTACCACTGGTACTGGGCTTGGTATTGGTACCGGTACAGTTACTGACCCAGCTCAGAGATGGTATTGGTACCGGTAGTTACTGACCCAGCTCAGAGATGGTATTGGTATCGGTACTGACCCAGCTCAGAGATGGTACCGGTACAGTTACTGACCCAGCTCAGAGATGGTATTGGTACTTAGTATTTAGAATAGAAGTGTAGTATTGCTGATTTACCCACAGCTTACTGTGAACTACAGTCAACGTTCATTACTAGGGATAGCTGCTACATTATGGGAAGGATGTGCTTTGTCTTGTCTGTTCTGTAGTGATCTTGATATCTCTGTACGCACTTACTGTACGTCGCTTTGGATAAAAGCGTCTGCTAAATGAATGTAATATAATGTAATGGTACAGACCCAGCTCAGAGATGACCTCCTCAATGCTGACAGCATTCTGCTCCATCAGGTCCTTTACTTTGTGCAGACGAGCGCAGAACGGAAACTCCGGTTCATTCAGCCTGGAGAGAGAGAGGGAGCATTTACCTTTCTGATTAAAGCACCTTTACCAGTCTGATACCCCGTTTACCTGTACCTCACACACACACACACACACACACACACACACACACACACACACACACACACACACACACACACACACACACACACACACACACACACACACACACACACACACACACACACACACACACACACACACACACACACACACACACACACACACACGGTGTAGGCTCTAAGGAGATCAGTATGTCCAGGTTGAGGTGTGTACTCACGCTCGGGCGTCATTGCGGGCCTGATCATCGCCCTCCACCCCCTCCATCTCAGATATGAGCCTGTTGATGAAGGCTTGAGGTACAGCTAGCGCCCCCTGTAGGGCGTAGTGCACAGCAAGAGTCTGCAGCACAGCCCCGTTATACCCCAGGGAGCAGGAATGAGTCAGCATTGCACCCAGCCGGGCGTACTGCAGGAGAAACAGAGTATTACACGCACACATACACCCAGCCGGGCGTACTGCAGGAGAAACACAGTATTACACGCACACGCACACACACACGCACACGCACACGCATACATACACACACACACACACACACACACACACACACACACACACACACACAGCTCTAACCAAGTGGATCAACTTCTGTTCATGGCAAATAACCTCTAAAAGGATGGTGCTAAATACAGCTGTACGACCTTGCTGCCGGTGGACTGTCTTATGAGCACCCTATAGGTACCAGTGGACTGTCTTATGAGCAGCCTATAGGTACCAGGGGACTGTCTTATGAGCACCCTATAGGTACCAGTGGACTGTCTTATGAGCAGCCTATAGGTACCAGGGGACTGTCTTATGAGCACCCTATAGGTACCAGGGGACTGTCTTATGAGCACCCTATAGGTATCAGTGGACTGTCTTATGAGCACCCTATAGGTACCAGTGGACTGTCTTATGAGCACCCTATAGGTACCAGTGGACTGTCTTATGAGCAGCCTATAGGTACCAGGGGACTGTCTTATGAGCACCCTATAGGTACCAGTGGACTGTCTTATGAGCACCCTATAGGTATCAGTGGACTGTCTTATGAGCACCCTATAGGTACCAGTGGACTGTCTTATGAGCAGCCTATAGGTACCAGGGGACTGTCTTATGAGCACCCTATAGGTACCAGGGGACTGTCTTATGAGCACCCTATAGGTATCAGTGGACTGTCTTATGAGCACCCTATAGGTACCAGTGGACTGTCTTATGAGCAGCCTATAGGTACCAGGGGACTGTCTTATGAGCACCCTATAGGTACCAGTGGACTGTCTTATGAGCACCATATAGGTACCAGGGGACTGTCTTATGAGCACCCTATAGGTACCAGTGGACTGTCTTATGAGCACCCTATAGGTACCAGTGGACTGTCTTATGAGCACCCTATAGGTACCAGGGGACTGTCTTATGAGCACCCTATAGGTACCAGGGGACTGTCTTATGAGCACCCTATAGGTACCAGGGGACTGTCTTATGAGCACCCTATAGGTATCAGTGGACTGTCTTATGAGCACCCTATAGGTACCAGTGGACTGTCTTATGAGCACCCTATAGGTACCAGTGGACTGTCTTATGAGCAGCCTATAGGTACCAGGGGACTGTCTTATGAGCACCCTATAGGTACCAGTGGACTGTCTTATGAGCACCCTATAGGTATCAGTGGACTGTCTTATGAGCACCCTATAGGTACCAGTGGACTGTCTTATGAGCAGCCTATAGGTACCAGGGGACTGTCTTATGAGCACCCTATAGGTACCAGGGGACTGTCTTATGAGCACCCTATAGGTATCAGTGGACTGTCTTATGAGCACCCTATAGGTACCAGTGGACTGTCTTATGAGCAGCCTATAGGTACCAGGGGACTGTCTTATGAGCACCCTATAGGTACCAGTGGACTGTCTTATGAGCACCATATAGGTACCAGGGGACTGTCTTATGAGCACCCTATAGGTACCAGTGGACTGTCTTATGAGCACCCTATAGGTACCAGTGGACTGTCTTATGAGCACCCTATAGGTACCAGGGGACTGTCTTATGAGCACCCTATAGGTACCAGTGGACTGTCTTATGAGCACCCTATAGGTACCAGTGGACTGTCTTATGCGCACCCTATAGGTACCAGGGGACTGTCTTATGAGCACCCTATAGGTACCAGGGGACTGTCTTATGAGCACCCTATAGGTACCAGTGGACTGTCTTATGAGCACCCTATAGGTACCAGTGGACTGTCTTATGAGCAGCCTATAGGTACCAGGGGACTGTCTTATGAGCACCCTATAGGTACCAGTGGACTGTCTTATGAGCACCCTATAGGTACCAGGGACTGTCTTATGAGCACCCTATAGGTACCAGTGGACTGTCTTATGAGCAGCCTATAGGTACCAGGGGACTGTCTTATGAGCACCCTATAGGTACCAGTGGACTGTCTTATGAGCACCCTATAGGTACCAGTGGACTGTCTTATGAGCACCCTATAGGTACCAGTGGACTGTCTTATGAGCACCCTATAGGTACCAGTGGACTGTCTTATGAGCACCCTATAGGTACCAGTGGACTGTCTTATGAGCACCCTATAGGTACCAGTGGACTGTCTTATGAGCAGCCTATAGGTACCAGGGGACTGTCTTATGAGCACCCTATAGGTACCAGTGGACTGTCTTATGAGCAGCCGATAGGTACCAGTGGACTGTCTTATGAGCACCCTATAGGTACCAGGGGACTGTCTTATGAGCACCCTATAGGTACCAGTGGACTGTCTTATGAGCACCCTATAGGTACCAGTGGACTGTCTTATGAGCACCCTATAGGTACCAGTGGACTGTCTTATGAGCACCCTATAGGTACCAGTGGACTGTCTTATGAGCACCCTATAGGTACCAGGGGACTGTCTTATGAGCACCCTATAGGTACCAGGGGACTGTCTTATGAGCACCCTATAGGTACCAGTGGACTGTCTTATGAGCACCCTATAGGTACCAGGGGACTGTCTTATGAGCACCCTATAGGTACCAGTGGACTGTCTTATGAGCACCCTATAGGTACCAGTGGACTGTCTTATGAGCACCCTATAGGTACCAGTGGACTGTCTTATGAGCACCCTATAGGTACCAGGGGACTGTCTTATGAGCACCCTATAGGTACCAGTGGACTGTCTTATGAGCACCCTATAGGTACCAGTGGACTGTCTTATGAGCACCCTATAGGTACCAGTGGACTGTCTTATGAGCAGCCTATAGGTACCAGGGGACTGTCGTATGAGCACCCTATAGGTACCAGTGGACTGTCTTATGAGCACCCTATAGGTACCAGTGGACTGTCTTATGAGCACCCTATAGGTACCAGTGGACTGTCTTATGAGCAGCCTATAGGTACCAGTGGACTGTCTTATGAGCAGCCTATAGGTACCAGTGGACTGTCTTATGAGCACCCTATAGGTACCAGTGGACTGTCTTATGAGCACCCTATAGGTACCAGGGGACTGTCTTATGAGCACCCTATAGGTACCAGGGGACTGTCGTATGAGCACCCTATAGGTACCAGTGGACTGTCTTATGAGCACCCTATAGGTACCAGTGGACTGTCTTATGAGCACCCTATAGGTACCAGGGGACTGTCTTATGAGCACCCTATAGGTACCAGTGGACTGTCTTATGAGCACCCTATAGGTACCAGTGGACTGTCTTATGAGCAGCCTATAGGTACCAGGGGACTGTCTTATGAGCACCCTATAGGTACCAGTGGACTGTCTTATGAGCACCCTATAGGTACCAGGGGACTGTCTTATGAGCACCCTATAGGTGCCAGTGGACTGTCTTATGAGCAGCCTATAGGTACCAGGGGACTGTCTTATGAGCACCCTATAGGTACCAGTGGACTGTCTTATGAGCACCCTATAGGTACCAGGGGACTGTCTTATGAGCACCCTATAGGTACCAGTGGACTGTCTTATGAGCACCCTATAGGTACCAGGGGACTGTCTTATGAGCACCCTATAGGTACCAGTGGACTGTCTTATGAGCACCCTATAGGTACCAGTGGACTGTCTTATGAGCACCCTATAGGTACCAGTGGACTGTCTTATGAGCACCCTATAGGTACCAGGGGACTGTCTTATGAGCACCCTATAGGTACCAGTGGACTGTCTTATGAGCACCCTATAGGTACCAGTGGACTGTCTTGTGAGCACCCTATAGGTACCAGTGGACTGTCTTATGAGCAGCCGATAGGTACCAGTGGACTGTCTTATGAGCACCCTATAGGTACCAGGGGACTGTCTTATGAGCACCCTATAGGTACCAGTGGACTGTCTTATGAGCACCCTATAGGTACCAGTGGACTGTCTTATGAGCACCCTATAGGTACCAGTGGACTGTCTTATGAGCACCCTATAGGTACCAGTGGACTGTCTCATGAGCAGCCTATAGGTACCAGTGGACTGTCTTATGAGCACCCTATAGGTACCAGTGGACTGTCTTATGAGCACCCTATAGGTACCAGTGGACTGTCTTATGAGCACCCTATAGGTACCAGTGGACTGTCTTATGAGCAGCCTATAGGTACCAGTGGACTGTCTTATGAGCACCCTATAGGTACCAGTGGACTGTCTTATGAGCACCCTATAGGTACCAGTGGACTGTCTTATGAGCACCCTATAGGTACCAGTGGACTGTCTTATGAGCACCCTATAGGTACCAGTGGTGACCATGTATCATGTCAAAAAAAATTTAAACAGATCTCAGAAGGATATGGCAGGAGGCCAGCGAGGAAGAGGATATTATTTTTTACCCCATTCCCTTCTCCTCCCTCTCTCTCACCCTCTTGACATCGGCCAGGTTTCTGAACGCCAGGGCGAAGGGTACCGCCCTCATGGCCCCACCGTTGCCAAAGGAACCGCGGCCGCCAAACTGCGCCCGCGCAGGCTGGAAGACGTCGCTGAGCCGCGGAGACGAGAGCTTCCGTAACACCTGGACCACACCTGAGCCGTAGCCCCGCCCGGGAGCCTGCCGATACTCCTCAGCAAACCTGCAGTGAAGAAACAAACACCTGTTACTCCAGCACACCTGCACAGAGGATAAAACAACACCTGTTACTCCAGCACACCTGCACAGAGGATACAATAACACCTGTTACTCCAGCACACCTGCACAGAGGATAAAATAACACCTGTTACTCCAGCACACCTGCACAGAGGATAAAATAACACCTGTTACTCCAGCACACCTGCACAGAGGATAAAATATCACCTGTTACTCCAGCACACCTGCACAGAGGATAAAATAACACCTGTTACTCCAGCACACCTGCACAGAGGATAAAATAACACCTGTTACTCCAGCACACCTGCACAGAGGATAAAATATCACCTGTTACTCCAGCACACCTGGACAGAGGATAAAATAACACCTGTTACTCCAGCACACCTGGACAGAGGATAAAATATCACCTGTTACACCAGCACACCTGCACAGAGGATAAAATATCACCTGTTACTCCAGCACACCTGCACAGAGGATAAAATATCACCTGTTACACCAGCACACCTGGACAGAGGATAAAATATCACCTGTTACTCCAGCACACCTGCACAGAGGATAAAATATCACCTGTTACACCAGCACACCTGCACAGAGGATAAAATATCACCTGTTACTCCAGCACACCTGCACAGAGGATAAAATATCACCTGTTACACCAGCACACCTGGACAGAGGATAAAATAACACCTGTTACACCAGCACACCTGCACAGAGGATAAAATATCACCTGTTACTCCAGCACACCTGCACAGAGGATAAAATAACACCTGTTACTCCAGCACACCTGGACAGAGGATAAAATAACACCTGTTACTCCAGCACACCTGGACAGAGGATAAAATAACACCTGTTACTCCAGCACACCTCCACAGAGGATAAAATAACACCTGTTACTCCAGCACACCTCCACAGAGGATAAAATAACACCTGTTACTCCAGCACACCTCCACAGAGGATAAAATAACACCTGTTACTCCAGCACACCTGGACAGAGGATAAAATAACACCTGTTACTCCAGCACACCTCCACAGAGGATAAAATAACACCTGTTACTCCAGCACACCTCCACAGAGGATAAAATAACACCTGTTACTCCAGCACACCTGGACAGAGGATAAAATAACACCTGTTACTCCAGCACACCTGGACAGAGGATAAAATAACACCTGTTACTCCAGCACACCTGCACAGAGGATAAAATAACACCTGTTACTCCAGCACACCTGCACAGAGGATAAAATAACACCTGTTACTCCAGCACACCTGGACAGAGGATAAAATAACACCTGTTACTCCAGCACACCTGCACAGAGGATAAAATAACACCTGTTACTCCAGCACACCTGCACAGAGGATAAAATAACACCTGTTACTCCAGCACACCTGCACAGAGGATAAAATATCACCTGTTACACCAGCACACCTGCACAGAGGATAAAATAACACCTGTTACTCCAGCACACCTGCACAGAGGATAAAATAACACCTGTTACTCCAGCACACCTGCACAGAGGATAAAATAACACCTGTTACTCCAGCACACCTGCACAGAGGATAAAATAACACCTGTTACTCCAGCACACCTGGACAGAGGATAAAATAACACCTGTTACTCCAGCACACCTGCACAGAGGATAAAATAACACCTGTTACTCCAGCACACCTGCTGTTTCCTCCACACTCGCCTGCATGTCTGAGAAACAAACATGTCTGTGTCCCATTCACCTGTGTGCCATGTCCTGCTGGTCAAACTCTCCTCTGGTCAGCAGAGACTGTACCACACAGCGGGTCATGGCGGTATCATCGCTGTACTGCAGAATACCTGCAGGAGTATGTACACACACACACATACACACACAGTGAAGTATTTACCAAGGGTCTCAAACTCCAGTCTTTGCTGGTTTTTATGATTTCCTTTCTATGAGCAGGCTGTTTAGGCCTTGGAAACTAGGTGCACAGGCTCCATAGCCAATCAATGAATTAAATTGATCACTTAATTGCAGAAACACGCCAAAAACAAGCAGAAACGGCAGCCCTCCAGGATTTGATCTTGAGGTCGCTGCTTCATTTGCGTATCGATTCAATAACAATATGACAAACAGCAATATGAACACCGCAATGTGGCATGCACAGAACCATAACAACCTCATTCAGAAATACGCACAAGGACGCATGTACGATATATAGGCTGCAAAAAAAATCCACAAAAAATATCCAATAATTATAATCCACACAAAGAGTTCAAGTTTAAAATGCTGTGTGACCTGGCTTTATCCTTAGCTAACAGGTGCCACTTTAGCTAGCTAGCCACGGAATGACCATGACGCCAAGTCTGTCATACGTCTGATGGACACAGAACAGTAGGCCGATTTATGACCGCTAACGTTAGCTGCTACACACATTCTGCACACACACACAATTGCCAGCACTAAAAGAGGAGGAAGCCGCGGTGCACCGTTAGCCAAATTTAGGCAACGTTCGCTAGACAAGTGCAATAAAACTCACTGTCGCCGCGGGTGTCGTGGTCCAACCCGTTCAGGTGCTGCAGAACTCGGTCCATTGGAACCTCTTCCGCTCCCTCGAACTCTCCGCCTAAACAATCCCCCAAAACCGCACCGACCAGCGCGCCTCGGAACCGGGAGATCGAGGCAGTGCCCCCCGCCCCAAGCCGCGCTGCTGCCGCCGCAGTCATTTCCTCGTGAACTTGGACTTGGCTTTGTTACGCTTGAGCTGCAGATTGTCTTTACTGCTCGACCCACTTTCGGTCTGCTCTATAACCCGCCTACCAGCCCCTTCCTGTCCGCCCGGCGCTGTCACCGTTTAACCCGGAGTGTTTCGTTACCAAACAGAGCCGAATACACGAGCAAATAAACAGATTATACATTGTCACTGTGGCTTGCCTGCTTGCTAGCGAAATAATCAGAATATAAAACTATTCAATAAACAGCATGTTTCTATCTAACAACACGTTGCGGGTGAGTGTGGAAATCCAAGTTATTTGCAAGACCAAATGCGGTATGATTTTCCAAAACACGGTTATTAGGCTGGGCTTTATCCATTTCTTTTGCGTCTTTTTAATGATATTTACGGTAATGTCTTCTGCTTCACACCCTGTCGCAGTCTTGACAGGGGGGCTGCAGACACAGCAGGAGTCACGGATGCACAGGCGCACAGTACCCAATATTGGCCCAATAATTGGGTGTATTCACAGAAGGTGTTTTCGAGTCATAAGAAATTAAGGATGAACAAGGCTTCTTCAGCCGAAAATTGCGCTTCGCTCGCCTCGCCGCCTCTCCTTTTGTGCACTTGCTGTCATACCGTCCTCTAGCGGTGTGTATAAGCACACCACCACAATGTTTTCACTTGATTTAAAGTGATAGTTAACTTTCAGATTTAAAAAAAATAAAATAAACAGTGAGCACCATAATTCATTGTACAGTGACACATTTCTTGTTATTTCAGTTGTGTACTCTAGCACTTTGAGTTTGCAAGGATACAATGACAATGAGGTTGAAGTGCAGACTGGCAGCTTTAATTTGAGGGTATTTTCATCCATATCGGATGAACTGTTTAGAAAATATAGAACCTTTTGTACATAATCCCCCCATTTTTGGGCATCAAAAAATATTGGACAGTTTAACATAATGTAGAATAAAGTAATCATTTTAAATATTTGGTCGCATATCCTTTGCATGCCATGACTTCCTGATTGTGACCCAACAATATCAAAAGACTCTTCATATTTTATTTTCTGGTACACTTACAAGCGATACTATAACCTCTCTACATTTGAATGGATCTCTATGGAAATTGGGGGGTGGGACTAGATTTAGCTGTAAATTACACTGGAACAGTATGGAATACATGGTTGGCGATATGGCTGTAAGTCATCAAGAGTCTGAGGTATCAAACGAGCCTCAAACCATCACTCTGCTGCCAGATATGCTGTAGATATAGATGGATCACTTTAAGGGTTGTTTCTCCTGACACGTTTTCCTATTGAACTGGAAAAATAAGTCAGGAGAAGAAACCCTTCAAGTTATCCATCCATATCTACTGCATATCTGGCAGCAGAGTGATGGTTTAAGGACCTAGCAACACCTAGCTTGCAAACCTAGCGTACCTTCCTGATCCCCAGTAAAAGTCAGGCAAAACAATAGCAATTGATTAAGGCTTATCCATTATGCTACTACTGTTGAAATATTTCGCTCAGAATGGGCATTTGGTTCCTGCGAATTACTTTTCGCCAGCACGTTAACCTATCCTGCTAACGCTAGCTAACTGTTAGTTGACCAGACAGCAAATTTTTTTTGCAATGTCAATGACGGATAAAAATATTAAATCCACCATAATAATGTGAAAGTTTATTATATCGCCAAAGATAGATCCAATATCGAATAGTGGTCGAAATAGCTGACTATCGTCACCGTGAAGTAACGTTACAGAATGATCTTGGTGTGTTGGGCAAAAGCAGAGCCTGGGCAAAAGGTGTTTTGTAGTGTGACCTAGATGCCTATCATGCTTTTTTATATTTATGTATTTATTCATTTGGGGAAATTACACTGAGATCAATTATCTATTTTACAGGTGAGTCCTGAAAATCTGGCTTAAAAAAACTTAGCTAAGTGTATAATTAATGAACATTAGTCTGGGGTGAAAGGTCAAACTTTGACAGCTCTGACGAAACATTGTAACGTTATGAAGGTCAAAACAATGAAGTGAGTGAAAAAAAACAATGAAGGGAGTTAAAGGGAGTGTTAGATGCAGTGTTTCCCATTAATGTGTTAATATGTGGCGGCCCGCCAGTTTAATTTCAACTGCCACAGTTTCAAATTGATCAAAAAAAAAATTTATCTAAATTTTTAATTGTAGGCTTATGTGCGCAGCGTAGCCCAGTCACTTTAAAAAATACCCTCTCTTCACCCTGGCCAATGCCCCTCCCCCCTGCTTACACACAAAACCCGCCGCACACAGAGGCTGCATCTCCTCACGATTCTGAGGAGACTGACGTGGTTAGTAGGCTATGTTTGTGAAAGTTACACCCTCCGTTGTACACTATATTGGATACATATTGTTTCAGCATTAAGCTAGCCAAGCTCTTGACTGTGTTACGATATTCATTTATCATGAGCTAACATAACAAGGTAATAAGATAGCCTACATTTTTTTACAACTAATGTTCTACTAATCTACAACTTATCTCACTAACTTACCTGAAAATAAAAACGAAATAACATACCCTAGTTCATGTATATTTTATCTTGTGAAAGATAATACAATTATTAAAAAAAAAAAAAAAAAAAAAAAAACGTTATTCAAGCGAGATATCAGCACGACACAATCAGCACCCAAGATATTCAAAATGGCGTCCAAGATGGCTACCGTGAAGGACTAAAATTTGAAAATTCCTATTATTTCAATGTTTTCTGCCATAAAGCAATGATGTTTTGGCCAAAATATATGTTTTTGGGTCCAATGGATTCAATAGAATGGGTTTGAGAAGTATTGGGTGTACCGTTGCTATGGTAACTAGCAATATGGCTACCATTAAGCCGGTAAAAATGACAAAACTGCCATAACGTCCAAGATAATATGAATAGAACATTCTTTGTACTGCCTAGGTATATAAAATTGACTACAATAAATTAGATAAAAAGGATGAATGAGTTTAAGATTTTATGTTGCCATGGTAACCACCTTAAATAGCTTCCAAAACGACTGCTTTGATGGCCGAAACCAAACAAACATAAAAGATGAACAACGTAGAGCAGTATGATTTGTTCCTGGATATTATCATTTAGGGCCATACAAGATGACCACAGGAAATGCGATCAAATGGACCACAGAGAAAGAATGAAATATCAAATAATATCAAAAATGGAATTGCATGGAGAATGCCATAGATTACATGTAGATTACATGTAGGTGACAACTACCATTAAAGAAACAACGTGAGCACACACAAATGCTCGTCCCCAGGTTCAGTAGAGACACATCTAGTAATTTTCATCATTGTCGTCTGCCTGTAGAGCCTGCTTTGTTCTGGCCACCCTGACATGCACAGGACGCTGAGCAGGCAAGGTTTGCACAGGACGCTGAGCAGGCAAGGTTTGCACAGGACACTGAGCAGGCAAGGTTTGCACAGGACACTGAGCAGGCAAGGTTTGCACAGGACGCTGAGCAGGCAAGGTTTGCACAGGACGCTGAGCAGGCAAGGTTTGCACAGGACGCTGAGCAGGCAAGGTTTGCACAGGACGCTGAGCAGGCAAGGTTTGCGCAGGACGCTGAGCAGGCAAGGTTTGCGCAGGACGCTGAGCAGGCAAGGTTTGCGCAGGACGCTGAGCAGGCAAGGTTTGCGCAGGACGCTGAGCAGGCAAGGTTTGCACAGGACGCTGAGCAGGCAAGGTTTGCACAGGACGCTGAGCAGGCAAGGTTTGCACAGGACGCTGAGCAGGCAAGGTTTGCACAGGACAGTGAGCAGGCAAGGTTTGCACAGGACACTGAGCAGGCAAGGTTTGCACAGGACGCTGAGCAGGCAAGGTTTGCACAGGACGCTGAGCAGGCAAGGTTTGCACAGGACGCTGAGCAGGCAAGGTTTGCACAGGACGCTGAGCAGGCAAGGTTTGCACAGGACGCTGAGCAGGCAAGGTTTGCACAGGACGCTGAGCAGGCAAGGTTTGCACAGGACGCTGAGCAGGCAAGGTTTGCACAGGACGCTGAGCAGGCAAGGTTTGCACAGGACGCTGAGCAGGCAAGGTTTGCACAGGACGCTGAGCAGGCAAGGTTTGCACAGGACGCTGAGCAGGCAAGGTTTGCACAGGACACTGAGCAGGCAAGGTTTGCACAGGACGCTGAGCAGGCAAGGTTTGCACAGGACACTGAGCAGGCAAGGTTTGCACAGGACGCTGAGCAGGCAAGGTTTGCACAGGACGCTGAGCAGGCAAGGTTTGCACAGGACGCTGAGCAGGCAAGGTTTGCACAGGACGCTGAGCAGGCAAGGTTTGCACAGGACGCTGAGCAGGCAAGGTTTGCACAGGACGCTGAGCAGGCAAGGTTTGCACAGGACGCTGAGCAGGCAAGGTTTGCACAGGATGCTGAGCAGGCAAGGTTTGCACTGTTGCAACCACATCTTTGTGTCTTGCAAGGGATCTCACAACTGCAAGAACACCTGATTCTCTGTGGATCTGGTTGCATTCCTCCAGACTGCCATCTGAAGATGAGCGCGGGGCCACATTTTCCTTCAGTGCCTCATTTGTTGGAAGCAAGGAAGCCAGCTTTGGTGCACCAAAGGTAATTAGTAGAAAAAACATCTCTATCAAAACGTTACAGTACCCATTCATGGTAGCATCTTTGTGGTTACCATGGCAACATCAAACAGTTTATTTATCAAATCCATCCCATCATGATCTAAGGGTTAGAAAATATTTAACTAAGGCCAAAAATGTACGGTTGTATGTTACATATCTTTAACACTTATTTCAAACATAAAACTGGTCATTTTAGATGGTTACCATGGCAACAAATAATCGTAACTCATCAAACCTATGTTATCCAATACATTGTGGACATTATCATATAGGCTACGTAGGAATTAAAAACAATGCATACATACTATACGCAAGGAACATGAACGCCAACGCAGATTGGGGACATACGCGAGGTCTTTGCTTTACCGGTTTATTTTCGTACTGTCCGCTAGTTGGCAGCCTAGGCTAATCTGGTTGGAGCACAGAACTATATACAGATCCTTTCCAAAAAATTAGAATATCATGGAAAAGTTTTTTTTTTTCCAAAATTCCATTCAAAAAGTGAAACTTTCATAGATTATAGATTAATTACACACAAAGTGAAATATTTCTAGCCTTTATTTGTTTAATTTTTCATGATTTTGGCTTACAGCTCCAGAAAACCCCCAAAACAGTATTTCAATAAATTAGAATAGTGTGTCGAAAATCAGCATTTACTTCAGTTATTTCAGAGAATGAGTGGAGTGGCTTGACTCGAGGAATCCGACAGTTGTATCCCATATCCCGGATACGTCTGTACGTGGTGGTTTTTGAAGCACTGACGTCCCCCGGCTATAGAGCCTAGCCTATATATAGCCTACTGTATATAAATTAAATGATGAGCCAGTTACAGTAACGTAGTTTCACATGTAAATAGAAAATGGCACAAAGAGACTGAAATGATGAAGGAATAGGCTATAGCTCATGTTTAATATACTTGTTTCCATATTACAGTCATTTAGCAGACGCTTTTATCCAAAGCGACATACAATAAGTGTATAGCCTACAGAAACGTCATCGAAGTAACTACAGAACAGATAAGACAAAGCACACCCTTCCCATAACGTAGCAGCTATCCCTGTAATGAACATTCAATATAGCTCACAGTTAGCTGTGGGTAAATCAGCTACTACACTTCTATTCTAAATACCACTAACTATAACAAACAGTTAGACAAGAAAACACAGGGAACGAGTACCATGAGAGGTCCGAGATTAGTATATCAAAAATACGATTAGATAAATATGAGATTAGAAAATTATTTGGTATTATTGGGCATAAATAAAGTTGTCCTCCTATAAAATGAGGGGGGTGGAGGTGGGTTTAAAATGTAATTAAATGATCTTATCCACTAATATACTGATTAGCCTATACTTTAGCTTTATATGAAAGCATCTCAAATCTCATCTAGGGCTTTGGAAAAAAAAATCTTCAAAATGTTCATAAATTAAACATTTTATTTTCGAAAATGCCCTCTGTGAGGTTGTGTAGAAATGCAGGAAATTAGTTTTAAAAGGCTCAAATTTTTCTGCGGGAGGACCCCCAGCTACTTCGTCGCCCCCCTCGTGCCCCACCAACATCTCTTCATGCCCCGCAAATCAAAGCAGTCTAGAACCGGCCCTGTAGCCCATACGTGTATAGCCTATCAATTGAAGCCAGAAGCAGAATAAAAAAACATCGCTTTCGTTGTAAAATCTATGTTGTTGAGTGACTGCACTTTCTGATAGAATTCTATGATACAAACACGACCCGTCTTTTGATGGGTGAACATTTCATCCTCCTGAACACGACTCTTCCACAGGGCACGCATGCGCGGTCCACATCGTTCGGATCCGTATTTAATCACGTTTAAGGAGACAACACTCTCCTCACTTTCTCAAATTAGCCCCCTTCGGCCTCGTCATACCACCCCCAATTTCAGCGTCGGTACGGGGCCGCCAGGCCGGGACAGCTGCGGACAGTGATCCCTCGGCCATGGATGCTCTCGGACCTGGTAAGCGGTCATACAGACAGGGCCCGGGTTGGAAGGGGCAAAAGCGCTGGGGTAATCTCACTGGGGGCCGTGGATCGTAAAGGCCTCGACAACACTGGCAGATCAGCGGGGGAACAGGGTCTGGGTATCCGGGCCCGTGTGTGTACATTAGACTGTATGCATGGAAGAGATTCATGCACTCTTGAAGGTGGTTGATCGCAATTTGGATCAGTTCGTCCCGATAAAGCGTTTTAAAAGGCTGTTTTTGTGGAATTATTTGTTGCTGAGATTTGAGTTCTTGTCACCGTCCGAGACCATCGGGATTACGCGCAGATTCAGCGAAGCTTTCTTCCGAGTGGGAAGCTATCCAGCGAGCGAGGCTGTCAGCCAGTCAGCCAGTGATCCGCGGGCCTCCGTGCGATTCTGCCTTCCGGCTGTTGCACATTTAGCAAGTTCGCTAGATGCCATTAGATGCTGATGTTATTGGGTAGTTCGCTAGATGCCATTAGATGCTGATGTTATTGGGTAGTTCGTTATTAGTCGTCTGCGGATGTCAAGGTTAAATTATGCAGAAACGTCAGAGGCACCCAATGTTTTGATGCGGTGGCCCACGTGTGTTTGGGATATTTCTTTGCTACTTTCCTTGTTAAAACCAAGACAAATAATATTTGAAATAGTTTTGACTTTATTCTTATCGCCATGTTTTTAGAGATGGAAGAACCAAACCATTCCCATATGCACATACGCATCTCGCTCGGATCGTTTTATTGTGTTCTGAGTGTGACATTAACATAATGGCACAGGATCCTAGTGTCGGAAATTAGCCTCAGCTATACACACATCTAATGTAATGCATTGAACAATTGTTTTTAAACAGCCTATCAATATTTTATTCGTCCATAAACAAACATTCGGAGGATCAAACCTAATTTATGAATTATTGTCATATTTTAAAGTCATCGAGGGAATCAGACCTAGTCATATATATATTTGACCCGGGTGTGGAGGGAACGGACGAACAGAGCCAGCAGATGAATTTTTACACCTCATTGTTTCTATTCAATAACTGGCACTGGCACACCTTTATTTAGCTGTACTCATCTCTAACTCTATTAGAGTTTGCTTGCCGTGTGAAATGCACTTTTATTAGTCACTTTAGCTATAAGTGTCTGCTAAATGACTAAACTGTAAATTGTTATTGTAAAATCACTCAGTCCTGCTTGGTGGAATACCCCCCAGGTATGGAGATTGAGTATACACCTGGCCCCCCCCCCCCCCCCCCCCAGGCCCCCCTCCCCCTGCCCCTCCCCCCTCCCTGTTTCAGCCTCCTCGGCGGCCCGGATTGGGTACTCTGGGAAAGCACATTCTCCTGCTGGCCAATCACTTTCAAGTGCAGGTGCCCAAGATGGACGTCTACCACTATGACGTGGACATCAAGCCGGAGAAACGACCCCGCCGGGTGAACAGGTAAAGCGCTCACACCTGCCTGCTGCACTTTGAACTGCATATAATCACAGCATTCTTACATGTGAACATGTAACCGCAACATGACTACATTTATTACATGTAACTCTACATGTTTTTATAAAGTGCTCAAAAGAAGAGGCTTGATGTTTTAATGTATTTTTATAATGCTATTGGATTTAAACCTAGGTGTTATTTTAATGTTTTTAGATGTGAACATCAGGGTTTGGGGTGAATATCAATTCAGGAAATGAATTTCAATCATTCAATTTAACTTCAGTTTATTAGATGAATTGACTGAAGTTGAAATGGACTTGATCCAAACTCTGAAGAACATTATTATAGAGTGGTATGATAATATATGCTGTGATAATGGAGTGTTATGATAATAGATTATGTGATAATGGAGTGTTATGATAATAGATTATGTGATAATGGAGTGTTATGATAATAGATGATGTGATAATGGAGTGTTATGATAATAGATGCAGTGATAATGGAGTGTTATGATAATAGATGATGTGATAATGGAGTGTTATGATAATAGATGATGTGATAATGGAGTGTTATGACAATAGATGATGTGATAATGGAGTGTTATGATAATAGATGATGTGATAATGGAGTGTTATGATAATAGATGCTGTGATAATGGAGTGTTATGATAATAGATGATGTGATAATGGAGTGTTATGATAATAGATGCAGTGATAATGGAGTGTTATGATAATAGATGATGTGATAATGGAGTGTTATGATAATAGATTATGTGATAATGGAGTGTTATGATAATAGATGATGTGATAATGGAGTGTTATGATAATAGATGATGTGATAATGGAGTGTTATGATAATAGATGATGTGATAATGGAGTGTTATGACAATAGATGATGTGATAATGGAGTGTTATGATAATAGATGATGTGATAATGGAGTGGTATGATAATAGATGATGTGATAATGGAGTGTTATGATAATAGATGCTGTGATAATGGAGTGTTATGATAATAGATGATGTGATAATGGAGTGTTATGATAATAGATGATGTGATAATGGAGCGTTATGATAATAGATGCTGTGATAATGGAGTGTTATGATAATAGATGCTGTGATAATGGAGTGTTATGATAATAGATGATGTGATAATGGAATGTTATGATAATAGATGATGTGATAATGGAGTGTTATGATAATAGATGATGTGATAATGGAATGTTATGATAATAGATGATGTGGTAATTGGTAATGGAGTGTTATGATAATAGATGATGTGATAATGGAGTGTTATGATAATGGAGTCGATAATGGAGTGTTATGATAATAGATGCTGTGATAATGGAGTGTTATGATAATAGATGATGTGATAATGGAGTGTTATGATAATAGATTATGTGATAATGGAGTGTTATGATAATAGATGATGTGATAATGGAGTGTTATGATAATAGATGCAGTGATAATGGAGTGTTATGATAATAGATGATGTGATAATGGAGTGTTATGATAATAGATGATGTGATAATGGAGTGTTATGATAATAGATGATGTGATAATGGAGTGTTATGACAATAGATGATGTGATAATGGAGTGTTATGATAATAGATGATGTGATAATGGAGTGTTATGATAATAGATGATGTGATAATGGAGTGTTATGATAATAGATGCTGTGATAATGGAGTGTTATGATAATAGATGATGTGATAATGGAGTGTTATGATAATAGATGATGTGATAATGGAGCGTTATGATAATAGATGATGTGATAATGGAGTGTTATGATAATAGATGATGTGATAATGGAGCGTTATGATAATATATGCTGTGATAATGGAGTGTTATGATAATAGATGATGTGATAATGGAGTGTTATGATAATAGATTATGTGATAATGGAGTGTTATGATAATAGATGATGTGATAATGGAGTGTTATGATAATAGATGATGTGATAATGGAGTGTTATGATAATAGATGATGTGATAATGGAGTGTTATGATAATAGATTATGTGATAATGGAGTGTTATGATAATAGATGATGTGATAATGGAGTGTTATGATAATAGATGATGTGATAATGGAGTGTTATGATAATAAATGATGTGGTAATGGAGTGTTATGATAATAGATACTGTGATAATGGAGTGTTATGATAATAGATTATGTATTAATGGAGTGTTATGATAATAGATGCTGTGATAATGGAGTGTTATGATAATAGATGATGTGATAATGGAGTGTTATGATAATATATGCTGTGATAATGGAGTGTTATGATAATAGATGATGTGATAATGGAATGTTATGATAATAGATGATGTGGTAATGGAGTGTTATGATAATAGATGCTGTGATAATGGAGTGTTATGATAATAGATGATGTGATATTGGAGTGTTATGATAATAGATGATGTGATAATGGAGTGTTATGATAATAGATGATGTGATAATGGAGTGTTATGATAATAGATGATGTGATAATGGAGTGTTATGATAATAGATGCTGTGATAATGGAGTGTTATGATAATAGATGATGTGATAATGGAGTGTTATGATAATAGATGATGTGATAATGGAGTGTTATGATAATAGATGATGTGATAATGGAGTGTTATGATAATAGATGATGTGATAATGGAGTGTTATGATAATAGATGCTGTGATAATGGAGTGTTATGATAATAGATGATGTGATAATGGAGTGTTATGATAATAGATGATGTGATAATGGAGTGTTATGATAATAGATTATGTGGTAATGGAGTGTTATGATAATAGATGCTGTGATAATGGAGTGTCATGATAATAGATGATGTGATAATGGAGTGTTATGATAATATATGGTATGATAATAGTGTTATGATAATGGATTATATAAGAGTGTTATGATAGATTATATGATGATATGATAATATATGATATGATAATGGATTATAGTATATAGTTGATAATGGATGATATGATAATGGATTATGTGACAATATAGTTGATAATAGAGAACTCTAAGGAAGACTCAACATGTTTCATTAGGTCCTGGATTCTGTGCCACATCCTGCATGTTCTGTGTACTGATTACCTTTTCTGCTGTGATTGGCTGGCTGAACTCCTCTGTCATCATGTGATGGCATGCTCTACTGCTCTTCTTGTGTGTTGTGACTGGCTGACTGCTGTCTGAAGTGTGCCGTGATTGGTTGAAAACTTTCCGGAAATTTACCATGGGAAGTTAACCTCGGGAATTTTGGAAATTTTGACCAATTTTTTTTTTCAAAAGTTAGCTGATAATATGGAACGTAATTTAGTTGGGAAATATGCATAAAATGCAATTCTAGATCTTGCAGCATGCTTTGGTTAAAACAACCCAATTTAATGCGAATTCAGTTGAATTTCAACCCTGCACTGTGCATTCTTCCATAGAGTTCTCAAGTGACTACGTCACACTGGTTTCGGAACTGACTTCCCCATTCATTTAGACCAGAGACATTAACTAAAACTTACTTTTAAACAATTTCTAATTATGTCTTACCATCAATTTCCTGGATTGTTCAATATAACAAAATATGTAGTTTTTTCTGGACCAGCTTCGTGTATATTTTATGTTTTAGTATTTTTTTGTGAATATACTAGCACTGGCCGAAGCCGAATTAGCAAGGTGGTATGCACTGCCAAAAATGTCCAGACGAGTTGATGATATCTGATTGGTCGAGAAATGCCTGTGCGTTGCAGTAATGGATATGTAGTCCGTTAAAGTGTACTACAAACTGGACTACAAATCTTTAATCATTACTTTAAAAACTAAAACTTGGAACATGCAATGTATGCTCTCTATCCTTATACCACACAGGCTAATCCAGGAACGTTTCAGCTCATTCTATAAATCAGATTTCAAGAAATTGTTGATAGTCTCCGAAGTCCGTTCTATCTGTCATAGGGAATTTACTTCCGAAACCAAACTCCGCCCACGTCCGACGTACTCACTTGAGTACTCTGTTCCATGTGCAGTGCATTCTTTTATCACATGCACAGATAATTCCTAGCATCCTGCACACTACTGCAGGGCCCGCTGCATGCACTGTGCATTCTTCCATCACATGCAGAAATAATTCCCAGCATCCTGCACACTACAGCAAGGCTATTGAGGCCACACTACTGCATTTGAGCCCAAGGACTACATCCAGTTTGAATCCATTTTTTGGGGGGGGGGGGGGGGGGGGGTTAGGAAATGCATTTATTTTATTCAACATTCATGTTTTTTGTTCAATGAAAGAATCCATTAAAGTTCTACTCACAAATGTTTGCTTGGATGTCTGCTTATGACAAAACAAAATGTTTATATTTATGTCTGCATATGACGAGGTAAATACAGCTAGTACAAATAACGCAGACATTTCCAGTTTATTCCCGTTAATTCTCGTTAATTCCCGTTTATTCCCATTAATTCCCATGGGAAGTTTCCACCTTTCAATATTCCCGGAATTCCCAGAAAGTTGTGACTGGCTGACTGTTGTCTGACGTGTACTGTGATTGGCTGATTGTTTTCTCCTGTGCTGTGATTGGTTTGCTGCTTTGTGTTGCAGGGAGGTTGTGGACACCATGGTGCGGCACTTTAAGATGCAGATCTTTGGGGACCGACAGCCTGGTTATGACGGCAAGAGGAACTTGTACACAGCCAATCCACTGCCGATTGGCAGAGAGCGGGTGAGGGGCGGGCCCAAGGGGGCGGGCCTCTGTTTACCTGAGGGCCATTTTTCCTGATCTTCTGTTTACCTGAGCATCATTTTACCTGGGGAGTTTTCCACAAAAGCAGGATGAGTGAGTTAGCTGGATAACTGCACTGAGTAAAACCTGGAACAGCTCTTTTTACTTCAGTCCATGTTCCGGGTTCTACTCAGTGCAGTATTGTGGATTACCCCCCTGATCTCCCGTTTAACTTACGGATATTTTACCTGATTTTTACCTGAGTGCTCATAGTGGTGAGCTGGTGTGCTCCTGGCTGTGCAGGTGGATCTGGAGGTGACCCTGCCGGGCGAGGGGAAGGACCAGATATTTAAGGTGTCCCTGCAGTGGGTGTCGGTCGTGAGCCTGCAGCTGCTGCTGGAGACTCTGTCGGGCCGCCTGAAGGAGGTTCCGGAGGACTCTGTGCAGGCCCTGGACGTCATCACTCGCCATCTGCCCTCCATGAGGTACCGCCACAGCGCCCCCTTCTGGCAAAGGAGTGTACTGAGCGACAGACACACACACACACACACACACATCACATATGCACTCACAAACCCGCGCTTCCTTTTTAACCCCGCGCAGGTATACTCCGGTAGGGCGTTCGTTC
>CM056399.1:13787503-13932889 GCA_029718625.1 Synaphobranchus kaupii
GACGCTGCACAGGGAAACAGAAGGAAAATTGAGCAAAAAACCAGGCCTTAGCCCCCAACCAGCAAAATGAGGTAAAAAACTCACCGGTAGGGGAGAAAAAAACACTGAACAGTGGCGAGAAAGAACTCCCCAGTGGGAAGAAATCTCGGAAGGAACCTGGCTAGAGAGGGGGTGCCCATCCTTCGCTGGCCGGCCCGGTTTAGACTAAAGGTGGACTGAATTTTAATAGTCAATTCAATAATCAGTTCAATCATCAGTTCAAAGGGGGCGGGGTGATGCATCTGGGACTCCAGTTGCGTGAAGTCGGGAGGATAAACCAAAGGAGGGACAGGTCTGGAGCAGTCTGCAAACTCAGGGTGAGGGGCATAACTGGAGCAGTCTGCAAACTCAGGGTGAGAGGGGGACGGGCCGGAGTAATCTGCAGCTCAGGGTGAGAGAGGAAAAGAGAAGGTTAGTCGCCAATAATAATAATTACACCAAGGTTTTTAACAACCTTGTTGGCGGAGACAGAGACGCAATCTAAATTTAAGGGAAGCTGTAAGAATTTATCTCGAAGGGATTTGGGACCTAATACTAATATCTCAGTCTTATCTGAGTTCAATAAGAGGAAATTGTGGGTCATCCAGGCCTTTACATCTTTGAGACAGGTCTCTAGTTTAGACAACTGGTCAACTTCACCTGGCTTAACTGAAATAAAGTTGTGTGTCATCTGCGTAGCAGTGGTAGTTAACACCATGTCTGCTTATAATGTTCCCAAGAGGGAGCATGTAAAGAGAAAAGAGCAGAGGACCCAAAACCGATCCTTGTGGTACTCCAAAGTTCACCTTAGAAAATTCAGAGGACTGACTGTTTACCCTAACAAACTGGGATCTATCATAGAGATAAGATTTAAACCACATAAGAGCATGCCCGGTAAGACTAAATTTTCTAGCCTGCAGAGGAGAATATGATGGTCTATAGTATCAAAGGCAGCGCTCAGGTCAAGTAAAACAAGAATAGAAATACAGCCACAGTCCAGAGAGAGGAACAAGTCATTCATTACTAGGGCAAGGGCGGTCTCGGTGCTATGGTACTTCCTAAACCCAGATTGAAACCTCTCATACACATTATAAGTATGTAAAAATGAAGAAAGCTGTTGTGCTACACATTTTTCAAGAATCTTTGATAAAAATGTGAGGTTTGAAATGGGTCTATAATTAGCCAGGACAGTGGGATCCAAATTTGGTTTCTTAAGTAGTTGATTTCTGCCAAGTTCGATTCGAGATCGAGATCGATTGAGTTGGGTGAGATCGATTGAGTTGGGTGAGATCGATTGAATTTGGTGAGATCGGTTGAGTTGGGTGAGATCGATTGAGTTAGGTGAGATCGGTTGAGTTGGGTGAGATCGATTGAGTTGGGTGAGATCGATTGAGTTGGGTGAGATCGATTGAGTTGGGTGAGATCGATTGAGTTGGGTGAGATCGATTGAGTTGGGTGAGATCGATTGAGTTGGGAGAGATCGATTGAGTTGGGTGAGATCGGTTGAGTTGGGTGAGATCGGTTGAGTTGGGTGAGATCGGTTGAGTTGGGTGAGATCGATTGAGTTGGGTGAGATCGGTTGAGTTGGGTGAGATCGATTGAGTTGGGTGAGATCGGTTGAGTTGGGTGAGATCGGTTGAGTTGGGTGAGATCGGTTGAGTTGGGTGAGATCGATTGAGTTGGGTGAGATCGATTGAGTTGGGTGAGATCGGTTGAGTTGGGTGAGATTGAGTTGGGTGAGATTGATTGAGTTGGGTGAGTTTGAGTTGGGTGAGATTGATTGAGTTGGGTGAGATTGAGTTGGGTGAGATTGATTGAGTTGGGTGAGTTTGAGTTGAGTTGGGTGAGATCGGTTGAGTTGGGTGAGATCGATTGAGTTGGGTGAGTTTGAGTTGGGTGAGATCGGTTGAGTTGGGTGAGATTGGTTGAGTTGGGTGAGATTGGTTGAGTTGGGTGAGTTTGAGTTTGATGGGTTTGTGTTGACGTGCAGAATAAGACGGTGGCCACACCCAACCAGGGAGTGTGGGACATGAGGGGGAAGCAGTTTTACGCTGGAATCGAGATTAAGGTTTGGGCCGTTGCCTGTTTCGCCCCCCAGAAACAGTGCAGAGAGGATCTACTCAAGTGAGTCCTCCCTCCCTCTCTCATCCCTCACTCTCCCTCCCTCTCTCATCCCTCCCTCTCTCATCCCTCCCTCTCTACCTCTCTCTCCCTCCCTCTCATCCCTCACTCTCCCTCTCTCTCTCCTCATCTCTGTCTCTCTCCCTCCCTCCCTCTCACCCTCCCTCCCTCCCTCTCACCCTCCCTCTTTCTCTCCCCATCTCTCCCTCCCTCTCATCCCTCACTCTCCCTCTCTCTCCTCATCTCTGTCTCTCTCCCTCCCTCCCTCCCTCTCACCCTCCCTCTTTCTCTCCCCATCTCTCCCTCCCTCTCTCTCTCACACACACACACACACACACACACACACACACACACACACACACACACACACTGGAATAAGAATGGCACGTCCCTGCTGTAATCCCATCATGCTTTGCGTGTCAGGAGCTTCACGGACCAGCTGCGTAAGATCTCTAAGGATGCGGGGATGCCCATCCAGGGTCAGCCATGCTTCTGTAAGTACGCCCAGGGGGCTGACAGCGTGGAGCCCATGTTCAAACACCTCAAGCTTTCATATGTGGGTCTGCAGCTCATCGTGGTCATTCTGCCGGGGAAAACGCCCGTGTACGGTAAGCCCCTGATCCGCCGTGGGGTAAGGGGGGGGGGGGGTTGGTGGACGGTGAGGTGTGGGAAATGATAATCTGTGTGTGTGTTTTCAGCCGAGGTGAAGCGCGTTGGGGACACACTCCTGGGCATGGCTACTCAGTGTGTTCAGGTGAAGAACGTGGTGAAAACGTCACCGCAGACTCTGTCCAACCTCTGCCTCAAGATCAATGCCAAGCTGGGCGGCATCAATAATGTGCTGGTACCCCCATCAGAGGTGTGTGTGTGTGTGAGAGTGAGAGTGAGAGTGAGAACATTGTACTGTTGTTATTTATTTATTTTTTTTGCTTTTTCTCCCAGTCTGTAATGCCCAGATGTATATCAGTACTCATTACTGGAGCCTTGGCTATCAGGTCAGGAGAGTGCAGTACACATACCTGCAGGTGCCCAACTGCCCAGCAGGTGTCACTAGAGAGCAATAGGACACGGATCCCTGCCGACTAAACTCTCCCATTTTTTAATTTGCATGTAACCCCGGGAAACGCAGCTGGCCAATCGAGATCCTGGGCTGTGGGGCTCTTCCTTATTAACGAGAGTGGTGCCTTATCCCCAAGACCTGCCCTCAGCCCCATCATTATACATTTAATATCTTTATTTACCTGAAGCCATAATAAGGTGTCGCATATCACACTGACTCCAAACATTGCGTACGCATGGTTTCCAGCATGTGCAGAGGTATGCAGATTCTCTGATTTTATACATCTGAATTTCTGCGTGGAAACTCGCTTACGCAGCATTCTGAGGGCATTTTTCTGCTTAGCACTGTTTATACATGTGGCCCCTGATCTCTTTGAGCAGTTTTCTGGATATTTTACACATCTGATCTCTTTGAGCAGTTTTCTGGGTAATTTACATGCCTGATTTATTTAAGCACAGTTTTACGGGTATTTTAGACACCTGATCTATTTAAGCACAGTTTTACGGGGCCACACGTATAAAACTCTTGAGTAAAAGAATGCGTAAAAGAATGCTCAGGGTGAGTCAGAAATCTGCTTAAAAAAAAGTTGAGCATTTTCTCCCTCTGCCTTTCTGTCATGGTGTCGCCATATCATACGGACTCCAACATTGTGTACGTATGGTGTCCATCGTGTGCAGAGGTACACAGGTTCTCACAGCACGTGTTATGTTATACATCTGAATTTCTGCATGGAAACACGCTTACGCGGCTTTCTGAGGGTATTTTTCTGCTCTGCTGTTTATACATGTGGCCCTTGATCTATTTAAGCAGTTATACGAGTATTTTACACACCTGATCTATTTAAGCACAGTTATACGGGTATTTTACACACCTGATCTATTTAAGCACAGTTATACGGGTATTTTACACACCTGATCTATTTAAGCACAGTTATACGGGTATTTTACACACCTGATCTATTTAAGCACAGTTATACGGGTATTTTACACACCTGATCTATTTAAGCAGTTATACGGGTATTTTACACACCTGATCTATTTAAGCACAGTTATACGGGTATTTTACACACCTGATCTATTTAAGCACAGTTATACGGGTATTTTACACACCTGATCTATTTAAGCACAGTTATACGGGTATTTTACACACCTGATCTATTTAAGCACAGTTATACGGGTATTTTACACACCTGATCTATTTAAGCACAGTTATACGGGTATTTTACACACCTGATCTATTTAAACACAGTTATACGGGTATTTTACACAGCTGATCTATTTAAGCACAGTTATACGGGTATTTTACATACCTGATCTATTTAAGCACAGTTATACGGGTATTTTACACACCTGATCTATTTAAGCAGTTATACGGGTATTTTACACACCTGATCTATTTAAGCACAGTTATACGGGTATTTTACACACCTGATCTATTTAAGCACAGTTATACGGGTATTTTACACACCTGATCTATTTAAGCACAGTTATACGGGTATTTTACACACCTGATCTATTTAAGCACAGTTATACGGGTATTTTACACACCTGATCTATTTAAGCACAGTTATACGGGTATTTTACACACCTGATCTATTTAAACACAGTTATACGGGTATTTTACACAGCTGATCTATTTAAGCACAGTTATACGGGTATTTTACATACCTGATCTATTTAAGCACAGTTATACGGGTATTTTACACACCTGATCTATTTAAGCACAGTTATACGGGTATTTTACACACCTGATCTATTTAACCAGTTATACGGGTATTTTACACACCTGATCTATTTAAACACAGTTATACGGGTATTTTACACACCTGATCTATTTAAGCACAGTTATACGGGTATTTTACACACCTGATCTATTTAAACACAGTTATACGGGTATTTTACACACCTGATCTATTTAAGCACAGTTATACGGGTATTTTACACACCTGATCTATTTAAACACAGTTATACGGGTATTTTACACAGCTGATCTATTTAAGCACAGTTATACGGGTATTTTACATACCTGATCTATTTAAGCACAGTTATACGGGTATTTTACACACCTGATCTATTTAAGCACAGTTATACGGGTATTTTACACACCTGATCTATTTAAGCACAGTTATACGGGTATTTTACATACCTGATCTATTTAAGCAGTTATACGGGTATTTTACACACCTGATCTATTTAAGCACAGTTATACGGGTATTTTACACAGCTGATCTATTTAAGCACAGTTATACGGGTATTTTACACACCTGATCTATTTAAGCACAGTTATACGGGTATTTTACACACCTGATCTATTTAAGCACAGTTATACGGGTATTTTACACACCTGATCTATTTAAGCACAGTTATACGGGTATTTTACATACCTGATCTATTTAAGCACAGTTATACGGGTATTTTACACACCTGATCTATTTAAGCACAGTTATACGGGTATTTTACACACCTGATCTATTTAAACACAGTTATACGGGTATTTTACACACCTGATCTATTTAAGCACAGTTATACGGGTATTTTACACACCTGATCTATTTAAGCACAGTTATACGGGTATTTTACACACCTGATCTATTTAAGCACAGTTATACGGGTATTTTACACACCTGATCTATTTAAGCACAGTTATACGGGTATTTTACACACCTGATCTATCTAAGCACAGTTATACGGGTATTTTACACACCTGATCTATTTAAGCACAGTTATACGAGTATTTTACAGTTATATGGGTAAAATAGATTACCCTCCCACCCCCCCAGGCCCTCGGTGTTCCAGCAGCCGGTGATATTTTTGGGGGCGGATGTGACGCACCCCCCCGCGGGGGACGGGAAGAAGCCCTCGATCGCGGCGGTGGTGGGCAGTATGGATGGCCACCCCAGCAGGTACTGCGCCACGGTCCGGGTGCAGACGTCCCGCCAGGACGGGGGGCAGGAGCCGCTGTCCCGCCAGGATCTGGGGCCGGACCCACCGTCCCGGCAGGACGGGGGGCAGGACCAGCTCTTCAGCCAGGAGGTGGTGCAGGATCTGAGCAATATGGTGCGTGAGCTGCTGATCCAGTTCTACAAGGCCACGCGCTTCAAACCCACACGCATCATCTACTACAGGGGCGGAGTCTCCGAGGGACAGATGAAGCAGGTGAGGGCGGAGCCTCTAACACACAGGTAAAGCAGCTGGGGGCGGGGTCTCTGACACACAGGTAAAGCAGGTGGGGGCGGGGTCTCTGACAGACAGGTAAAGCAGGTGGGGGCGGGGTCTCTGACAGACAGGTAAAGCAGGTGGGGGCGGGGGTCTCTGACAGACAGGTAAAGCAGGTGGGGGCGGGGTCTCTGACAGATGGGTAAAGCAGGTGAGGAGCACGGTCAGGTGTGGGACAGGTAAAACAGGTGTGGTGTGTGTGTGTGTGCATATTATTAGGTGGCATGGCCAGAGCTCATGGCGGTGAGGAAGGCTTGTATCAGTCTTGAGGAAGACTACCGGCCCGGAATCTCCTACATCGTGGTGCAGAAACGCCACCACACTCGCCTCTTCTGTTCTGACAAAGCAGAGCGGGTAAGCTATAGAGAGTGTGTGTGTGTGTGTGTGTGTGTGTGTGTGTGTGTGTGTGTGTGTGTGTGTGTGAGTGTGTGTGAGTGTGTGTGTGTGTGTGTGTGTGTGTGTGTGTATTTGTGGGGATGGTATCTGACACTGTTCTCCTGCAGGTGGGTAAGAGTGGGAATATACCTGCAGGGACAGCAGTTGACAGCACTATCACACACCCCTCAGAGTTTGACTTCTACCTGTGCAGTCACGCTGGCATTCAGGTGAGTGTCCCGCCCAGGCAGGTACTGCTCAAACACTGCCTGCTATCCGTCACCTCTCTTCAGATCCCACCTTGACTGACCTACCAATCTAGGACCATTTTCATAGTACTTGTTTCCTGTTTAACACATTTTATAGATTTTATGATTTATATGATTTTATACTTAGAATGTACAGCTGACTCACCCATAGCTTACTGTGTGATTAACCCCGGTTCCCATCACGATTCCTTCCCGTTCCCGACCGGGAGTGACGTCGGGAAACCGGGAAATTTAACAAGGGCAATGCAGATAAATAACTCTTGCAATATATTTGGCCTAATTAAGTACAATAAAATAATCAATATAAGAAGTTTATTTCCAAAATGCAGTATCCACCATTTGAAAAAACTTGACACCTAAATTTTTTATTTAGGTTTTCTTTTTTTTATTGGCTTGTTATAAACGTGAGAAATTTATGCATGACACACGTTACTTTATTTCCGAGTTTTTCAAAGTTTTCGGCATTCACCGCAAAAACCCTCGACATTTCAAAGAAGAGGGTAAAAATGTTTAGGCATTTTTTTTTTTTGAAGGGGGGGGGCTATAGTCCTTTTCCTTAAACATTGGCCATTTGACTGTAGACCTAAAGCCTTTTTGCCATGAACAGTTATAGCCAGCGTTAATACTGCTCACGGTTCAGGTAGGCCTAATAACCCTATAGCCTTTGTTTATTTCCAAAGCAGCCATAATATTGTACAGAATATATGTTGCTTTTATTAATGAAACGTCTTTGAAAAACAGTTTGTTATTGATATTGAAGAATCTCAGCCAATAGTAGGCTAGTGGACAATGCAATGGAGCTGAAAGATAGTTTTATATGGCATATAGATGGCATATAGATGCCGGTAGCCTGCAAACCAATAAGTAGGGTCGCACATTTAATAATAGCCCCCTGTTTTTTTAGACAGGATTTCCCGGGAAACCAGGGAGCAAGGTTTTATAATCCCGGGTTTAAAAATAGCACATTTTCAGGAAAATATTAAACACTAGTGTGTACTATATTCAGTGTTCATTACTAGGGATAGCTGCTACGTTATGTGAAGGATGTGCTTTGTCTGATCTGTTCTGTATTTGCTTCGATGGCGTTTCTGTATGCACTTATTGTATGTCGCTTGTAAGGTACGTAAGGTACGTGGTCAGGTGTGTGGGCGGTGTGAGCTGGACCCTAACCCCGCCCCCCCCCCCCCCCAGGGCACCAGCCGGCCCTCTCATTACCACGTGCTCTGGGACGATAACTGCTTCACGGCGGACGAGCTGCAGCTGCTCACCTACCAGCTGTGCCACACCTACGTGCGCTGCACCCGCTCCGTCTCCATCCCCGCCCCCGCCTACTACGCCCGCCTCGTCGCCTTCCGCGCCCGCTACCACCTGGTGGACAAGGAGCATGACAGGTGAGTTACCATAGCAACGGGGGGGGGGGGTTGCCTGATCAGTGGTCAGCGTTTTAGAAGTGTGATGGAATTTTATGGAGCCGCGTGTGCCCAATCCTGCAATATACTGATTCTCTTTCCCTCCCTCATTCATTCCACCTCCCTCTCTCTCTCTCTCTCCCTCTCTCTCTCTCTCCCTCTCTCTCAGTGCGGAGGGTAGTCATATCTCTGGGCAGAGTAATGGAAGAGACCAGCAGGCTCTGGCCAAAGCAGTACAGATACACTACAATACCCAGCACACCATGTACTTTACCTGACAGCTGCAGCTAGGGGGGTACTGTCTGCCCTCCATCTCTCTTTCTCTCTCTCCTTCTCTCTTTCTCTCTCTCCCTCCTCCCTCTCTCTCCCTCCCTCCCTCTCTCTCTCTCTCTCTCTCTCTCTCTGTACTCGGTCCTATAGCCAGCAGGTTGGCCCTCTGTATCGTTGAGGTTCTGACCCAATCCGGACCGTTAGAGACCAGCAGAGAGACGGCAGAGAGAGAGACTGCAGAGAGAGAGACTGCAGAGAGAGAGACTGCAGAGAGAGAGACGGCAGAGAGAGAGACTGCAGAGAGAGAGACGGCAGAGAGAGAGACTGCAGAGAGAGAGACAGCAGAGAGAGAGACGGCTGAGAGAGAGACTGCAGAGAGAGAGACTGCAGAGAGAGAGACGGCAGAGAGAGAGAGAGAGAGAGAGACTGCAGAGAGAGAGACTGCAGAGAGAGAGACTGCAGAGAGACGGCAGAGAGAGAGACTGCAGAGAGAGACGGCAGAGAGAGAGACTGCAGAGAGACTGCAGAGAGAGAGACTGCAGAGAGAGACTGCAGAGAGAGAGACGGCAGAGAGAGAGACGGCAGAGAGAGAGACTGCAGAGAGAGAGACGGCAGAGAGAGAGACTGCAGAGAGAGAGACTGCAGAGAGAGAGACGGCAGAGAGAGAGACTGCAGAGAGAGAGACTGCAGAGAGAGACGGCAGAGAGAGAGACGGCAGAGAGAGAGACTGCAGAGAGAGAGACTGCAGAGAGAGAGACTGCAGAGAGAGAGACGGCAGAGAGACTGCAGAGAGAGAGACTGCAGAGAGAGAGACTGCAGAGAGAGAGACGGCAGAGAGAGAGACGGCAGAGAGAGAGACTGCAGAGAGAGAGACGGCAGAGAGAGAGACTGCAGAGAGAGAGACTGCAGAGAGAGAGAGACGGCAGAGAGAGAGACGGCAGAGAGAGAGACTGCAGAGAGAGAGACGGCAGAGAGAGAGACTGCAGAGAGAGAGACGGCAGAGAGAGAGACTGCAGAGAGAGAGACGGCAGAGAGAGAGACTGCAGAGAGAGAGACTGCAGAGAGAGAGACTGCAGAGAGAGAGACGGCAGAGAGAGAGACTGCAGAGAGAGAGACGGCAGAGAGAGAGACTGCAGAGAGAGACGGCAGAGAGAGAGACTGCAGAGAGAGACGGCAGAGAGAGAGACTGCAGAGAGAGAGACTGCAGAGAGAGAGAGAGAGAGAGAGAGAGACTGCAGAGAGAGAGACTGCAGAGAGAGACGGCAGAGAGAGAGACTGCAGAGAGAGAGACTGCAGAGAGACGGCAGAGAGAGAGACGGCAGAGAGAGAGACGGCAGAGAGAGAGACGGCAGAGAGAGAGACTGCAGAGAGACGGCAGAGAGAGAGACTGCAGAGAGAGAGACTGCAGAGAGAGAGACGGCAGAGAGAGAGACTGCAGAGAGAGAGACTGCAGAGAGAGAGACGGCAGAGAGAGAGACTGCAGAGAGAGAGACTGCAGAGAGAGAGACGGCAGAGAGAGAGACTGCAGAGAGAGAGACGGCAGAGAGAGAGACTGCAGAGAGAGACGGCAGAGAGAGAGACTGCAGAGAGACTGCAGAGAGAGAGACTGCAGAGAGAGAGACGGCAGAGAGAGAGACTGCAGAGAGACTGCAGAGAGACGGCAGAGAGACTGCAGAGAGAGAGACGGCAGAGAGAGAGACTGCAGAGAGAGAGACGGCAGAGAGAGAGACGGCAGAGAGAGAGACTGCAGAGAGAGAGACGGCAGAGAGAGAGACTGCAGAGAGAGAGACGGCAGAGAGAGAGACGGCAGAGAGAGAGACTGCAGAGAGAGAGACGGCAGAGAGAGAGACGGCAGAGAGAGAGACTGCAGAGAGAGAGACGGCAGAGAGAGAGACTGCAGAGAGAGAGACGGCAGAGAGAGAGACGGCAGAGAGAGAGACTGCAGAGAGAGAGACTGCAGAGAGAGAGACTGCAGAGAGAGAGACGGCAGAGAGAGAGAGAGAGAGACTTCAGAGAGACTGCAGAGAGAGAGACTGCAGAGAGAGAGACGGCAGAGAGAGAGACGGCAGAGAGAGAGACGGCAGAGAGAGAGACTGCAGAGAGAGAGACGGCAGAGAGAGAGACTGCAGAGAGACTGCAGAGAGAGAGACTGCAGAGAGAGAGACTGCAGAGAGAGAGACTGCAGAGAGAGAGACTGCAGAGAGAGAGACGGCAGAGAGAGAGACTGCAGAGAGAGAGACTGCAGAGAGAGACTGCAGAGAGAGAGAGACTGCAGAGAGAGAGACTGCAGAGAGAGAGACTGCAGAGAGAGAGACTGCAGAGAGAGAGACGGCAGAGAGAGAGACTGCAGAGAGAGAGACTGCAGAGAGAGAGACTGCAGAGAGAGAGACGGCAGAGAGAGAGACTGCAGAGAGAGAGACTGCAGAGAGAGAGACTGCAGAGAGAGAGACTGCAGAGAGACGGCAGAGAGAGAGACTGCAGAGAGAGAGACGGCAGAGAGAGAGACTGCAGAGAGAGAGACTGCAGAGAGAGAGACTGCAGAGAGAGAGACGGCAGAGAGAGAGACGGCAGAGAGAGAGACGGCAGAGAGAGAGAGAGACTGCAGTGAGACTGCAGAGAGACGGCAGAGAGACTGTCCTGATGCACAGAGAGCACCTTTCAGCCATTTTACAGGTTTTGTTTTTCAATGTTAAACCGAGTGTGATCAAAGCGGTCATGTTCAAAAGGACCGCTACCACCGCAGGTAACCAGGTCTGTTCTTACCTCAACCCCCTTCGGGTACACTAGAATGGCATTTTAGAATATTTGGATCAATTTGGATATTACTTAATATTTTAACCTCAACCGCTTTTACATGGTGGCTCGGATCAGTGCCGATTTTAATCCTGCCAATACTGAATGTATTAGTGTGTGTGAGTGCGTGTGTATGTGTCTGTGTGTGAGAGTGCGTGTGAATGTGTCTGGATATATAGTGTTCACCATAATGTGTTTCAGATTTGGCTTTATACACATACACATCTATAGATATATACATCTATAAATATTGAAATCTTGAAATATACAAAAGTGTTTAGAGAAAGACAACAAGGTTGTGTGCAGCTGTAGTCTTTCGCTTAGAGAGAGACTGCATGGTCCTATGTTTGGAGAGAGACTGTAGGGTTGTGATAGGAAAGACTGCATGGTTGTGATGGGAGATTGCTGTTTCATGAACCTCATAATGGGTGGAGCTACCCAGCTTGTGCTGTAAATAAACACCTGATAAAGCCCTAAAGCTGTGCTACTAACTGTGCTAATGCTAACCTGGGTCCACAGCTCTAAAGCTTACAGTGCACTGGCTAACTGTGCTAATGCTAACCTGGGTCCACAGCCCTAAAGCTTACAGTGCACCGGTTAACTGTGCTAATGCTAACCTGGGTCCACAGCCCTAAAGCTGTGCTACTAACTGTGCTAATGCTAACCTGGGTCCACAGCTCTAAAGCTTACAGTGCACTGGCTAACTGTGCTAATGCTAACCTGGGTCCGTAGCCCTAAAGCGTACAGTGCACTGGCTAACTGTGCTGATGCTAACCTGGGTCCACAGCCCTAAAGCTTACAGTGCACTGGCTAACTGTGCTAATGCTAACCTGGGTCTACAGCCCTAAAGCTTACAGTGCACTGGCTAACTGTGCTAATGCTAACCTGGGTCTACGGCCCTAAAGCTTACAGTGCACTGGCTAACTGTGCTAATACTAACCTGGGTCCACAGCCCTAAAGCTTACAGTGCACTGGCTAACTGTGCTAATGCTAACCTGGGTCCACAGCCCTAAAGCTTACAGTGCACTGACTAACTGTGCGAATGCTAACCTGGGTCTACAGCCCTAAAGCTTACAGTGCACTGGCTAACTGTGCTGATGCTAACCTCGCTCCACAGCTCTAAAGCTTACAGTGCACTGGCTAACTGTGCTAATGCTAACCTGGGTCCACAGGAATATGGGGGGGGGGGGGGGGGTCCATATAGCAAAACACTGATTGGTTCAAATCAATGAGTCACATGTGGGGTTTATGAAGTAGCACTCTGCATGGTGTGGTTTAGGACGTGTGTATTGTAAACATCTAAATTAAGAGTTTAATATAACAAATGTTTGAAGGTGTCCTAATTGTCTTTACAGTAGCTTATTATTGTCACTGTTCAATTATTTAATCAAACTTGACCATAGCCAAGGTCAGCTCTGTGATCACATACATGATGTAAGCTGGGGTATGGGGGCTTTATGATGTCACAAAGGTAGGATGTAATATCATAGAAAGCTGGAGTAGGGAGGGGCTTTGTGATGTCATAGAGGAAGGTGACATTGAGACAAATTGGCCGTGTGTAGAGATCACTTGGAGGCCAATGGTCTGTGCAGAAGCGTGACAGGGCGTGTTCGGTGGGGCAGGGCGGTCTGGGATGGAGGAGAGGGACAGTGGGCTCAGCTCTGTATATTAGTGTCCAGCACTAATCCTTGCATTTGTATCAGTGAATTCTGTACTAAAATTCACTTTGCTTGCATGCATGTCTTGTCTTGTAAAACGGTTGGACAACAAACGAGAGGAAATTGAAAGAGGGGGAAAAAATGTAAATGTGTATGAGGACTGTTTAGGATATTAGCAATATTGTTGTCTTTTAATGAGGTATTTTTAAATCCCACGTGTCAGTCAAACTGGGGGGAAAAAAAAACAACAAAAAAAAACGAGGTACTTTTTTTTTTAAAAGCATGGGGAACAGCGATGACAGCGCATCGCCTCCAGGGGGCGGTGAGGTTCCCCCTGGCCCTCTTGCATTCCTGCACTGCAGCGCCCTCTACTGGTTGGCGCTGGGACAGCCGTCTGCTCAATTGTCAGCAGATGAGATTTTATAAAAAGGATCTATGACGTTGTGAGCATCTCTTTGTAGTACGTTTTGTTTATGTCTGTTGCTATACATGGTCTGTAACATTCAGTAGTGTTTTCAGCTATGTTACTGTCCAAGGGAAGTTCGGGGGGGGGGGGGGGGGGGGGTTATAGGGGTACCTTATCTCTGCTGCATTGTAATGTGACTTTTGTAAATTATTTCTAAAAAATTTTTAGCCTGCAGGGAATATTTGTGTTCACGTGCAACATAATAAAATGTTTTTTTTGTGCCCATTCTGTAATTTGATAGCATTTTTTAGCACAGCAAGTGGGAAAACCTCAACCTTTGCACCACGGATACCATCTTGCCCTCAAATCCAAATCCGGCCCTGGTTTTCTTTTCTACCGTGCAATTAATGCTGCTGATTGGCCAGACTGTGTTCACACCTGAGTCCCAGGTAAGGGAGGGTGGAAAACCGGCAGCTCTCTGCCCATGAGGACCGTACAGACTCATCAACAGCCACACAAAGCAAATGCACTTCAGCTGCTCACCACTGGGGGGCAATCATCACACTGAATTTCAGTAAGGCTGCTGCTTTCATTCCAAAAGAAACTTAATACAGTCTGGGGCTAGGCCCCTTAGTTCTAGTGAAGCCTTAACACTACAGCACACAATGACATTCTAGACTATTCTGTACTTCCAACTTTGTGGCAGCAGTTTGGGGAAGGCCCTTTCATTACATTACATTACATTACAATCATTTGGCAGACGCTTTTATCCAAAGCGACGTACAATAAGTGCATATTGAAGGTCATTGACGCGACTACAAAGCAAATCCGACAAAGCACCGCTTTCTCACAGCGTAGGAGCTATCCCTAGTAATAAACATGAGTAGTACACACAGTCAGCTATACATTCTGAACTATAGAATAACCAAAAACACAAGTTAAATAGAAAACAGGAAGCGAATACTATAGAATGGCCCTATATAGGTATAATTTTAGTCGAGGTGGAGTCTGAAAAAGTGCGTTTTCAGACCACGACGAAAAACAGACAGTGTTTCCTGTTTCCAGACAGTGTTTCCTGTTTCAGCATGACATTGCCCCCAGGCACAAAAATGATTTGTCAAAATCGGTGTGGAAGAACTTGACTGGCTTGCTTTACTAATTAGCTAATTGGCTGGATACACAAGCAGTGCTTCACTGATAATAATAATAATAATACCTTGCATTTATATAGCGCCTTTCTCGATACTCAAAGCGCTTACAGTGATGAGGGGGAAACTCGCCTCTACCACCACCAATGTGTAGCACCCACCTGGGTGATGCAGCGGCAGCCATTTTGCGCCAGAATGCTCACCACACATCAGCTGAGGTGGAGAGGGAGAGAATGATTATTAGCCAATTAAACTTAATTGATAGATTAGATCACAGTAAAATGTTTCATATACGACACAAAAACAGTCTTCAGCTGTCATTCGCGTGTGTATCAAGAAATGTGGTGAGGAGCTTCGAGGAGTCGCGCCCTGAAGAGGGTGTGGCTGCCTCCGTCCCACTACCGACTGACGAGGTTGTAGTGGGTCATTCGCAAGTGGCTGCTACACGGGGAATTGAATTACATGCTTTTCACACCGTACATAGTTAACCCGGGCTTATCTTTAACCATAGGTTAACCTAACCCCTTTATACACCGTACATAGTTAACCCAGGCTTATCTTTAACCATAGGTTAACCTAACCCCTTTTCACACCGTACATAGTTAACCCGGGCTTATCTTTAACCATAGGTTAACCTAACCCCTTTTCACACCGTACATAGTTAACCCAGGCTTATCTTTAACCATAGGTTAACCTAACCCCTTTTCACACCGTACATAGTTAACCCGGGCTTATCTTTAACCATAGGTTAACCTAACCCCTTTTCACACCGTACATAGTTAACCCAGGCTTATCTTTAACCATAGGTTAACCTAACCCCTTTTCACACCGTACATAGTTAACCCAGGCTTATCTTTAACCATAGGTTAACCTAATCCCTTTACACACCGTACATAGTTAACCCAGGCTTATCTTTAACCATAGGTTAACCTAATCCCTTTACACACCGTACATAGTTAACCCGGGCTTATCTTCAACCATAGGTTAATCTAACCCCTTTTCACACCGTACATAGTTAACCCAGGCTTATCTTTAACCATAGGTTAAACCCCTTTACACACCGTACATAGTTAACCCAGGCTTATCTTTAACCATAGGTTAACCTAACCCCGTTTCACACCGTATAGTTAACCCAGGCTTATCTTTAACCATAGGTTAACCTAACCCCTTTTAATACCGTACATAGTTAACCCGGGCTTATCTTTAACCATAGGTTAACCTAACCCCTTTTCACACTGTATATTTTTAACCCAGGGTTAATGATTCACACTGCCTCACATTGTTAGCTCTGGGTTAAATGTCAGTTGATGTCAGTTTAAATGTTTGCATTCTAGAATGAAGCCCTGTGATTGGACGTGCATTGTTTATTCTAAACTCCATTCACACTGGATAACCCTGAAAATCCAGGGATAACCCTGCTCCGGAGCAGGGCCAGCTAACCCTGGGTTAAACTCGGGGTTAGCCCCCTTTGGAACTTGCCAGTGTGAAATGTCTGTTAACCTGGGGTTAAAGCGGTTGTAGAATGCGTTTAGCCCAGGGTTAAATGCAGTGTGAAAAGCCCTATCGGGTCCAAATTTGGAGAAAATGGGGAAAAATCGGAAACAAATTTTGAGGCCAATCAGGCTTCACCCTTTTTCTACACAACTTTACGATGCTACTGAGACGGCCGAATTCTTTACGTTAAACGTAAAATAAATGTTTTCTGGGATTTGGGAAACTTGAATAGTATAATAATAGTATTTTTGGGAGACATCCTCTCTGTGATACTCACCACAGCCAAAGAAAGCATTGACATCACACCTTTAAACCAGCTCATGTCATTCATTAAAATCTACAGGGTGTGTCGCAAAAAAAATGTAAAAAAAAGTAAAGTGACTGGAAACTTTCAACATACACAAGGAAATTTTTAGGGTTTTTGTTTCAAAATAAAGATCACACAATTTTTTTTGACAATCTACAACAAGTTACAAAATATAGTTGCCCAGGCAGTAAGCGTACACAAGATTTAGTTCAGACTTTACACATGGTTACAAATGTGCTCGCCAAAATGTCCATACAAGGGCTGGTGGATGTACAAGGCGTTCCCATCCTGCATTTCAACGAGGAAACCGCCACTCGCAAGACTGCAGATGCAGCTATATTCTGTACAAATGAGACCCCCTTTATGGAAGACTGGGGGTTCTGGGGTCACACGGTTTGACCCCCAGGCAGTGGAAAAAACAACTTACATTTAAAAGATCTAAAAAAAAAAAGTCACTTCTCAAATAGGGGTCGTTTTTAACAGTAAATTGGCTTTTTTTCCTTTTTTTTTTTTCTTTCTAAAGTGTAAAGTAGTGACGTTAAAACCATGAAGCATTTCTTTTCTTTGTACAAGTACTACACTGTATAAGAAAGGGCTTTTCAAAACAAATTCTCATATTACAATTTACAATATACAACAACTATATGCCACCACCAGAAGTGTGAATATACACTTAAATGCTTAAAAGGTTTCTAACTTTTTTTCCTCTTTTTTCTTTGATTTTCCTTTATAGCAAAAAGCTTATAGAAGCGATTCCAAGTTTTCCACATTTACAACACAGGAGGTTTACAAATGTACAATTATACAATCAGTAAGAGATCACTACTGGGATACATTATAGATACAGATTGAACATCAAAACCCAGAAAAACTACAAAGGTTTTATACATATATGTATATAATATATATATAATAATATATGCAAAAGTCTACACCAAGTATACACAATATATTTCAAAGCAAGACCAAAAGAAAATGTGAAGCTTCTCTCCCATGCTGAATAACGGCTCTCCCATGCTGAATAACGGCTCCAAGCCTCAACTCCAGTGATCTGAAGCGAAAGAATTCTAAATGGAAATTAATTTAAATCATAAATGAGACTGAGCAGGTCTTTATCCATGTGGCTGTTTCTAAAGTTGGGCAAAAGTAGAAAAAGCTCGATTCTGTGTTTCTGGCACATGGGACCGACGGACAGAGCGTTCGCCATGCTCTGCAGTGACACGCGGTTTTGGCGGGAGGCATTGAGGTACAGCTCCACCCACAAGTCTCAGTTTCTCTGACACCTGTACCCATGGAAACGACTGCTTGATACCTGTACCCATGGAAACGACTGCTTGACACCTGTACCCGTGGAAACGGCTGCTTGACACCGGTACCCGTGGAAACGGCTGCTTGACACCGGTACCTGTGGAAACGGCTTGTTGACACCTGTACTCGTGGAAACGGCTATATTCACCACCAGTAGAATCTACAGGAGCGGCATGCAGCTTTAAAGCCACGCCCCCGAGGCCACATCATTGGAGGAAAGGCAATGGGGCGGAGCCTGTGGCAGAACATGCCCAGAGACAGGAGTCTGGGGAGGGGGGGGTTTGGGGTTTAGAGGCAGGTTATTGGGGTGGGGGCAGGGTTTAAAGGCAGGTTATTGGGGTGGGGGCGGGGTTTAGAGGCAGGTTATTGGGGTGGGGGCGGGGTTTAGAGGCAGGTTATTGGGGTGGGGGCGGGTTTAAAGGCAGGTTATTGGGGTGGGGCGGGGTTTAGAGGCAGGTTATTGGGGTGGGGGCAGGGTTTAAAGGCAGGTTATTGGGGTAGGGGCGGGGTTTAGAGGCAGGTTATTGGGGTGGGGGGCGGGGTTTAAAGGCAGGTTATTGTGGTGGGGGCGGGGTTTAAAGGCAGGTTATTGGGGTGGGGGCGGGGGTTTAAAGGCAGGTTATTGGGGTGGGAGCGGGGTTTAAAGGCAGGTTATTGGGGTGGGGGCGGGGGTTTAGAGGCAGGTTATTGGGGTGGGGGCGGGGTTTAAAGGCAGGTTATTGGGGTGAGGGCGGGGTTTAAAGGCAGGTTATTGGGGTGGGGGCGGGGTTTAAAGGCAGGTTATTGGGGTGGGGGCAGGGTTTAGAGGCAGGTTATTGGGGTGGGGGCGGGGTTTAGAGGCAGGTTATTGGGGTGGGGGCGGGGTTTAGAGGCAGGTTATTGGGGTGGGGGCGGGGTTTAGAGGCAGGTTATTGGGGTGGGGGCCGGGGGCCCACAGAGGGGACCGAGGTCCACTCCAGTCTTCATGTAGTACTTCTCCAGCTTGGCCAGGATGTGCTTGCCGTAGGTGTACTTCCGCAGAGTGGCGATGTGGGGCCGGATCTGGGGAGTCACATGACATACATCACATGACATACATCACATGACGAGAAACGGCAAATACATGCAAAACCACACATGCGCACATACACACACACACACACACACACACACACACACGCGCGCGCACACACACATGCACGCACACGCGCGCACATACACACGCGCACACACATGCACGCACGCACACGCGCACACATACACACACGCGCACACGCGCACGCACGCACACGCGCGCGCACATACACACACGCGCACGCACATGCACGCACACACGCACACACACACACACACACACACACACACACACACACACACACACACACACACACCTTGTGCATGACGATCTTGCGCTGCGTGGGCTCAGCAATGTCGATCATCTTCTGTACCACATAGTTGGCGTACTGGTCCTTCATCATGGTGTACAAGGCACTGTGGGGCCCTTCATTAAGACTGCACACCTCGTCTATCAGCATGGCGCGCTCCGCCCGCGATGAGTGTGTCACACACTTCTCCACCACGTTACTGCAGGGGGTACAATGCTTTCACCTGTCTGTACACACCTGCATTAATCATTTCATTTGTTTTATAGGTGCTCAGGTGTGTACAGGTGAGGCAGTGTTCAGATGATGTAGTGATCAGGTGTGTACAGGTGATGTAGTGCTCAGGTGTGTACAGGTGAGGCAGTGTTCAGGTGATGTAGTGCTCAGGTGTGTACAGGTGAGGCAGTGTTCAGGTGATGTAGTGCTCAGGTCTGTACAGGTGATGTAGTGCTCAGGTGTGTACAGGTGAGGCAGTGTTCAGGTGACGCAGTGCTCAGGTGTGTACAGGTGAGACAGTGTTCAGGTGATGTAGTGCTCAGGTATGTACAGGTGAGACAGTGTTCAGGTGATGTAGTGCTCAGGTGTGTACAGGTGATGTAGTGCTCAGGTCTGTACAGGTGACGCAGTGCTCAGGTGTGTACAGGTGAGACAGTGTTCAGGTGATGTAGTGCTCAGGTGTGTACAGGTGATGGTAGTGCTCAGGTGTGTTCAGGTGATGTAGTGCTCAGGTGTGTACATGTGATGTAGTGCTCAGGTGTGTACAGGTGATGTAGTGCTCAGGTGTGTTCAGGTGATGTAGTGCTCAGGTGTGTACAGGTGATGGTAGTGCTCAGGTGTGTTCAGGTGATGTAGTGCTCAGGTGTGTACAGGTGATGTAGTGCTCAGGTGTGTACAGGTGATGGTAGTGCTCAGGTGTGTTCAGGTGATGTAGTGCTCAGGTGTGTACAGGTGAGGCAGTGCTCAGGTGTGTACAGGTGAGGCAGTGTTCAGGTGATGTAGTGCTCAGGTGTGTACAGGTGATGTAGTGCTCAGGTGTGTACAGGTGAGGCAGTGTTCAGGTGATGTAGTGCTCAGGTGTGTACAAGTGATGTAGTGCTCAGGTCTGTACAGGTGATGTAGTGCTCAGGTGTGTTCAGGTGATGTAGTGCTCAGGTGTGTACAGGTCAGGCAGTGTTCAGGTGATGTAGTGCTGAGGTGCGTTCAGGTGATGTTACCTGGCAAATTTATGCTGGCTGAGCCCCAGTACGTTCCCTCGGATCTCAGACACGATCTTGCTCTTGTCCTCTGTACGGCCATGTTCCAGAACATGCTGGATAACGTAGTTCCCATACTGATCCTGCAACACACAACATGCTGGATAATGTAGTTCCCATACTGATCCTGCAACACACAACATGCTGGATAATGTAGTTCCCATACTGATCTGCAACACACAAGATGCCGGATAATGTAGTTCCCATACTGATCCTGCAACACACAACATCTTCATCTGTGTGTGTGTGTGTGTGTGTATAATTATCCCGCAACACACACGTGTTCATCTGTGCGTCTGCATATGTGTGTGTGTATATGTGTGTGTGTGTCTATGTGTGTGTGTGTGTGTGTGTGTGTGTGTGTATTAGTGTGTGTGTGTGTGTTAGTGTGTGTATTAGTGTGTGTGTGTGTATTAGTGTGTGTGTGTGTGTGTGTGTGTGTGTGTTAGTGTGTGTGTGTATTAGTGTGTGTGTGTTAGTGTGTGTATTAGTGTGTGTGTGTGTGTGTGTGTGTGTGTGTGTGTCTATGTGTGTGTGTATTAGTGTGTGTGTGTGTGTGTGTGTATTAGTGTGTGTGTGTATTAGTGTGTGTGTGTGTGTGTGTGTGTGTGTGTGTGTGTGTGTATGTGTGTGTGTGTGTGTATATGTGTGTGTGTGTATTAGTGTGTGTGTGTGTGTGTGTGTGTGTGTGTGTGTGTGTGTGTGTGTGTGTGTATGTGTGTGTGTGTGTGTGTGTGTGTGTGTGTGTGTGTATATGTGTGTGTGTGTTACCTGCACCAGCTGCTCAGTGTGTTGGTGTAGCTCCTCCAGGATAGGCAGGGTTTGTTCTGGAAGGCAATGTTCCAGGATTCGCTGGATCACCCGGCAACCATACGGGTGGGTGGACAGAGCAAACACCTGTGGACAACACCTGTCAATCAAACTGCAAAAAACACCCCTGAACACACCTACAGGGTGTACCTGGATCAGGTGTAGTAGGGCGTGTACAGGGCGTACCTGGATCAGGTGTAGTAGGGCGTGTACAGGGCGTACCTGGATCAGGTGTGTGAGGGGCGTACCTGGATCAGGTGTGTGAGGGGCGTACCTGGATCAGGTGTGTGAGGGGCGTACCTGGATCAGGTGTGTGAGGGGCGTACCTGGCCTTTGAAGGCGTCGATGATGAACTGCAGGGCGTGTGGCTGGACGCATTCAATGCACTTCTGCACCACGTGGTTCCCATTCTGATCCTTTACACACTTCAACACATGACTGTCCAGCTCCCGAACCATCTCACTCTACAGAGAGAGACCATTACACACTTCAACACATGACTGTCCAGCTCCCGGACCATCTCACTCTACAGAGAGAGACCATTACACACTTCAACACATGACTGTCCAGCTCCCGTACCATCTCACTCTACAGAGAGAGACCATTACACACACCATCTCACTCTACAGAGAGACCATTACACACTTCAACACATGACTGTCCAGCTCCCGTACCATCTCACTCTACAGAGAGAGACCATTACACACTTCAACACATGACTGTCCAGCTCCCGTACCATCTCACTCTACAGAGAGAGACCATTACACACACCATCTCACTCTACAGAGAGACCATTACACACTTCAACACATGACTGTCCAGCTCCCGTACCATCTCACTCTACAGAGAGACCATTACACACTTCAACACATGACTGTCCAGCTCCCGAACCATCTCACTCTACAGAGAGACCATTACACACACCATCTCACTCTACAGAGACCATTATACACACACACACACACACACACAACCTCACTCTACAGAGAGAGACCATTACACACTTCAACACATGTTGAGATACTGTGTATGACCTTGAGGCCGTTTTATCTGCCGAGGGAATTTGGCTGCATTTTGCTGTTTGTTGTTTATGCCCCGCCCAGCGGCAAAGCAGCACAAGCGGCTGCCACTATAGCAGACAGTGTACACAAACTTCAACAAAAACATCCAGACGCCCCAGCCATAGTGCTTGGAGATTTAAATCAATGTAATTTGGACAGCACCATGCCTGGGTTCCATCAGTACGTGAAAAATCAGACGAGAAAAGAGAAGATTTTGGATAAGTGCTTTGTAAACTTAAAGGGGGCATATGAGTCCAGGATTAGACCACCCATTGCTAATTCCGATCATAACATTGTACACCTAATTCCAACATACAAAACAAAACTGAAGAGCAGCAAACCTGTGGAGAAAGTTGTTAGGATATGGACACCAGAGAGTAGGGAAGAGCTCAAAGCATGCTTTGATTGCACAAATTGGGAAACTTTTTATGAGGCCTTGCTAGATGACACTATCACAATCACAAGTACATATATTAATTTCTGTGTACAAACAGTCATCCCTACAAAAAAGATAAAGGTCTACCCAAACAATAAGACATACATTACGAAGGATATCAAACATACCATGAATCGGAGGAAGCAGGCGTTTAAGTACAAACATTTTGGTGAACTCAAACAGGTGGAAAAAGAGTTAAAGGGGAAATTGAGGGAGGCAAAACGGGCACACAGGCAATGTCTGGAGGACGCTTTTAAAACTCATAACCCCAAAAGACTCTGGGACACTATGAAGAGCATGACAGGAATGTCCTCGTTAAAAAAACCAATTGCATTCTCAAACGAACTGAACATATTCTTCACTCGTTTTGAAACCATGGACAATTCTGGAAAATGTGCTGATATACTTAAGGCTATTACACCTACCAGCTCAGATAAGATTGACATTTCTATCGATCAAGTTAGGTGCATTTTTGCGCATACAAATACAAGGAAGGCCACTGGTCCAGATCAGTGTAGTGCCTTCATTTTGAAATCTTTTGCATGGGAATTAGCCCCAGTTTGGCAACCAATCTTCCAATTTTCCCTAGATACACACAATATCCCTATAGCATGGAAGACCTCTCACATTATACCTTTACCTAAGAAACAGTGCCCTAAAGAGTATAATGATTTTCGACCGGTCGCCCTTACATCAGTTCTTATGAAATCACTGGAGAGGATTTTGGTTCAGCACCTCACCAGGGCAACATGCAATAAACTTGATCCATATCAATTTGCTTACAAACAAGGTCGCAGCACAGAAGATGCAGTAGTCACACTCACACATCTCATCTCAAAACACCTAGGTAATCCTAAAACGTATGCCAGAGCTCTTTTTGTCGACTTTTCATCAGCATTTAATACAATCCGGCCTGATATTCTATTGTCTAAGATGATCCAGCTACAGATCAATCCTTACCTTATTCATTGGTTTAACTCTTTTCTTACAAAGAGGGTACAGTTGGTAAAAGTGAATAAAACACTATCCTCACCCATCTTCACTAATGTTGGAGCTCCTCAAGGCTGTGTGAGTTCACCACTGTTGTTCACACTGTACACGGACGACTGTTCCACCAGCGCACCAAACCAATGTATTCTGAAATTTTCTGACGATTCCACTTTACTATCTCTTTTGACAGATACGAATGACACAACATCATACCAACACAGTGTTGACAGCTTAGTTGAGTGGTGTGATCGAAATGCCCTCATTATTAATACCAGAAAAACAGAGGAAATCATTTTCGGTCTCACACCTGAATCTTACCCGCCCCCAGTAGTAATCCACAATCAGAAAATCAAACAAGTTACATCATATAAATACCTGGGTATATATATAGACGCTACTCTGTCCTGGAACACACATATTGAATTTATTTGCAATAAGGTACAGCAGCGTATTTATTTTCTTAGAAGGTTAAGGTCTTTCGGGGCCAGTAGTCAGATTCTACTGCTGTTTTTTTCATCTGTGGTCCAAAGTGTCATGCAGTATTGCATCACAACGTGGTATGGCGGACTGTCCGTCCAGCTTAAGGCCAAGCTGACCAGACAACTCAGAATTTGCTCTAAGATAGTAGGCCAGCCACTAGAGCTGTCTTTTCAGGCAGCTTATCTTAAGAGCATGCGAAGACTAGCAGGTGGTATCTCCTCTGACCCCTCACATGTGCTTTACGGAGAGTATGAACTTCTGCCCTCAAACAGGCGGTTCAGAGTTCCGCAGTTCAAACGTAACAGACTCAGGAATTCCTTTATCCCCCAATCAATTAGGTTACTCAATAACAATGGCAGGCTTTTCAGGCAAGTGCAACCAGGGACTGTGCAATAATAACAATGGTGGCAAGTGCAATATCAAGGACCGTGGTGGAGTGTGCAATAAATGGGTCTAGTGCAATGTGGGGGTAACCTAAGGTTGTTATGTTGATATTATAACGATGTATGTATAATTGACCGTAATTGTGTGTTAGTGTCTTGTCTTATGTATTGAACCTGTTATGATGTATGTTTTTTAATGGAGTTGCTATGATGCAAATTATAACGATGTATGTATAATTGGCCGTAATTGTGTGTTAGTGTCTTGTCTTATGTATTGAACCTGTTATGATGTGTGTTTTTTAATGGAGCTGCTATGATGCAAAAAAAAATTTCAGAGAAATCTGACAATAAAGCATTATCATATATATCATATCATGACTGTCCAGCTCCCGAACCATCTCACTCTACAGAGAGAGACCATTACACACTTCAACACATGACTGTCCAGCTCCCGTACCATCTCACTCTACAGAGAGAGACCATTACACACACCATCTCACTCTACAGAGAGACCATTACACACTTCAACACATGACTGTCCAGCTCCCGTACCATCTCTCTACAGATAGACCATTACACACTTCAACACATGACTGTCCAGCTCCCGTACCATCTCACTCTACAGAGAGACCATTACACACACACACACACGCACACGCACACCCACCATCTCACTCTACAGAGAGACCGTTACACACACCATCTCACTCTACAGAGAGAGACCATTACACACTTCAACACGACTGTCCAGCTCCCGAACCATCTCACTCTACAGAGAGAGACCATTACACACCAAGATTATTATTGTAAACTGACACTGAAACTAAAATAGAAAAAAAACATTTTAGTTAACTGAAATAAAATAAAAACTAAAATTACTTTAAAAACTAAAACAAAACTAAAACTGTAATGTAGTGTTGCAAAACTAACTGAAATAAAATAAAAATTATTTTTAGTTTTAGTTTCTGATCCTCCTCCTGACTGTTGATAGCACAGAACATTTTTGTTTGGATAATCCGGATTGCATATAGTGTCATTTGAAACATTCAAAACCATTATCTACAAACCTGAATTCCAAAAAAGTTGGGACAGTATGTAAAATGCACATGAAAGCAGAAAGCAGTGATTTGTAAATTCTCTTTTACATATATTTAGTTCAAAACTGTACAAAAAAGATATTTAATGTTTTACCTTATCAACTGTATTGATTTTTTTAAATATATGTTATTTTCCTATTGAATTCTATAAAAAAAATAAGTTAGGAGAAACAATCCTTCAAGTGATCCATCCATATCTACTGCATATCTGGCAGCAGAGTGATGGTTTGAGGCTTGTTTGATACCTCAGACCCTTGATGATTTACAGCCATTTAGCCAACCATGGGTTCCATACTGTTCCAGCGTAATTTACAGTTCAATCTAGTCCCACCCCCCAATTCCCATAGAGATCCATTCAAATGCAGAGAGGTTATAGTATCGCTTGTAAGAGTACCTGAAAATAAGATATCAAAAGTCTTTTGATATCCTTTCATACCCAGTCATAATAGCATCACCTGTTTACCTGTGGAATGTTCCAAACAGGTGTTTTTTTTGCCCCTGTCCCAATTTTTTGGAATGTGTTGCAGGCATCAAATTCGGAATTAGCGTATATTTACAAAAATCAATAAAGTGTATCAGGTAAAACATTAAATATCTTTTCTTTGTACTGTTTTCAATTAAATATACAGTACCAGTCAAAAGTTTGGACACACCTACTCAGAGAAGGTTTTTTTCTGTTATTTTTACTGTTTTCCACATTTTGGAATAGTAAAGACATCAAAACTATGAGATAACACAAATTAAATTATGCAAAAACCAAAAAAGGGTTAAACAAATTTTAAAAAGTCTTATATTTTAGATTCTTCAAAGTAGACACCCTTTGCCTTGATAACGGCTTTGCACATTCTTGCCATTCTCTCAAACAACTTCTGTGGTAAACAGGTATTCCACAGGTAAACAGGTGATGCCATCATGAATCTGTATAAAAGGATATCAAAAGACTCCTGATATCTTATTTCCAGGTACCCTTAGAAGCGATACTATGACCTCTGCAGTGCTAATGATCGCTACATTATTATCAGTGTTAGCAGATGCTAATGATTGCTACATTATTATCAGTGTTAGCAGATGCTAATGATTGCTACATTATTATCAGTGTTAGCAGATGCTAATGATCGCTACATTATTATCAGTGTTAGCAGATGCTAATGATTGCTACATTATTATCAGTGTTAGCAGATGCTAATGATCGCTACATTATTATCAGTGTTAGCAGATGCTAATGATTGCTACATTATTATCAGTGTTAGTAGATGCTAACGATCGCTACACTATGGGCGGCAGTGTAGTATAATGGTTAAGGAACTGGCCTTGTAACCGAAAGGTTGCAGGTTCGATTCCCAGGTAGGACACTGCCGTTGTACCCTTGAGCAAGGTACTTAACCTGAATTGCTTCAGTATATATTATAGGATAATTTCTGTTAGAATAGTGTGGGACTCTGTAATGAGTATATATAATATATATATATAGGGAATTGGTGTATAAGCAGGTTTATATGAATGTGTGTCTGAAGGAGAGAGCGTGCAGCCAGGCACCGGATGAGCTGACCTGTGGGATTAAAGGTCAAGGGAGTGTCTTGGTGGGCAGTTGGTAATAAATATGAGAAAACAAATCATGTAATGATCTGTGTGACAGAAGGGAATTCCTTAAGTGAGCAGTTAAGGGTAGGACTGAGAAGATACCCAGTTAAGGATAACCAGATGTGCACATCAATATGCTATAGACATTTTTACGATTGGTAAATAAGCTAGAAAACCTGAAATAATGCATATATTAAGGAGGTCTCAATGTATGCAGCAGGCGATTGGCCATCAGACCAATAGGAGGGCCTATACATGTTTTAACTGTATAAAACCTGTGGAATAAGGCTGAAAGGGTGTGACTTCATGAACTCACCCGGCTTTGTTAATCACTAATAAAGTCGTTCAAAAATGGCAAGCTCCTGTCTCTGAGAGAATGATTCTGAGTGGAAAAAGACACGACAATATCCAGCTGTATAAATTGATAATATGTAAAACATGATTAAAAAAAAAAGTTGTGTAAGTCGCTCTGGATAAGAGCGTCTGCTAAATGCCTATAATGTAATGTAATGTAATGCATTTGAATGGATCTCTATGGGAATTGAGGGGTGAGACTAGATTTAGCTGTAAATTACACTGGAACAGTGTGGAACACATGGTTGGCTAAATGGCTCTAAGTCATCAAGGGTCTGACGTATCAAACAAGCCTTAAACCATCACTCTGCTGCCAGAAATACAGTAGATATGGATGGATAACTTGAAGGGTTTCTTCTCCTGACTTATTTTTCCATAGAGTTCAATAGGAAAATTTGTCAGGAGAAACAACCCTTCAAGTGATCCATCCATATCTACTGCATGAAAGAAATGTAGGCCATTAGGATAGGTATATATTTCCACATCAATTATGACAGTGTAAAAAATGTCCCATTCAGTGTAAAAAATGTCCCATTTTCGTGTCCTATTAATGGGTAAAAATCGAAAACAAAGTTTAAATTTACAACTGTTCAAGAAAGTCTGGCCCATGAGTTTATGTTATGCATTACATGGCTATATGAAGTACCACATACAAGTAAAGCTTTCCCATAAAGTAAACACAAGACACTTTGGTAAATAAATGAAAATCTCTCCAGCATCATATTTTTACATATATACACACAAACACACACACACACACACCATCTCACTCGACAGAGAGAGATAACTATACACACACGCACGCACGCACACACACACACAGCAGCAAGGGGAACACTCACGATGACTTGCTGTTCAGAAGGGATGAACTCCAGAGCTTTCTGAATGACCCTACAGCCGTACATCTGCAGTGCGAGAGAGAGCACATGTCCCCTGATCCGCTCCGCTAACGCTAGCTTCTGATCCAGACTGCCAAACTGCAGAGAGAGAGGGCGAGAGACATTAACACTGAACAGAGAGAGAGACTTTAAACGGGCAGTTCACCCCAAAATACTGGCTTTGGATTGGGCATACTCATTTGACGATTATCACATTTTTTTGAGCGCAATAATATTCATAATTGGTGGGAAAGCGTCTTTGTGCTGCTCCCCACACTGCTGCCACCCCAATCGTGATGTCAGAGTACCTCTTTGGAGGTACCTCTACGTCATATGGATAATTTGTCGCCCACAACGGAAACAGCCGGCACCTGATTGGTTAGACCCACTACGTTACTTTCGTTTCGGCTCCACGTTTTTAAACCGGAACAACGTGGCGTCCTGTTCATAAACTCTCTTTCTCCACCTAAATATTCCACTAAAATATGTTTCTGAAAATATTTGAGGCGAGAAATAGGCCATGCGGTTGGTGAATCTTGACATATTTGATGTGCAACGTCTAGTTTGATTCGATAATTTGTACAACGTACGTTCATTTATGCAAATGACGATGGACACAGCTCCTCCGCCCCCACCCCTCTCCCTCGCTCACCCCACAAAGCATTTTTCAAAATTGTGTAGTAGGCGCAGACAGGCTGAGACAGTGGGTGGACTTACTCTTTAATTATACCTGATGTATCTAGTAAACACCCTAACTTCAGATGCTATGTGAAATACTTCATGACATTTATTGGATGTTGATAAGACAGCCAATCAGCAGCAAGGTCATACAACTTCCATGTGATCATGTGATGTGTTTATCTGGATGGATAGATAGCACTCAGGGTAAGCAGAAACAGCTTAATTTCATTTTTGTGTAAACTGCCCCTTAAGGACTGTACAGAGAGAGAGAGGGGGCGAGACTGTACGACCACACACACACACAAACAGATTTTAGCACTTTTCTGCACCTCAAAGAACTTCTGGATGACGTAGTTTCCAAAGACGTCGACCATGAGCTGGTACGCTGCCTGCAGGATCTCACTGAAGACTAACTGCCTCTCTGACGGGGTCGCACGCTCCAACTTCAGCTGAATAAACCTGAGAGAGGGAGGGAGGGAGGGAGGGAGGGAGGGAGGGAGAGGGAGAGAGACATTTGTCTTAGGCCTCGTACACACTGGGGTTTTAGTTTCTGTAACGTTTTAGCTTTGAAGTTTTCGCTACCTTGACCTGCTCATACACATTACTCGCAGGCATTCTGTGGTTTTAGAATTCTCCACGATGCACATTTCCTTGACAATGGACTTGAGATTTTGCGTACCTTGGTATCCATATCGACAAAATAAACTACATGGATCAACTAAAATGATTCTGTCGGTAGGAAGGAAGGTTTCAACAACCGATCCTGTACACACTCACGGCTAGAACCAGTCAAGGGCTTTCGAAACGGTTCTGATCCCAGCTGATCCCAGCTGATCCCAGCTCCGAGTGGAAACCCCTGACAGTGTGGATTTGACGGTTTTAAGGATCCAAAATGGTTTTCGAAACGGGTTTTACTGCCAGTGTGTATGAGGCCTGATTGTGGGGCCTGGTTTTAGAGTGAGAGGGGGCTGGTTTCAGAATGTGGGGTGTAGGGGGGGCCGGGCTGGTACCTGGACCCATGCTGATCCTGGGAGAACTCCATGATGTGGCCGGCGATCTCGCGCAGCTGCAGGTTGGGATAGCGATTGTTCCGGAAGTCCTCCAGCAGCCGGCTGCGGCCCGACGGCATCACGTCCGACATGCCGTAGCGTAACCGTGACGACGGGAAGAGCTGGCTGCTGGGACTGAACAGGCTGGAGCCGCTGCTCACGCTTCGATACTTCGCCTCCGCCCCCGGCGCTGCCGAGATATACCGCCCGCTCCCATTGGTCAGGCCTCCTGAAGCAGACCAATCAGAGCAGAGTAGAGTCATACCCCAGAACCCTCTCCGGGTGCTAGCAGACACACATGTACAAAGGTTCAATACCCCACACATAACGGACGCATGCACACGCATGCACACGCACGCACACGCATTAGGGCTGGGATGGTTCCTGAAATACGGCGGTATTGCAGCTCACTGAAGAGCTGAGCTGCTCACTGAAGAGCTGAGCTGCTCACCGCATTACCGCCTGTTTTTTTTTTGGTCTGTTTTGCTTCGTTCAAGTGTCTGTCAATTTTTGCTTTTGAAAGTTGTCTCTCATCGTCTACAAGGCTACCCCCATCGTCTACAAGGCTACCCCCATCGTCTACAAGGCTACCCCCATCGTCTACAAGGCTACCCCCATCGTCTGCAAGGCTACCCCCATCTTCTACAAGGCTACCCCCATCGTCTACAAGGCTACCCCCATCGTCTGCAAGGCTACCCCCATCGTCTACAAGGCTACCCCCATCGTCTGCAAGGCTACCCCCATCGTCTACAAGGCTACCCCCATCGTCTACAAGGCTACCCCCATCGTCTGCAAGGCTACCCCCATCGTCTGCAAGGCTACCCCCATCGTCTGCAAGGCTACCCCCATCGTCTACAAGGCTACCCCCATCGTCTACAAGGCTACCCCCATCGTCTGCAAGGCTACCCCCATCGTCTACAAGGCTACCCCCATCGTCTACAAGGCTACCCCCATCGTCTACAAGGCTACCCCCATCGTCTACAAGGCTACCCCCATCGTCTACAAGGCTACCCCCATCGTCTACAAGGCTACCCCCATCGTCTGCAAGGCTACCCCCATCTTCTACAAGGCTACCCCCATCTTCTACAAGGCTACCCCCATCGTCTACAAGGCTACCCCCATCGTCTGCAAGGCTACCCCCATCGTCTACAAGGCTACCCCCATCGTCTGCAAGGCTACCCCCATCGTCTACAAGGCTACCCCCATCGTCTACAAGGCTACCCCCATCGTCTGCAAGGCTACCCCCATCGTCTGCAAGGCTACCCCCATCGTCTGCAAGGCTACCCCCATCGTCTACAAGGCTACCCCCATCGTCTACAAGGCTACCCCCGTCGTCTGCAAGGCTACCCCCATCGTCTACAAGGCTACCCCCATCGTCTGCAAGGCTACCCCCATCGTCTACAAGGCTACCCCCATCGTCTACAAGGCTACCCCCATCGTCTACAAGGCTACCCCCATCGTCTGCAAGGCTACCCCCATCGTCTACAAGGCTACCCCCATCGTCTACAAGGCTACCCCCATCGTCTACAAGGCTACCCCCATCGTCTACAAGGCTACCCCCATCGTCTGCAAGGCTACCCCCATCTTCTACAAGGCTACCCCCATCGTCTACAAGGCTACCCCCATCGTCTGCAAGGCTACCCCCATCGTCTACAAGGCTACCCCCATCGTCTGCAAGGCTACCCCCATCGTCTACAAGGCTACCCCCATCGTCTGCAAGGCTACCCCCATCGTCTGCAAGGCTACCCCCATCGTCTGCAAGGCTACCCCCATCGTCTGCAAGGCTACCCCCATCGTCTACAAGGCTACCCCCATCGTCTACAAGGCTACCCCCATCGTCTGCAAGGCTACCCCCATCGTCTACAAGGCTACCCCCATCGTCTACAAGGCTACCCCCATCGTCTACAAGGCTACCCCCATCGTCTACAAGGCTACCCCCATCGTCTGCAAGGCTACCCCCATATTCTACAAGGCTACCCCCATCGTCTACAAGGCTACCCCCATCGTCTGCAAGGCTACCCCCATCGTCTACAAGGCTACCCCCATCGTCTGCAAGGCTACCCCCATCGTCTACAAGGCTACCCCCATCGTCTACAAGGCTACCCCCATCGTCTGCAAGGCTACCCCCATCGTCTGCAAGGCTACCCCCATCGTCTGCAAGGCTACCCCCATCGTCTACAAGGCTACCCCCATCGTCTACAAGGCTACCCCCATCGTCTACAAGGCTACCCCCATCGTCTGCAAGGCTACCCCCATCGTCTACAAGGCTACCCCCATCGTCTACAAGGCTACCCCCATCGTCTGCAAGGCTACCCCCATCATCTGCAAGGCTACCCCCATCATCTACAAGGCTACCCCCATCGTCTACAAGGCTACCCCCATCGTCTGCAAGGCTACCCCCATCGTCTACAAGGCTACCCCCATCGTCTGCAAGGCTACCCCCATCGTCTACAAGGCTACCCCCATCGTCTACAAGGCTACCCCCATCGTCTGCAAGGCTACCCCCATCGTCTGCAAGGCTACCCCCATCGTCTACAAGGCTACCCCCATCGTCTGCAAGGCTACCCCCATCGTCTGCAAGGCTACCCCCATCGTCTGCAAGGCTACCCCCATCGTCTACAAGGCTACCCCCATCGTCTACAAGGCTAACCCCATCGTCTACAAGGCTACCCCCATCGTCTACAAGGCTACCCCCATCGTCTACAAGGCTACCCCCATCGTCTACAAGGCTACCCCCATCGTCTACAAGGCTACCCCCATCGTCTACAAGGCTACCCCCATCGTCTACAAGGCTACCCCCATCCTCTACAAGGCTACCCCCATCGTCTACAAGGCTACCCCCATCGTCTACAAGGCTACCCCCATCGTCTACAAGGCTACCCCCATCGTCTACAAGGCTACCCCCATCGTCTACAAGGCTACCCCCATCGTCTACAAGGCTACCCCCATCATCTACAAGGCTACCCCCATCGTCTGCAAGGCTACCCCCATCGTCTACAAGGCTACCCCCATCGTCTGCAAGGCTACCCCCATCGTCTACAAGGCTACCCCCATTGTCTTCATGGCACCACATCTTTTTTAAAAATTAAGCAAATGGCCGAACGCTCTAGTCTACAAATCTGCAAAGTTAATGTCCTGAGTGGGGAAGGGGGCACACTGTCTGGGACAGTTCATTATTTATAGGGGGATTCGTTTTGAGCGTGTCGCTTTGTGGAGTTTCTTATAGGCTTGAGTAGGCTATAGGCTACTTGTGATATGTTACAACAGCATAGGCTACACATAAACAAGATAAGGGGGTATAAAGTGTTGTCCTTGTAGTTATTATAATAAGTACTCATATCGGACAATTGTATTTGCTTATGACCATCAGCTCATGTGGGAGCATTTTGGCTTCGAGCCAGACGACGAGGGTAATGCTAAAGATTTGGACGAGGCTGTGTGTCGGGTATGCGGGGTAAAAAAAGGAATGTTACGAGAGTATAACACCACCAATCTTACCGCACACCTCAGAACCACTCAGCTGTTTGGGAGAAGTAGGCTACCGTCTGGTTGGAAGCTCATATTGCTTATGAAAAGCATGGAGCACGGCTTGAAATGTTGGCTTCTCTACTGTACGGAATGGCACCGTCTCCTCAACCAAATACCAGGTTACAGAAGTTGTAGGCCCATATGGAAATGTAATATACTGCAGTATATTTTAAATATATTGTGAAGATAATTTTGATATATTTACAATATACTGCAGCATATTCTTTTTTCCATAGGGGAGGGGTCACCATTTGTTGCTGAGGCAGAAGGAAAGTGCAGCAAGCACAGGATGAGCTCAAAATGCCCCGACAAAGCTGAGTTGTGCCGAGTTAAATAACCTTGTCATTTTAATCTAAAAAAAAAACATTTGTTTCACTATAATTTTTTAACAGGCTAATATGAAAGGAATTGTCTATCGATCCTGACAAAATTTGAATAAAGATAGACATATTAACTATGGAATCTATAAAGAATAGACTACTACATTAATTAATGCATTCGCTATGTTTATTTAGAAACCTATTAAACATTTTGCTAACGTTCAAAGTTTTTTAAGGTGGTTACCGCTGCGGGTAAGGAACAAAGCAGCACCGTCCCAGCTCTAACACACACACACACACACACACACACTCACACATACTCACACACCAGCAGACAGACAGACAGACACAGAAGGACGGACGGACGGACCCAGGTTGATGCTGGAGGATGACCCGTGGGTGGAGAGGGAGGGGGGCGGGGTTAGGGAGTGGCCGGGGGTCTGGTTTGGGAGGGGCATGCCCACAGGCCCGGGGGAGGAGAAGCCCAGCCCATTGTAGAAGCCGTGGCCAATGGGAGCGAGACTGCTGGGGACACGCTTGTAGAGCTCTGACCCGCCCGTCAGAGAATCCCGCCGAGACCCCCCGCCTGTACTGGAGCCCGCCACTGGGGGGAGACAGAGAGCAACCTGAGCATTAACTCTACACACACACACACACACACCCCTGCAGAGTGAACCCTATACCTGTACTGCGCGCGCGCACACACACACACACACACACACACACACACACACACACACACACACACACACACACACACACACACACACACACACACACACACACACACACACACACACACACACACACACACCTGTAGTGGCCCCTACAATCCCATACAATACACATTTGTATGTGTGAGCTTATGTGTGTGTATGTGTGTGTGTGTTTGGGATGGAGCCGATCGTTCGGTATCGGCGAATTTCCGTTCCAGGAGACTCAATCGGCAGTTCCTCAAATCACAGATCTTTAACATGCTCGTTAATATCTAACAGTATGTACCTCGTTTATTAGGCCTATGTCAATCATGTGAGAGCAAAAGAAAAAGAAACAAAATGTTAAATGAAAAATCATAACATCTCGCAAGCAAACGTGATACTATCCCGTTAACTTAGCTGCCTAATCTCACCGCTTTTTCAGAACGTAAGAACACATTTTAAAAGAAAGCAAAGGCATAGCTAGAATCGTTGTATGTCCTGTTTTGAAATGCCACTTACTGGCCGTCAAAAACATTACTGTATTTATGCTAATTTGTCGTTTGTATTTTAAAATTGAATAGATAGACCGACCGTCTGCTCTGCCTCTGTATTGAGTCCGTCTGCTCTGCCTCTGTATTGAGTCCGTCTGCTCTGCCTCTGTATTGAGTCCGTCTGCGGATCTCGCTGTTCTATGAGCCCAAACTCGCCAAGTAATTAACAAAACGAAAATGTGACATTTTACACCGTAGAAAAAAAATGTTTGAACCAGGTGTGTCGCGGTGTTTGGTTTAACCAGGTGGAATACTAAAAACATTAAAACCTGTTGAAATGCAGCCACATCCAGAAACCTTTCCATTTTCTTGAATTAAAAGCTGTTCAAATGTTCTAGAGCTTTGATGTTACTGCTAGCTGAGAAATGCATCTTATTTGACTGTTCATTTTTTTCATTTAGAGTCGTTTTCTCAATAAATGATTATAATCCTTAAGCCTTCTCCTTGCATTTTATAAAGCATAAAAATAAAATAACAATAAGACCATAATATTTTTTTCTAATAAAAGAAATCGGTATGGGGATCGGAGCATGTATGGAGCAGTGTGTGTGTGTGTGCGGGTGTGTATATGTGTGTATATGTGTGTATATGTGTGTGTATGTGTGTATGTGCGTGCGTGCGTGCATGTGTGCGGGTGTGTATATGTGTGTATATGTGTGTGTATGTGTGTATGTGCGTGCGTGCGTGCGTGCGTGTGTGTGGGTTTCCCCAGTAAGCCCCGGCCCCAGGTGTGGTACCTGTGCGCTGGTTGGAGGGGTGGGAGGAGCTGGGGAAGGCCCCTGCAGTACCAAACCCCCCCAGTGCGGCCCCGAGCGTGGCCCCCAGATTGGGCCCCAGGGAGGAGGAGCTTCCGAAGCCCAGAGAGGACCCCCCGTGCTGGGCGGAGCCCTGGGAGAACAGCGAGCTGCTCTGGGAGCTGGGCGGAGCAGGGGGCGGGGCCTGAGGCGGAGCCTGCGAGCCGTAGAAGGAGCTGGAGGCCAGACCGCTGGGCTGCTGTTGGGGGGGTGTCCGAAACGGCCCACTGCCGCCCGTCGCCATACCCCCACCTGGGCCAGTCGCTGAGGCTGCCGCTGCAAGGGGTTACAGACCATAATAACCATAAGCACAGCCCCGTCATTCTAATTACAGACCATGCATAAGCACAGCCCCGTCATTCTAATTACAGACCATGCATAAGCACAGCCCCGTCATTCTAATATTGCCTTCAGACATAGGCTGTGTTCGGAATCGCTCCCTATTCACTCCCTCCCTATACACTACTTAGGGAATGTACATAGGGCACTATATAGGGATTCACTGGTGGAAAAGAAGGAGGTGATTTCGGACACTACATAGTCTGAATAGGTTACTTAGCAACGCGCAACGCTTGCGTGACAGCGGTCACCGGCTTGGTGAGAAAGCATGCCAGAAACGGTAAAAAAGTTTTCTTTTTTTATTTTGAACAAGGGTTTTGTTGTCTCGTTGTAGGTAGATAGGTAAGTTAGGTAACTAGGTAGCTAGCTAGCTAATTAAGTTGCATTTTCCATTAAACAGTAATAATTGTTAAATTAAAAAAATAGTTAACACTTTGTAATATATTTAGCCTAATCTACCGCGTTTATTTATATTTCGGTTATAAAGCCGATTAAACTGATTTAATATAGGCTACAAGATAAAACTTGCATTTATATTTACATTTGTAGACCAGCGCAGGCTCAGCCGTCGCCATCTTGACAAAAAAATATCTCCGGTCATGTAGTGTACATCGTTTGTACCCTACATTTTGCAGTGCATTGTGGGGGATATTGAGTGCACTAACTAGGGTGTCAAATTGACATTTTGAATTTTGGACACCCTACAAAATGGCCGATACCCTAAATAGTGCACTATATAGTGAATAGGGAGCGATTCCGAACACAGCCATAGGCTCAGACCAAGGGGCCAAGACTGGGCTTTAGTTTTGAAGCTCACTTCCTGGTTGGGCTGGGAGCGGCAATTGTGCCGTTGCTCACTAGCGCCACTGCGATTGGCTCCAGTATAGGTCTTTCACCATGTAAGTCAATGGCAGCAATGTGGTCAAAATACTCAGTCAATAAAGTTTTCCTACAAAAGAATTGAATTGCAATAGGTGCCTTTCCTTCATCTAATGCCTCTGCATATGCTGATTTTTTTAAATATTGTGTCGTTTGGACAGGGTATTAACATTTGTTCAGGACCAATCAGAGGGACAGGTTGAGTCCTGGGGTCACTGGCATAGATAGGTCCTATATGGTTCTCACTGCCCTCACTCGGAGGGGCGGGACCAGAAGGGGGAGACAACGATCATTGGTCTAAAACTGACCTATTTTTATACAGTCTATGCTTGGGACAGGGAGACACGCTGTATTTTTGAGTGGAAGTCGATGGAGAACATTCCTTAGTAGCCTACCGTGAACAAGCTGTTGTTTTGTGGACGCAGTTCGTAGCATAATAAATGTGCCTTACCCGCTCATCTTCAACATGTTTGTCATCATATATTCATTTTGGTTGGAGCAAGCTATGATGTGTCTAGTATGAAAAAAAATACTGTTTCGAGACAGAAGGGGATGTTGCAGCTACACTACAGGTCCAGTGTCTCGGAGCAAGCAGCAAAACTGTGGGTTAGGTATCTCAAATCAATTGCTCCGTACCTGTATAACCTTATAAATTTAGATATTAATTTAGCTATTCCACCCCCTCCCGTACACAATCACCATACTCCCCCTGTCATGAACGTTACCATTGCTTAGCAATGCTGGGTTAGCTAGCTAGCAAGCGAACTATGTCTCATGGAAAGTCGTTTCAACATTTAGCTAGCAAGCTAACGATAGCTTATGGCAAGCCATTTTAATTTAACAGTTATTCGACTTCCTTAAAGTCATCCTTGCTGGCTGGCCATACAAGTTGGCTAGCTACCGTGATTGCCTAGCTAACGTTACTAATGTTAGCCAGCTTCTCCAGCTAGAACTGGACATTTCTACACCTGGATCATTTTTTTAGGTCCCAAAAAGTCACACTCACACTCACACTCACACTCACACTCACACTCACTCTCACTCTCACTCTCACTCTCACTCTCACTCTCACACACACACACACGCACACACCTGCTTGTGCAGCAGACGGGCTGATGATAACAGGTGCAGGGCCCATGAGGCGTACAGGTCCGCCCCGCGCCCCCGTGCTCATCACTAGCGCCCCTGTCTGGTCGTAGTACGCGGCGGGAGCCAGCACTGGGTATCCTGCAGGAGAGAGAGCCGTGTGAGGACTGGGGTCACCCTGCCAGGGTCACTGCTCCGTGGCCGGGGGTCAAAGGTCACTCACCTGGCACTCCAGCAGCCAGGCCCTGCCCGAACGCCAGTGCTGAGTTCACAGCTGCCGCGGCAACCAGCTGTTCCGTCTGCTGGCCCTGCTGGCTCTGGTTCGGGGTCAAAGGTCGCTGGTTACTTCCTGCACGCAGCACCTGCAGCCACACAGGGGAAGTGGGGGGGGGGGGTGGGGGTGGATCAAAGGTCAAGATCAAAACTGGAGGAAAACTCAATGTAATGGCCCAGCCAATGAGTGAGGGGAACGCCAGACGGGCCCAGCCAATCACCTGCTGCTGGTTCTGCTGGTTCTGGCCTGCTGCCTGCTGATTGGCTGAGTTGGAGGCAGCGGCTGCAGCAGCTGCTTGCTGTTGGAAGAGGTTTGCAGGGTACACGCCCCAGGGGGTCACCCCGTAGTACTGGTGGGGTACCACAGCCGGGCCTGGAGGCACAAACACTGCACATTACTGAAGAGCACAACACCGAACGGAGCGCCAACGCTCAACAAAGGTTGTGGAAACGTTGCTGGACAGCTATGGAGATGTTGTTGAAAGGTTGTGGAAATGTTGCTGAAAGGTTGTGGAAACGTTGCTGAAAGGTTGCGGAAACGTTGCGGAAACGTTGCTGAAAGGTTGCGGTTGCGCAGCTGAAAGGTTGTGGAAACGTTGCTGAAAGGTTGCGGTTGCGCAGCTGAAAGGTTGTGGAAACGTTGCTGAAACGTTGGGACTCACCCAGAGTGGCGGCGGCGGCGAGGCCAGCAGCGTAGGGGTCAGTGCCGGGCGGGGCGCTGATGATGTAAGGGTTCGGCATGAACGCAGCCGGGGCCAGGCCTGAGCACACACACACACAGGGTCAGAGGTCATAGGTAACAGTACAAAGTAATGCTATGGACACTTGCAGGCTCATTAAGGGTATAGGTAACAGTGCACAGTAATGCTATGGGCACTTGCAGGCTCATTAAGGGTATAGGTAACAGTACACAGCAATGCTATGGACACTTGCAGGCTCATTAAGGGTATAGGTAACAGCGCTGCCTCCAGATATGGCGGCTACCTATAATTGCTGATATGGAGCAATATCTTGCCAACTGCTTTGCCTGCAATTTTAGCATTCCAGCCAGTTGCAGACCCCTCACTACTAGTCTGTGGATGTTACCATGGCTACAAATATAAAAACCAGGAACCTACATTTATAACCAAGTTGTTCCAGACCTGACATCAGAGGCTGATACTTCATTACCTTTGTGAGGAATGCTTCTTATAGACTGGAGTCAAAAGTACAGCCTACCTCCACTACCTCCACTACCTCCACTACCTCCACTACCTCTACTACCTCTACTACCTCTACGCGCACGCGCACACGCGCACACGCGCACACGCACACGCACACGCACACGCACACACACACTCACCGATGTGCTGTTGCTGAGCAGCTGCCAGGGCATACTGCTGCTGTAGAGCCAGTGCACTGGGCCTCTGGAACAGCTGCAGAGAGAGGGGTCAGAGGTCAGAGGTCGGCCGTTGCTGAATGATTCACTAATCAGAGGATGGAGAAAAGTGGGAGCATCTCTAAATAAATCAATTAAACAATTTTATACATTACTTTCCAATCATGTGGCAGACGCTTTAATCTAAAGCGACGTACAATAAGCGCATACCGAAGGTCAATGAAACAACTACAAAGCAGATCCGACAAAGCACAACTTTCTCATAACATAGGAGCTATCCATAGTAATGAACATTGAGTATAGTACACTACACACAGTAAGCTAATATAGTACACACAGTAAGCTATGGGTAAGTCTCATAGCCTCTCATAACGTAGCAGCCATCCCTAGTAATGAACATAGAATAGCACACAGTCAGCTATACATTCTGAATTATAAAATAAAAACCACACACAAGTTAAATAGAAAACAGGAAGCAAGTACTATAGAACTGGCCCTAGATACAGTGGTGTTCAAAAAAAATAGCAGTACAACATCAGTAACCTGATGAACCACTGTTATTAGTAGTAGTGATATTTCTGCATCAGAATCAGAATCAGAATCAGAAATTCGTTTATTGCCATTGTATGAACATACTAGGAATTTGTGCCGATGTCAGTAGTGCTTAATCACATTACAACATTGGACAGGTGCAAGGACAGGACTGGACAGTGCAAGACAGAACTTATAAAGTGCAGAAATACAAGTGCAAATCATAGTGCAAATTGGGACAGTGCTGTAAACAGTCCAGTGCAAAAATTTTGTGGGGGGGGGGGGGGTCAAAGGGGGACACGAGCCATGTTGATTAGGCTGGTGGCCGTGGGGAAAAAACTGTTTCTGTGGCGAACAGTGTTAGTTTTTATCGACCGCAGCCTCCTGCCGGAGGGGAGCGGTGAGAAGAGGCCGTGGCCCGGGTGGGAGGGGTCAGCCATGATCTTTCTGGCCCGCTTCAGTGCCCTGGAGTCGTGCAGGGCCTGGAGGGAAGGCAGGTCACAGCCAATCACCCTCTCGGCAGAGCGTATGACCCGCCGCAGTCTAGTCTTGTCCCTGACTGTAGCTGCGGGAAACCAGGTAGTGATGGAGAAGGTGAGAATGGACTCGATGATGGAGGTGTAGAATTGTACCATCATGGTCCGTGGCAGGTTGAATTTCTTCAGCTGCCGCAGAAAGAACATCCTCTGCTGAGCCTTCTTAATAAGAGAGCTGATGTTCAGCTCCCACTTGAGGTCCCGAGAGATGATAGTGCCCAGGAAGCGGAAGGAGTCCACGGTGGCCACCGGGGAGTTATCCAGGGTGATGGGGGGGGGGGGGGGGGGGCTGGGTTCTTCCTGAAATCCACCACCATTTCCTCTGTCTTTAGAGCGTTGAGCTCCAGGTTGTTCTGGCCACACCAGGACAGCAGCTGTTCAATCTGCCACCTGTAGGCGGACTCGTCTCCCTTGGAGATGAGACCAATAAGGGTGGTGTCGTCCGCAAACTTCAAGAGCTTGACCGACTGGTGGCTGGAGGTGCAGCTGTTCGTGTACAGGGAAAATAGTAGGGGGGAAAGAACACAGCCTTGTGGGGAGCCGGTGCTGGTGGACCTGGGGTCGGAGATGTTCTTCCCCAGCTTCACGCGTTGTATCCTGTTGGACAGGAAGTCCGTGATCCACCTGCAGGTAGAGACAGGCACTCGTAGCAGGGAGAGCCCTTGCTCCAATGTAGGCGGAAGGATGGTGTTAAAAGCCGAGCTAAAATCCACAAACAGGATCCTGGCATAGGTGCCTGCAGAGTCCAGGTAATGTAGGACGTAGTGAAGAGCCATGTTCACCGCATCGTCCACGGACCTGTTGGCTCTATATGCAAACTGCAGGGGGTCCAGGAGTGGGTCAGTGATGGTCTTGAGATGAACCAGGACGAGGCGCTCAAAGACCTTCATGACCACAGAGGTCAGGGCGACGGGTCTGTAGTCATTTAGGCCTGTGATCTTTGCCTTCTTGGGAACGGGGATGATGGTGGAGGTCTTGAAGCAGACTGGTACGTGGCATGACTCCAGTGAGGTGTTGAAGATGTCAGTGAACACCGGGGACAACTGGTCAGCGCAGAACTTCAAGATGGAGGGTGAGACAGAGTCTGGTCCGGCCGCCTTCCGGGGGTTCTGTCTCTCGAACAGGCGGTTCACGTCCCTCTCCAGGATAGAGAGGTGCGGGGGGGGCGTGGAGGTGGGGGCGGGGGGTGTCAGGGGGGTTCCATTGCTTTTCAAATCTACAATAGAACTCATTCAGGTCATTGGCTAGGCGTGAGTCATCAGACGACTGGGGGGATTTTGGTTTATAGTTTGTTATCTGTCTGAGGCCTTTCCAGACAGAGGACGTATTCCCATCCGAGAACTGATGTTGGAGTTTCTCAGAGAAGCGTTGTTTGGCCTCCTTGACTGCTTTACTGAACCTGTACTTGGCCTCCTTCCACCGGTCCTTGTCCCCACTCTTCCGTACTTCCTCTTTCTCCAGCCTTAATTTCCTGAGTTATGCATGGCAAATAATGTACTTGTAGATGTAGTAGTGTAACAGAAAAACAACAGACCCAACTGTCATGACATGCACGCTGCTTGTTCTGAGTAATTGACTCATTCATTGAAAGGGGCGTGTTCAAAATAATAGCAGTGTGGAGTTTAATTAGAGAATTCATTCATTCTGTGAAAAAACAGGTGTCATTAATTGTCCTTTATTAAGGAAGAAGGGAAGCAAATGTTCCACACATTGTTATAAAATATATTTCCTTCTGAATTGCTAAGTAAAATGGGCCGTTCCAAACATTGTTCGGAGGAACAACGTAATTAGATTTAAAAAGTTGATTGGAGAGGGGAAAACGTATAAAGAAGTGCAGCAAATTATAGGATGCTCAGCTAAAATGATCTCAAATGCTTTAAAATGGCAACAAAAACCCGAAACACGCGGAAGAAAACGAGCAACTATTGTTAAAACGGACCGAAGAATAGTCAGAATGGCAAAGATTCAGCCAATCATCACCTCCAGAAAGATCAAAGATGATCTAAAATTACCTGTAAGTGCTGTTACAGAAGACGTTTGATCGAAGCTAAGCGATCAGCAAGAAGCCCCCGTAAAGCACCATTGTTGAAAAAACGGCATGTGCAGAATCGGTTAAAATTTGTTAAGGAACACATCGATTGGCCCAAAGAGAAATGGCGTAACATTCTGTGGACTGATGAGAGTAAAATTGTTATTTTCGGGTCTAGTGGTCGTCGACAGTACGTCAGACGACCCCCGGGTACTGAATTCAAGCCACAGTACACTGTGAAGACAGTGAAGCATGGTGGCGCAAAAATCATGGTATGGGGATGTATTTCATACTACGGTGTTGGGCCTATTTATCGTATACCAGGGATCATGGATCAGTTTGAATACATCAAAATACTTGAAGCGATTATGTTGCCGTATGCCGAAGAGGAAATGCCCCTGAAATGGGTGTTTCAACAAGACAACGACCCCAAACACACAAGTAAGCGAGCAACATCTTGGTTCCAGACAAAAAGGATTGAGGTAATGGAGTGGCCAGCTCAATCCCCCAACCTCAACCCCATTGAAAACTTGTGGGGTGACATTAAAAATGCAGTTTCTGAAGCAAAACCCAAAAATTCACAGGAACTGTGGAATGTAGTTCGTTCATCCTGGGCTGAAATACCTGTTTCTAGGTGCCAGAAATTGGTTGACTCAATGCAACGCAGATGCGCAGCAGTTATCAAAAACAATGGTTATGCAACTAAATATTAATTCAGTAATTTAAAATGAAATTAAATCTTGAAAAATGTCTTCAGTTTATACAGTAAGTGTTTCAGTTTGAAGAGAAAAATGTTGACACTGCTATTTGTGACGCGGTATGTCAAAAGCAGGCGGAATTGGGCAGAGCTACGAACAGAGGAAAAGCTGCAAAATGCCTTGGGGGTGAATTTTAGCGTTTTTGAGATTTTTGAACATTTATGATGCTACAAATATTAAAAATGTTCTGTAAAAGTTTCAAACTGAAATTTCATCGACAAAGTATTTTTTTAAGCACTTTTAGAGAGGCATGTCATTTCACAAAATGATGCCTTGTTCGAGATTTTGCTTGGAAATGACGCCAAATTTAGCGTAACTTCTAGCTCACTTGCTAACGTAAAATCGCATGATGATATTTTGCCAACATATTGGTTATTCAAACGGTATCTTTCTTGATTAAATAAACTATTAATTGATTATTAAAACAACAATAATCGTGAGCTTGTTTATGGATTACAACAGCCGCCCGATAATGGGCGCCCTTTCTTTGGCAGTCTCGTCTCATCTTAAAGACGTTAAAACGAAAAAAAAAAACACGTTATTGGCTTAAAAGTTAACATCGTTTTTGTAAAGAAATAAATCCAATGCGATTGAGCCTATCTCTTTTAAGCCAATAAACGATAGTTGTCTCCCCTTTTTTGACATTACTGTCTCATCTAAAAGACGTTAAAACAAAAAGCTACCGGTCACGTCTACATGTTTAATATTGTCTTAAAACTTAGTTTATCGTTTTGTGAAGAAATAAACCCAATATCGACATCTTTCGGACTGTCAGGTAAACTATCCAGTTAGCCAGCTATTTTGCCAACATATTGGTTATTCAAACGGTATCTTTCTTGATGAAATAAACTATTAATTGATTATTAAAACAACAATAATCGTGAGCTTGTTATGCACTAGCCTACAAGAGCCGCCCGATAAAGGGCGCCCCTTTTTTGACAGTACTTTCTAATCTAAAAGACGTTAAAACAAAAAAACTACCGGTCACATCTACATGGTTATTGGCTTAAAAGTTAGCTTATCGTTTTGTGAACCTAATAAATATAATATGTTCAATGGTATGTGCCAGAATAATATCAGTATCGTATGTTGATCACAAAAATGTCTGGTTTCCGCCCGATAACAGGGTTCGGTAGGCTACGCTAACATTGTTAACCAACTTGTTTTGTTTAAACTCAAACTTTAAAGGGCTATTTCTCAGTTTCGATGTTTCAGACGGTCCAATTTAAAATCTTAATAACTTCGCTTTGGAATATCCGATTTGAAAAAAGAAAGCGGAGTTGTAAAGTGCAAGGTCTATGTTTTACTAATATACCAATAACTCAAAATTGACCTCTTGCCCAATTCCGCCTGGTTTTGACATACCGCATCACATTTATTTGAACAGATTAATATTCCTTTTCTTTGCTTCCTGTAAAAGAATAACGCAGACTTGATAAAATTTGTTAATGCTTTGATTTGGAATTGAATGTGTAATGTTTCCACTACATTTGAAATATGGAACTAAAAGCTATTAAAAAATATTTGCACTTTATTCACTTTTTTTAACGCACTGCTATTTATTTGAACACAACTGTAGGTAGTTTAGTCGAGGTGGAGTCTGAAAAAGTGCGTCTTCAGACCACGACAGAAAACAGACAGCGTTTGATACATTTATGATGGTTCATCACTAAATAAATTTGATGACATTATAATTCTGAAAAATGTGTGCAAGTCACATGGATATCACATCCAGCACATCACTTTTATTCCCATTCCTGCTGAATCGTAACAGTACATTTAGACATGTCACAACCTGCAATGGGGAGTACTGAAGACACAGGGCCTCAGGGAGTTGTAGTCCTCGAGGGCTCACCTGCTGCTGGGTGTTGTAGTCGAAAAGGCTGACGGCCGCAGTGGAGTCCATGGGCAGCTGGTTTCCGGAGTAATCAAACTGCAGGGGCTCCATCCCCACCGACTCCATATGGTCCAGGGGCACGCTCTGTGACTCCCCAAAATCCTCTACCGGCTTGGGCCCATTGCTGCTGACCAGCTGGGATAGGCCTTCTGCCCCACCTTGCCCCGTGCCCAGCCCCAGCAGCTCTACCTCTGCCCCCGGCACAGGGCAGTTTCCTGGGGTACGACTATGCAGGGGAGACACGTGAAAATGTGTGTGTGTGTGTGTGTGTGTGTGTGTGTGCGTGTGAGAGAGTGAAAGAGAGTGTGTGTGTGTGTGTGTGTGTGTGTGCGTGTGAGAGAGTGAAAGAGAGAGTGTGTGTGTGTGTGCGCGTGTGTTAAGCCATTGTGTGTGCATGTGTGTGTGCGTGTGTGAGAGTGAAAGAGAGAGAGTGTGTGTGTGGGTGTGTGTGTGTGCGAGAGAGTTTGTGCGTGCATGTGTGTGTGCGTGTTCTTAGCCTGTGTGTGCATGCGTGTGTGCGCGTTTAGCCTGTGTGTGTGCGTGTTTGTGCGTGTGTTTGTGCGTGTGTTTGTGCGTGCGTGCGTGTGCGTGTTTGTGCGTGCGTGTGTTTGTGCGTGCGTGCGTGTGCGTGTTTGTGCGTGCGTGTGTTTGTGCGTGCGTGCGTGTGCGTGTTTGTGCGTGCGTGTGCGTGCGTGTTTAGCCTGTACATGTGTGTGCTACCTGAAGTCTTTGACATCCACATCAATGCCATTCTGCACAGGAAGTCCGTTGGGCTTGTCGATGACATCACTCTCTGCATCCTTCAGCTCGCTGAGTTTATCAGAGTCAAAGCTGGATTTGGGCTTTAGATCCTGGTGCTCCTCCGTCTCTCCCTCCCCCTCTCGAGAACCCTGCACAGAGGGGCAGAGTCACACACACCCTAACATAGCGCAGACACACACACACACACACACACACACACACACACACACACAGACAGACAGACAGACACACACACACACACACAATCACAGAGAAGAGGGTACAGAGGGAGAGAGACAGAGAGATGGATATATATAGAGGGAGATTGAGGTGTGAGAGAAAGAGGGGAGAGAGAGAGATAGAGATAGAGAGATAGAGAGAGATAGAGAGAGAGAGAGAGAGAGATAGAAAGAGAGAAAGAGAGAGAGACTCACAAAGGGTCCCTTGTGCAGGCAGGAGTGGAGTTTCTCGGCGGGGGAGGAGCTGAGGACGTACTCCACCATGCTAACGCCCAGCCCTCCGCTCTCCGAGCGCGGGGACAGCACCGCCCCCACCTCGCTGCTGCCATGGAAACCCTGCCCCGCCCTACGTTGCACCATGATGGGCTGCGACACCGAGTGTTCTGAGAGATGGAGACAACGTTAGAACAACGTCAGCATAACATTAGCACTAGGATAACCTCACATAACGTTAGCATAACATCAGCACTGGGATAATCTCACATAACGTCAGCATAACATCAGCACTGGGATAATCTCACATAACGTTAGCATAACATCAGCACTGGGATAATCTCACATAACGTTAGCATAACATCAGCACTGGGATAATCTCACATAACGTTAGCATAACATTAGCACTGGGATAACCTCATATAACGTTAGCATAACATTAGCACTGGGATAACCTCACATAACGTTAGCATAACATCAGCACTGGGATAATCTCACATAACGTTAGCATAACATTAGCACTGGGATAACCTCATATAACGTTAGCATAACATTAGCACTGGGATAAACTCACATAACGTTAGCATAACATTAGCACTGGGATAACCTCACATAACGTTAGCATAACATGAATATAACATGAATTCTCTCAGCACAAAGTTAATACAACATTTATATTGTATATATAGAATAACAGCACAACCTGAACATTGACACAAAGTAAACGTCAGTAACCAGGGTGGAGCTACCTGAGGATCCCCAGGCGCTGTCCCGCCATTGGTCCAGGAAGATGCCTTTCACCGAATCATCTGCCTCCCAGAACTTCTTCCCTGGCAGGAGTTGCTGCACGACAAAGAGCATCGAGCAAGCTAGAGTTACACCCCGCTAAACTTTACACACAGTTACACTAGAGTTACACCCCGCTAAACTTTACACAGTTACACTTGAGTTACACCCCGCTAAACTTTACACACAGTTACACTAGAGTTACACCCCGCTAAACTTTACACAGTTACACTAGAGTTACACCCCGCTAAACCTTACACAGTTACACTAGCTACACCCCGCTAACTTTACACAGTTACACTAGAGTTACACCCCGCTAAACCTTACACAGTTACACTAGCTACACCCCGCTAACTTTACACAGTTACACTAGTTACACCCCGCTAAACTTTACACAGTTACACTAGAGTTACACCCCGCTAAACCTTACACAGTTACACTAGCTACACCCCGCTAACTTTACACAGTTACACTAGAGTTACACCCCGCTAAACTTTACACAGTTACACTAGAGTTACACCCCGCTAAACTTTACACAGTTACACTAGTTACACCCCGCTAAACTTTACACACAATTACACTAGTTACACCCCACTAAACTTTACACACAATTACACTAGTTACACCCCCTCTAAACGTTATACACAATTACACTAGTTACACCCCCTCTAAACGTTATACACAATTACACTAGTTACACCCGTAACCTTTACACACAATTACACTAGCGTTACACCCCTGTAAACTTTACACAGTTACACTAGAGCTACACCCCTGTAAACTTTACACACAATTACACTAGCTACACCCCGCTAACTTTACACACAGTTACACTAGCGTTACACCCCTGTAAACTTTACACACAGTTACACTAGCTACACCCCGCTAACTTTACACACAGTTACACTAGCGTTACACCCCTGTAAACTTTACACACAATTACACTAGCTACACCCCGCTAACTTTACACACAGTTACACTAGCGTTACACCCCTGTAAACTTTACACACAATTACACTAGTTACACCCCTGTAAACTTTACACACAATTACACTAGCGTTACACCCCTGTAAACTTTACACACAATTACACTAGCGTTACACCCCTGTAAACTTTACACACAGTTACACTAGCGTTACACCCCTGTAAACTTTACACACAATTACACTAAAGGTACTAGAGGGACACTCCTCACCTCTCCCATGGCTCTCCCCTCCAGGGCCAGGGCCTGGAAGTCGTGGTTCAGCTCATCCATGGACCGCACCTGAGGACCACAGGTAGAGCTCTGAGGACCACAGGTAGAGCTCTGAGGACCACAGGTAGAGCTCTGAGGACCACAGGTAGAGCTCTGAGGACCACAGGTAGAGCTCTGAGTCAGAGTATGTGAGCGGAGTGGAGCAGCGGAAAGCTTTCAGTAATCACTCCGCTCCAACTCTGCTCCGGGATTTCCCGCTCCCCGCTCACTAGTGAGAGAAAACTCGCTCCATAACAAGAGAGAACATTTGTGCTACATTTCCGCTCCATTGTAAAATTCTTACAATATCTTTATTTTTTTTAAACATCTTAAGTTAAGAATATGTAGGAGATAAAAAAATTGTTTAACTCCAACAGAAGCCTCAGCAGCTCAGCCTATAGCATATCGTTTAGGCTACCTTGCACCATGCAGAAAATTACATAGCCTACCAGTATTAAATAAATGATATTAGCCTAATAAAAGAAAAAAGAATGCATCCTTGTCTTTAAAAGAAAAAACAAACTAAAATTAGAACATTGGTAAGCCTATAGTTCTATGAATTAAAACAAATCGCCTCGGCTATTAGGTTAACTGCTTTCTCAATATAGGGTATTTTTCAACGTAGGCCATGTTGTCAGTGTTTTTTAGTCATTTATTAAACTCAATTCACTATGGGAAATCATATTTGTGCCATTTCCATAAAATTGCGAGGCCTACGCAGTAGCCTATGCATTAATTAGTATGATGATTTAAAAGCTTGAATAGCTAGCCTCGGCTACTCCTCTAGGAGAGGAGAGACACATCAAACATTTTTGTGCTTAAAAGTCGGTGAAAAGCCTATAGCATTCAGCAGAAAAACCGGCTACATTTGGTTGAAAAGTGAAAGTTTTCTAGCCGACAAGGATCTGGGTAAAACCTGAGCTAAATTGGGGTTAACCTAGTCTGTCTATGTCAAAATGACTTTCAAGAATTCCACCCCTCTATACATCTAGATTCCGGCTTTTTCCCACTAGGACATTATTACCCACGTGCCCAGATTCTTTTCCCGTGTATGCACGGAAAACTCCATCAGGTTTTATAGACACGTCTTCAGATTCGACAACGAATCCCTGGTCATTGTAATCACCTATCCACACCTGCATTCATCCTTTGTGTCATTTATTTTCACAAAACATTTGTATTTTTGTCCTTTTCCTTCCGATAATATTTGTAAAATTCCATGTCTGACGGCAGCTAACCTTAAGAGAGTGTATAACAATTTGGTGAATGGTGACGTTTAACGTGCGTTTGCTCGCAGGACGGAGCGGTATCGTTTAACGTGCGTTTGCTCGCGGGATGGAGCGGTATCGTTTAACGTGCGTTTGCTCGCGGGATGGAGCGGTATCGTTTAACGTGCGTTTGCTCGCGGGATGAAGCGGTATCGTTTAACGTGCGTTTGCTCGCGGGATGGAGCGGTATCGTTTAACGTGCGTTTGCTCGCGGGATGAAGCGGTATCGGAGCGTTCTTGGAGCGAGAGAGAACGCCGACGCTTCGACTTTCTAAAAAGCCGCTCCTCGCTCCAGGCGAAATCACGCAGCTCCGCTTCCACTCCGCACCACTCTCATACCCTGCCCTGAGTCAACCCCACAAACACAGTCACACACTCACCTGGTTGTGGGAGTGGGTGTGGTCAGAGACTCACCTGGTTGTGGGAGTGGACAGAGACTCACCTGGTTGTGGGAGTGGGTGTGGTCAGAGACTCACCTGGTTGTGGGAGTGGGTGTGGTCAGAGACTGACCTGGTTGTCGGAGTGGGTGTGGTCAGAGACTGACCTGGTTGTCGGAGTGGGTGTGGTCAGAGACTGACCTGGTTGTCGGAGTGGGTGTGGTCAGAGACTGACCTGGTTGTGGGAGTGGGTGTGGTCAGAGACTCACCTGGTTGTGGGAGTGGTCAGAGACTGACCTGGTTGTGGGAGTGGGTGTGGTCAGAGACTCACCTGGTTGTGGGAGTGGTCAGAGACTGACCTGGTTGTCGGAGTGGGTGTGGTCAGAGACTGACCTGGTTGTGGGAGTGGGTGTGGTCAGAGACTGACCTGGTTGTCGGAGTGGGTGTGGTCAGAGACTGACCTGGTTGTGGGAGTGGGTGTGGTCAGAGACTGACCTGGTTGTGGGAGTGGGTGTGGTCAGAGAGACACCTGGTTGTGGGAGTGGGTGTGGTCAGAGACTCACCTGGTTGTGGGAGTGGACAGAGACTCACCTGGTTGTGGGAGTGGGTGTGGTCAGAGACTCACCTGGTTGTGGGAGTGGGTGTGGTCAGAGACTGACCTGGTTGTCGGAGTGGGTGTGGTCAGAGACTGACCTGGTTGTCGGAGTGGGTGTGGTCAGAGACTGACCTGGTTGTCGGAGTGGGTGTGGTCAGAGACTGACCTGGTTGTGGGAGTGGGTGTGGTCAGAGACTCACCTGGTTGTGGGAGTGGTCAGAGACTGACCTGGTTGTGGGAGTGGGTGTGGTCAGAGACTCACCTGGTTGTGGGAGTGGTCAGAGACTGACCTGGTTGTCGGAGTGGGTGTGGTCAGAGACTGACCTGGTTATGGGAGTGGGTGTGGTCAGAGACTGACCTGGTTGTCGGAGTGGGTGTGGTCAGAGACTGACCTGGTTGTGGGAGTGGGTGTGGTCAGAGACTGACCTGGTTGTGGGAGTGGGTGTGGTCAGAGACTGACCTGGTTGTGGGAGTGGGTGTGGTCAGAGACTCACCTGGTTGTGGGAGTGGTCAGAGACTCACCTGGTTGTGGGAGTGGGTGTGGTCAGAGACTGACCTGGTTGTGGGAGTGGGTGTGGTCAGAGACTGACCTGGTTGTCGGAGTGGGCGTGGTCGCTTGTAGGCCAGCGCTGTTTCCCGCACAGCTGCTCTCCATGTTGACGCTGGAAGAAGTAGTCCACCATGGCATCGTCCTGGGACCGCCCTGCCCCCCCCGCCTGGCCGGGAGGGGCGGACTGAGGAGCGTGGCCCGCCTGAGGGGCGCCCGATCCTGCCGTCAGCACCACAGGCATGCTGGGAAGGGTGGCGTCAAGGGGGCGCTGTTTGAGGTGGGGCTGAAAGAGTCTTGCCAGAGCACTGCTTTCCTCTTCAACACACAGGCTACGCTCATTCCACCTGCACCTGTAATACAGAGCACCTGTTACACACACACACACACACACACAGGCTACGCTCATTCCACCTGCACCTGTAATACAGAGCACCTGTTACACACACACACACACACACAGGCTACGCTCATTCCACCTGCACCTGTAATACAGAGCACCTGTTACACACACACACACACACACACACACACACACACACACACACACACACACACACACACACACACACACACACAGGCTACGCTCATTCCACCTGCACCTGTAATACAGAGCACCTGTTACACACACACACACACACACACACACACACACACACACAGGCTACGCTCATTCCACCTGCACCTGTAATACAGAGCACCTGTTACACACACACACACACTCATTCCACCTGCACCTGTAATACAGAGCACCTGTTACACACACACACACACACACACACACACACACACACACAGGCTACGCTCATTCCACCTGCACCTGTAATACAGAGCACCTGTTACACACACACACACACACACACACACACACACACAGGCTACGCTCATTCCACCTGCACCTGTAATACAGAGCACCTGTTACACACACACACACACACACACACACACACAGGCTACGCTCATTCCACCTGCACCTGTAATACAGAGCACCTGTTACACACACACACACACACACAGGCTACGCTCATTCCACCTGCACCTGTAATACAGAGCACCTGTTACACACACACACACACACACAGGCTACGCTCATTCCACCTGCACCTGTAATACAGAGCACCTGTTACACACACTCACACACACACACACACACACACACACACACACACACACACACACACAGGCTACGCTCATTCCACCTGCACCTGTAATACAGAGCACCTGTTACACACACACACACACACACACACACACACACACACACGGGCTACGCTCATTCCACCTGCACCTGTAATACAGAGCACCTGTTACACACACACACACACACACACACACACACACACACACAGGCTACGCTCATTCCACCTGCACCTGTAATACAGAGCACCAGTTACACACACACACACACACACACCCCCCCACACACACACAGACACATATATATACACACACACACACACACACACACACACAGACACATATATAAACACACACACACACACACACCCCCCCCCCCCCCACACACACACACACACACACACACACACACGTACATACACACACACTCATTCCACCTGCACCTGTAATACAGAGCACCTGTTACACACACACACACACACACACACACACACACACACACACACACACACCACCTGCACCTGTAATACAGAGCACCTGTTACACACACACACACACACACACACACACACACACACACACACACACACACACACACACACACACACATACCACCTGCACCTGTAAATAGGGATGGGTATCGTTAGGATTTTATCGACACCGATACCGGTACTGCTTATCGATACCAATACTTATCAATACTCTCCATAATTTTGTTTAAAAAAAGAGATTAAAATAATTATGTTATTTTATTGTTGCTTTTAACAGAAATAACAACAATTATTTTGATAAAATGAAATTGTTTCCTCAGTTTCCCGAGAGTATATAATGAGGGGACCAAGTAAGCAATAATGACCGAGGAGCCGGGCATTTAACTGTTTAAATGCCCGACGCGGAGGTAGTAAATTGCCCGAGGCGCAGCCGAGGGGCATTTAAACTGTGTAATGCCCGGCTCCGAGGTCATTATTGCGCTTATACCATGGTTACCAACAATTATTATATATAGTCACATTTATATTTATTGATTTTTATCGACTTTATCAGCTGAAATTTAAATATCCTTCCGAGGTCATTTTGGCATGTAGTTTGCCGTTGTCATGCAAAACTGCTCGTTGATAGTTCTATTTGAACAGAAAACATCTCGTTGCTGCTTCTATTTCTCGTTACTAGTTCTATTTTGTCCGTAGTTATGCAAAAACCTCTCGTTGGTAGTTCTGAAAACAATTGATTCTATATGGAAGCAAATAGTTCCTTCTCAACTTTATACCATAAAATTAGCACCAATTTTGGTTATTTTTGTCATTAGTTACATTATTTAAGAAAATTGCATGAAACCGCAACTCAATTTACCTCCCTCTCTCCGTCTTGCTTTTTAAAAATGCTTTGGTCACGCAGCCTATTTTAAACAGCCCAGGCTAAGGAAATTGCATTTCACGATCTGCATCATGAGATGGGAACATCTGAAAAAAATAGCCTACTGTAGATACAGAGTTTGTTACTGTTAGATGTAACTTGTCATATCTAAGACATTTCGCTGGATAAAATGTTTTTTAAATATACAGATTAACGTGCTTTGTGAAGTAACGTTAACTTGTTCGCATTCGCAACCAGCATTGCTCACGTCAGCGTTACATTACATTAGGTAGGCTAACGTTAAAGCCCTACTATGTTACGTTCATATTTCCAAACTGAATAAATACTGCACCTCGAACCACAAAACTTCTTTGCTAGATTAAAGTTGTTGTAACTAAGATATTTGGCGAAGACAAACTTTTCAAATCGGCGGATTTAGCGTTATTTGCCGGCTTTATTAATCAGCTGTTGGTGTTGCTATGGATACCATTCATGAAAGGGTCGACTCTAATGGCGCTGGCAGCAGATAACGTAGACGGCGTATTAATTTAGAACGGTGATTAAAATGTTGCCGGCGCTACTTCATTGCCGGGCGGTTTAACAAAATAAATGCCCACCCTCCAGCCAATCAGAATCGAGTATTTAGCCAAGCCATGGTATAAGTAAGCAATAATGACCGAGGAGCCGGGCATTACACAGTTTAAATGCCCGACGCGGAGGTAGTAAATTGCCCGAGGCGCAGCCGAGGGCAATTTCCCTCCGCGAAGGGCATTTAAACTGTGTAATGCCCGGCTCCGAGGTCATTATTGCGCTTATACCATGGTTACCAACAATTATTATATATAGTTACATTTATATTTATTGATTTTTATCGACTTTATCAGCTGAAATTTAAATATCCTTCCGAGGCCATTTTGGCATGTAGTTTGCCGTTGTCATGCAAAACTGCTCGTTGGTAGTTCTATTTGAACAGAAAACATCTCGTTGCTGCTTCTATTTCTCGTTACTAGTTCTATTTTGTCCGTAGTTATGCAAAAACCTCTCGTTGGTAGTTCTGAAAACAATTGATTCTATATGGAAGCAAATAGTTCCTTCTCAACTTTAAACCATAAAATTAGCACCAATTTTGGTTATTTTTGTCATTAGTTAGATAATTTAAGAAAATTGCATGAAACCGCAACTCAATTTACCTCCCTCTCTCCGTCTTGCTTTTTAAAAATGCTTTGGTCACGCAGCCTATTTTAAACAGCCCATGGCTAAGGAAATTGCATTTCACGATCTGCATAATGAGATGGGAACATCTGAAAAAATAGCCTACTATAGATACAAAGTTTGTTACTGTTAGATGTAACTTGTCATATCTAAGACATTTCGCTTGATAAAATGTATTTTTAATACACAGATTAACGTGCTTAGTGAAGTAACTTGCTCGCATTCGCAACCAGCGTTGCTCACGTTTACGTTACATTAGGTAAAGGCTACTATGTTACGTTCATATTTCCAAACTGAATAAATACTGCACCTCTAACTACAAAACATCTTTGCTAGATTAAAGTTGTTGTAACTAAGATATTTGGCGAATACAAACTTTTTAAATCAGCGAATTTAGCTTTATTTGCCGGCGCTATTTTTGCCCACGTAACCTAGTGGTGTTAGTAATTGGCACCAGACAAGACAAGAAAAAGACGAAGAGTGTTTTTAAACAAGCAAGTTTTATTTTAAGCAACTTTTTTTTTAAATTAATGAGGCCAAAGCGGCAGGGTTATCGAGGCTGATTGTAGTTGAATTCCACATTTCCGTTTATGGTGAAATTGGACATTGTGAAGGGTACCGGAAATTCTTTAGAATAGGAGGCTTGAGTATTATTTTGGGTTTGGAATTTAATTGAGGAGGAGCCGAAGGATGCCGCCGGAGCTGATGTCGTTGGAACTGACGCCTGTTGACAGCTGGACCCAGACAGCACTCGACTCCACATCTTTCTGTCCTTGTCAGATGGTGCCCAGTAGCTCTTCAGAGATGATTCACACCGATGGCCTGTAACTTCCATTATTTGCCTCGATTCGAGCCCAGCTTCGGTGAGGCGATGGACAGCCGTACTGCGCAAACTGTGGTTGGTGTATCTGGTGGTCAGACCGGCTTCTTGACAGATGCGGGGAAGCATATTACCTAGGTAATTTTTGCCCATTGGTTCTCGAGAATACCACACATCTTTTGATGTTAAGTTATGCTGGAGAATTCTGAGAGGATGTAGATAAAATGCCTTGGCGCCGGGAGGTCGCTTTGAGATATATTTCTTGAAGCTAGCCACAGGACAATTAGGATTGTTTGGCTCTGCAAACATAGCGCCGCGGAGATTTTCTTTGTTCGGGTCATTTGGATGTTTGTGGTTTTTTGTCTCGGGATTGAACGAGAGAGACACAAATTCCTCTCCATCCTCGTCTACTTTGATATCGAAGGATGCCACAGTTAATTCCCTGGTACCCTCCCTGCCTCGTCTGGCTAAGCACAGCTGGATATCAAACCACACTTTCGACACCAGGCCGGTTGCAGTGTCGGGAGAAAGTGCCGGTGATCTTCGGATTAATTCCAGCTCGGTCTCCTTTATACGGGGATGATGTGTTGACCTGTCTTGCCCAGCCTTTCTCAGTTTTTTAATAATGGATTTGAAAACCAGATTGGAGGACTTGAACAAGGTATTAGATATGATGTTGAACCGAGTGAAGTGACGATTTAGAGCTGCTCTCAAAGTCGCAAATGTTCCCGTGCTATAGGGCTTGCCTGTTATTGACTGAACAGAGGCATAAAATGAGCGAAGCAACTGGTTAAGTTCCTCTGCACTACATGTTTCAGGGTCTGTGCTGGCCTTACTAAGGCTCATCCATTCCCTGAACACATTTACGGCCCATGCTGTGATTTTTTTTGTGTTCACCTCTTGCGCATCATCTTCTATTTTCTCAAGTTCAGACTCTGTCATGGTCCGGTAACGAACTTTGGATGCACATTTTTGTTTCTTCCCACGTTGGTTTTGTTCCTCCTGTAATGCTTCAGCCTCTTGGTTTGCCTCCCATGTCTGATATTCACTTTTCTCTCCAAATACATTAAAAGTTATAGCAGCAAAATTATTATTGTCCATGTTTGAGTATTTTGTATAGGTACAGTATGTGGTTTCAAATCCAATCCAAACAAAATCGTTGATAATTTAGAACGGTGATTAATCAGCTGTTGGTGTTGCTATGGATACCATTCATGAAAGTGTCGACTCTAATGGCGCTGGCAGCAGATAACGTAGACGGCGTATTAATTTAGAACTGCTATAAATAAATGTCTGGTAGTGTGTTTTGTTGCTGCTTCACTACAAATACAATAAACTTAAATGAACAAGATTATAGATTACCAAAGAACTACAGTTCTTGAGCTTCTCAGAGGCTAACAGAATAATATTTATAAATAATAAATAATACGGCGGTGGAGAATGGGTTGGGCTTGAGTGTTTGTCTTAAACTACTATCCCCTGAAAGAGCGGGGGCTGCCGCTTGACTGACGTTAGCTATAGGATGAGGAACATTTTTCAAAAGCTTTTAAAACTAATGCTGACGTTGCTAGATTACCAGCGTTATTATAACATAGTAACAGCGCTGGACAACGATGTATTGCTCCACAGAGAATACCTGTTCATAGTGTTCAGGGAATAATTTCCCATAGAGCTATTGAGTGTTTTAGCTCTGGGTTTATGTAGTGCGGGCGAATAAGCTAGGTAACGTTAGCTCTGGGTTTATGCAATGCGGGCGAATTAGCTAGGTAACGTTAGCTCTGGGTTTATGTAATGCGGGCGAATTAGCTAGGTAACGTTAGCTCTGGGTTTATGCAATGCGGGCGAATTAGCTAGGTAACGTTAGCTCTGGGTTTATGCAATGCGGGCGAATTAGCTAGGTAACGTTAGCTCTGGGTTTATGTAATGCGGGCGAATAAGCTAGGTAACGTTAGCTCTGGGTTTATGTAATGCGGGCGAATAAGCTAGGTAACGTTAGCTCTGGGTTTATGCAATGCGGGCGAATTAGCTAGGTAACGTTAGCTCTGGGTTTATGTAATGCGGGCGAATTAGCTAGGTAACGTTAGCTCTGGGTTTATGCAATGCGGGCGAATAAGCTAGGTAACGTTAGCTCTGGGTTTATGCAATGCGGGCGAATAAGCTAGGTAACGTTAGCTCTGGGTTTATGCAATGCGGGCGAATTAGCTAGGTAACGTTAGCTCTGGGTTTATGTAATGCGGGCGAATTAGCTAGGTAACGTTAGCTCTGGGTTTATGCAATGCGGGCGAATTAGCTAGGTAACGTTAGCTCTGGGTTTATGCAATGCGGGCGAATTAGCTAGGTAACGTTAGCTCTGGGTTTATGTAATGCGGGCGAATTAGCTAGGTAACGTTAGCTCTGGGTTTATGTAATGCGGGCGAATTAGCTAGGTAACGTTAGACCGAAGATTCACTATTTAAACTACTTTTTGGTGAGTTTTCGGGAAAGATATTCCATGTACAGGTAACAGAGTGCTTTGGAGCTGTCATGGTTCCAGGTCATTTAACATGCAATACATCGTTGTCCAGCGCTGTTACTATGTGGCTGGCCATCTAGTAAATGCTGACGCTGTTATTTTCTGAAGTAACTATGGACTTGTTTTATCTTATAACGAATGTTACCTTGGCTTGATGAGGTCAGACAGTCAGGTTATTTAGGGGGATCGCATCAGCTTCGGAGCCGGACCGAGGGCTGTACTGAGGGGAATGGCACAGTAGCCGCTTTGCTCAAGCAGTCAAATACACTGCACTGCTTCAGAGTTATGACATGTTGTATTAGTAAGTGTTTCATTAGCTAGTATTACTCCCCTTACATACAATATCTTTTTATTACATAAATTGCATTTTGCTGTGTTTACGTTCGCTTTGGTAAAGTGGGCCCACACTTTTGAACGTCTTAACCTGTCTGCCATCAGTGCCATGTGACTGGAGTGCACAGAACGTAAACAGAATAGTCTTGGGACGATGGTCGATTGAATCGACTATTGACAATGGTTGAACCCATCGGCGATGGCTATCTTTGTCGATGCCTGGACGATTTTTCTTTTTTTAATTCTTAAAATAAAAATAAAAATTTTGCCTCTCATTCTGTGTTTTTAATAAATTTTCTACTCTACCATGCATTTACAATGTAACGTGTTGTCTGCTTCTTTGAAATGTGATCGCCTATGCAGCGCAACGGCGCCATAATTTACCTGGATTGAGCAAAATCACGCTGATAGCCTCCCTTCTGTTAGACCACCGTGCAACTAACTATATAATTTAAATCAGGCCTAATTAAACAAATTATATTTCGTATTCAATAGTGCTATTGATAAACTACTGTTCAGTCTAGAACGGAGTGTAGGCTTAGGCTATGGAGTGGTGAGCTGTAGCCATATAGCCTATCCCTCAACAGCCTTTTTATTCTAACAGCACAACAAGCTTACCGGTGTTGGACTCGGGGCATGGGAACAAATATAGCCTAATATTGTACAATCTGACTGTAGACTAATGAAAGATGTTTTCAAAGAAATAAACTAGATTGGATGAAAAGGTGGCCGCTATATTCCTATATTGACGGAATGTCTTCGTCGCTCAAGCGAAACATTGAAACGATTTAGGAGTCGAGGCTATAATCTCAAATTGATTCAACAGGCTTATGTAGAATAGTAATTAATGTAATTTACAATGTAATATAGCCTAGCCTAACCATTTCATCAGTGAAAAAAGTCCCCTATAACGAAAAATAATCTGTCAAACGTAAGCCTTGGTCTTGTTGCCTCTTTATTTCATAGGTTTAGGCTATAAATAGTTTCTGATTATCAATAAAAATAATTTGTTTCAGGGTAAATTATGTATTTTTGATTACATTAGGTTAGTTAAAAAGGTCTAACCCGATAGTGCTAAGTGAGAGAAGTTACGTGCAGATGGAGATAGACTGTGCGGGATGGCACGCGGCATAAAGGGGATCTTGTGAATCGCTCACTACAAGACTAAAATGATAATGAACGTGATGACTGCTCGTCTAGCTTCTTCACAAAATTAAATGAAATTAGTAAAATGAAACTAATTGCTATAAGACAGACGAGGGCGCAGAAAGGCTTAGGGAAACTATAGCTCCTGAGCGCTGACCGTGATGCTGACTGTCTCGTTGGACAGCGGCCAGGTGAGATAAATAGCCTCTACTAGCTAATATAGAATAGACGCGAAATCTGTTGTATATTATTCTTTATTATATTTGGTCAAAATAGTGAATACAATTCGCAATGGTATGCCATAATAAGTAAGCAAAAGACCCGCTGTTCAATAGCCCCGCCCCCACCCCCATGCACCCCTCGATAGAATCGACCATCGGCGATGGCTAGAGGGCTCGATGGGACGATGCTGCCTTGCACACGATGGCACAAGCCTAATACAGAAAACGTTGAACGTAATCGCCTGACGCGTGCAACTCGTCATCATTAGAAGGGGATGGGAAGGGGATTAGGACCTGAGTAGAAACATATATTTCACGGTAGGTAATCTGAAAATGGCTGCCAGCTTTGTTAGAATGAATTGAAGTGAATTACGTTCAAATATCCATAGCAGCATCGTTTGTCCAGGAGCTTATCGGTATTTTGGTCCTGACCAATCAGGAGCCGGTACCAGTTAAATACCGGTTCTCAATATCCATCCCTACCTGTAATACACACACACACACACGCTCATTCCACCTGCACCTGTAATACAGAGCACCTGTTAGACACATGCACACACGCACGCACACACACGCTCATTCCACCTGCACCTGTAATACAGAGCACCTGTTACACACACACACACACACACACACACACACACACACACACACACACACACACGTACATACACACACTCATTCCACCTGCAACTGTAATACAGAGCACCTGTTACACACACACACACACACACACATACATAGACACACACATGCATGCAATTAAAGCTTATGAAACTGAATCAGGTGTTTAGTAAAAAATAAATAAACAGAATTAAAAACATTTTGACTTAACAGAACGGAGGGTTCTGTTACTGGGGTATCATTCAGTACAGGGGTACTGGGGTATCATTCAGTACAGGGGTATTAGAACACTGGGAGTATGTGGAAGACTGGTGTAAAAAGCACCCAATTGTACCTGAATGTTACCTGAATGTTACCTGAATGTTACCTGAATGCTACCTAGCCTCAAAATACCGTGGGTATAACAGCAGATGCAAACACAACCAATACAATTCTGTACAAAACTAAGAACACCTTCAGACTTCACAAGGCACAACATCACCTTCAGACTTCACAAGGCACAACATCACAATCATTCATATTTTAATTACAATAACATGGCTGCAAAAAGCTAACCACATTTTGCAGCATTTGCACATCAGCTACATTCAAATCCACCATGAGTAAGCCCAGTACTGATAGGCTAGCCCATTCACCATGAGTAAGCCCAGTACTGATAGGCTAGCCCATTCACCATGAGTAAGCCCAGTACTGATAGGCTAGCCCATTCACAATGAGTAAGCCATTCCCAGTACTGATAGGCTAGCCCATTCACCATGAGTAAGCCCAGTACTGATAGGCTAGCCCATTCACAATGAGTAAGCCATTCCCAGTACTGGTAGGCTAGCCCATTCACCACTGAGTAAGCCATTCCCAGTACTGATAGGCTAGCCCATTCACCATGAGTAAGCCCAGTACTGATAGGCTAGCCCATTCACCATGAGTAAGCCCAGTACTGATAGGCTAGCCCATTCACAATGAGTAAGCCATTCCCAGTACTGATAGGCTAGCCCATTCACCACTGAGTAAGCCATTCCCAGTACTGATAGGCTAGCCCATTCACCATGAGTAAGCCCAGTACTGATAGGCTAGCCCATTCACCACTGAGTAAGCCATTCCCAGTACTGATAGGCTAGCCCATTCACCATGAGTAAGCCCAATACTGATAGACTAGCCCATTCACCACTGAGTAAGCCCAGTACTGATAGGCTAGCCCATTCACCATGAGTAAGCCATTCCCAGTACTGGTAGGCTAGCCCATTCACCACTGAGTAAGCCATTCCCAGTACTGATAAGCTAGCCCATTCACCACTGAGTAAGCCATTCCCAGTACTGATAAGATAGCCCATTCACCACTGAGTAAGCCATTCCCAGTACTGGTAGGCTAGCCCATTCACCACTGAGTAAGCCATTCCCAGTACTGGTAGGCTAGCCCATTCACCACTGAGTAAGCCATTCCCAGTACTGATAAGCTAGCCCATTCACCACTGAGTAAGCCATTCCCAGTACTGGTAGGCTAGCCCATTCACCACTGAGTAAGCCATTCCCAGTACTGATACTTTACACTCAATACACACTGCATCCTGTATGCAAACACAATCACATGATAATCACAGAGAGAAGAGCCTGATGCGCGTACTGCACGCGAAACGAAAGGCAGGTAACGGTAAAGCAGGGGGAGGGAACCGTGGTCCTGGAGAGCCGCAGGGTCTGCTGGTTTTAGTTGTTACTCGCCACTTAATTGATCAATTAAAGCAGTTGATTACACAGTTAACTCACCTCGCCTGGTTTCTTTGGTTTAAGTAGTTGCTGTATTTAAGGTGAAAACAAAAACCAGCAGGGTCTACCAGGGCTCCCTACGTGACAGGTCCCCTTCTCACGACGTCAACCACATCGTCGACATGGCACAGGCTTATAAATGCAGTGCAAACTCAAGCGGGACTGGGTATCATTAACAAAACGTTAATGGTCGGCTTCTCAAGTGAAGCATGCATGAAGTGTGTCACTTGGTTATGACAGTCAGTGTGGGTGTTGCCTTGTGTTGTTGGTAACGTAGGTCTGTATCGTGTGTGTGTGTAGCTCGCTGGATGGTTGGGCTTTTTGGAACTCCCCCAAAAGCCCAACCATCCAGCGAGCTACACACACACACACACACACACACACACACACACACACACACACACACACACACACACGATACAGACCTACGTTACCAACAACACAAGGCTGTGGATTCCATAGCCTAAATCAAAATAAAAGTTTAATGACAATAAAGCTAGCGAGCTAGATAGACCTGCTGTCGTCCGGCAGAAAGACAGGCAGCATCGCTACGAGCTCAACACAAACATCGCAACACAACACAACATCATTCCGCTCAGCTGGGAAGCTTCTCCAGAGAGAGGAATACAGTCCGGAGCCGCTCAGCGTTGTGGTCGCTGTTTAGAGGCTAACTGGCTAACCAGCTATCATCACACGGCCTGGACTTGATGCACGACATAGCCGGTCAGCCAGCGGAGGGGCTAAACCATCGATAAACTCACAAAGCCCGTGTGAAGAATGCACGCCCGAGCAGAGCACTGTCTGACAGCGCACAGGCGAACACACTGAGCCGCACTGCTTGGTCTGGATGCCCGGGGCCAGGCACATGAGAAACGGGGCTAAACGCTGGCGCTCCGCGATGTACAGCCAATGCTACCGTCGGAAGCAGCAACAATAGAGGCCCGAACAGTCGGACAGGAAGACGGAATCGAGAGAGGAGGAAGAGACCAGAGCGCAGGAACAATGCAAGAAAATTCTCTAAATAATATAAAGAATCCACAGATAGTTACATTACTCAGAGCACACATCCCTCTGCGGATCAAAATCCACATCCAACCAAAGCTGGACACTCAACTTACAGGCAGAGGAGGTGGATGGTCACGGATTTCAGCCCCAAAACTCTCCGGTTCCTGGAGCTTTCATTTCGACAACATGGCGGCTAGTGGCTGGCAGCCGCGCTGCATGCTGGGCCCGGTAGTCTTGAGGCATGATCCAAATCACCCCTGAGCTTACGTCACTGCAGTGCATTATTTCAGTTAATCTCTAATTATTTATTACATGTTTTAAATATACGTATTTACGTTTTTAGTTTTATTTCTGTATGCTTGAAACGTTTTCATCATGACCATTGCGTCACATGGAGAGGTTAGTGCGGAAAATTTAGCAGCAGAAGCCTCCTCAGTATTGAGCGTCAAAGTGTAACTATCATTAGAAAAAAACAATCTTTGAACTCAAACCATTTTAAGTTAGTCAAATATGTCATGAGAAAACTTTATAAAATTCCATCAAACAGCTAAAAACAGACAGGGGAAAGTAGGGGGTGGTTTTTTTAAAGACACAGATAAATTAAGCACATACATGCGGAGATAAATTATAGACCTCGCCATATTCACCGCGGACTTGCTTTCTTCATTCCAGCTTTCTTGACATTATTCCATTTGTTGGAAAGTTTAGGAAGTTTTGAGCAAAGAGCAGAGACAGATGGCAAATGAGAAAATGAAATTGAAAACACAAAAATTGGTCTGGGTTGGGGTCCAGTCCAGAGCATCTCCAAGGCCAGAAGGAATATGTCTGCAGCATTTATATACAGTCTATGGTCTGCACCCACCTTGCTGTGCATGTTTATTGAACCCAGATACACAACGGACTGTAATTGACTTGCATTGTCATTGACTCCTTTGTGCTTTGAAACATATCGAGAGCACAATCTTGATGCCTTTCAGTGTAAAAAAAACACATCCCCTGCATCTCCAATGCTGCTTTTCTGGATTGATCTTCCACTCTGGATGCATTTGAGCAGTTTTTCAGTCAAAATGAAGAGCTTCTGAAAGGAATCTATGTGGTGTGAGTCAATCCAAGAATGGCTCAATGGTACATGAATGAGGTCTTATTTGGTGCATACCGAGGAAAATGAATTGGCGTATCAAAGCGCCATTGACTCCTTTGAGCTCTGAAACCAATTAAGAGCACAATCTTGCTGCCTTACCATGTAAAAAACACAGGATTTCAGCCTGTCTCTGCTTATTGCATAATTGTAAACAAAATAAAAGGATATGGAGAGTGAGAAAAAGGTGTGGATATCAAACAGGTGATTCATTTGTCAAATCGAATTTGAAAGCGACCCAGCTCTGAGGAGGGAGGGGCAGTGCCCAGAGAGCGTCCCGTATCCATTTTTACATTTACATTTTAGTCATTTGGCAGACGCTCTTATCCAGAGCGACGTACATTAGTGCATTTTCAAGCTAGGAACAAGTGCGTTAAAACAACCCTAAAAGGTAAATAAGATTTCAAACACCAGGCGCAGTCAGTATGATTATTATTATTTTTTTATATCCACAGGGCATCAGCATTCCCACGCTTGGCTCTGGATCTGTGGGCAACAGAAAGGTGAAATTGTTGCAGTGAAAGGACTCATCTGGTGACCCTGACGTTGGTCCCCATGTTGTGTGTGCCATCCACACGAGCGGCACATGGTCGCTCACAAGGGTGAACCACAGACCCAGTGAATAATACCTCAGGCTGTCTAGTGCCCGCTTGATTACCAGCCACTCTTTCTCCAGGGTGGAGTACTTCTGCTCCTGGAGGCAGTAACCCCCCCAGAAATGGATCTTTGTGTTTTAATCTTATGTTGCTGATTACATCTTAATTACATATTAATGGTTACATATTAATTAATGTCTTGACGGAAACCACAATGCCAGGTACATTGTATACGGAACATGTAAATACTTGTACTGGAAACGTTCAGGCAGTTTTGCATACTTCCGGGTAGGAGAGGAGTGGTAAATGTTAAAAGCACTTCAGGTTTGATCGGATATTATATGCTCGCATGTTTCAGCACAACATTTTCCTACTCAGCATAAATATGGATAATATACTTAAATGTATTACATGGAATGTAAAAGGCTTGGGACACGTTATCAAAACGTTTCTGAAGAGAGAGAAAGCAGATATTGCTGTGATACAAGAAACACACTTATCAAAGAATGAACATTTAAAGCTTAAAAGGGATTGGGTGGGACAGATATATTTTCAGCCTACAATATGCATAAAAGAGGCACAGCTATACTCATTAGCAAAAAAACTTTTATTTTTGAGAAACAAATAAGTGATCCGGAGGGCAGATATGTTCTTATAACAGGTTCAATTTTTGGTCAACATATAACTATACTGAATGTATATGCACCTAATGAGGACTCTCCCAAATTTATGGCTGATGTGGTATTATTATTTAACCAACATTGCAGAGGCATAGGACTTTTAGCTGGTGACTTTAACTGCGTTCTAGATCAGGGCCTTGATAAATCCTCATCCGCAGCCATAACAAATATAAGAGCGTCTCGGGTGCTTAAGGGGATGAGTAATGACACAGGCCTTGTTGACATATGGAGAGAACTAAACCCTCTTGTCAAGGACTATACTTTTTTTTCTAATCCCCATTCTTCATATTCAGGGATTGATTAGATGGCTGTGTTCATCCGGTATCATCTAGCCAATCGGCTCTATTGTTTTATCTGACCACGCCCCAGTTAGCATGGCTATGAACCTAGGTATAAATAAACAGAGAAGCAAGATGTGGAGATTTAACTCTTCATTACTGTCAAATTCTGACGCTTGTAGCTCGGTCCGGAAGTGGATATTGAATTATTGGGAAGATAACAAAGACTCCCCGGTATCTTCAGCCACATTATGGGATGCGGCCAAGGCTACCATACGTGGCCCTATAATCTCATATACTTCATTACAAAAAAAAAAGAATGCTACAAAAACGGCAGGAACTGGAGGCGGAAGTATTACATCTAGAGCAGCTACATAAAGCTACACCTAGCCAATCAAACTGGGCCTTATTATGCAAGGCAAAGGCTAAACTTAATCTAGATCACTCTAATCATATTAAAAAGTTGCTGTTTTTCTCTAGACAGAAATTTTACGAATTTGTCAATAAATCAAGCAAATTGCTTGCACATCAGATAAGAAAGGAACAATGTGAGAGATCTATTAAATCGGTTAAGGGGGCAGACGGATCTATTACCTATGACCCGTTACTCATTAACAATACTTTTAAAGAATACTATGAGTCTCTTTATAAATCACACAATACAGCATCTAGATCTGACATAACAACCTTCCTCGACAAGCTACCACTTCCTACTGTGTCTGATGCCGACAGAACCAAGCTTAATGCCCCTATCTCTCCGGAGGGGGTCTGGGAGGCTATCCAATCAATGGCTTCGGGGAAGGCGCCTGGCCCGGATGGCTATCCGTCCCAATTTTACAAAACATTTTGGCCAGAACTCAGACCTATTTTGTTATCAGCACTCCAAAATATATTCGATCAAGGTTCGGCTCCTGAAACCTGGAAAATGGCCTCCTTTTGCTTACTCCTCAAAGACGATAAAGACCCCCGGGACTGCGCCCCCTACAGGCCTTTCAGTTTACTTAATACAGATTGTAAGCTGGTAGCCAAAATTCTCGCACGTAGGTTGCAGTCTATTCTAGTAACAATAGTTACGCCTGATCAGACCGGATTCATCAAGATACGCTGCGATGAAGATAATATACGCCGCCTGCTGAACGTTGTAGACTCGGCCCAAAAAACTAATCACCCTGCAATTATAGTTTCACTAGACGCCGAAAAAGCGTTTGATAGGGTCGAATGGAACTTTCTTTTTGCCACCCTTGAGAAATTTAACCTAGGTCCCAACTTTCTTAATTTAGTGAAGCTTTTATATTCTGACCCCCAAGCCACTGTAATAACAAATGGTCTTTCATCCCCGATGATTCAGATAGGGGTGTCCCCTCTCACCCCTCCTGTTTGCCATGGTGATAGAGCCCCTCGCAGAATCTATAAGGAGCAACGCTGATCTCTCTGGCATCTGGGTGGGAGAAGAGGAGCACAGAATTTCCCTATACGCAGATGATGTTCTGTTGTATATGTCTAAACCAGAGCAGTCAATCCCAGCTGTGCTGGAGTGCATTTCACAATATAGCAGTCTCTCTGGATATAAAATTAACTTATCAAAATCTATGGCACTACCAATAAATATTGTCCCTATCTCTCCTATAGAAGCCATTTCTCCCTTCCGGATAGCCAAGGGTGGTTTTAAATATCTCGCTATCTTTATTACTCCAGACCTCAATAACCTTTTTGTCAAGAACTATCTTCCCCTTATTAAGAAAATCAAGGCTGATCTTAGTAACTGGTGCTCTCTACCCATTTCATTTTTTGGTAGAATTAGTGTAATTAGAATGAATATCCTTCCTCGTCTAATCTACCTATTCCAGTCATTGCCCTGTCATCTACCCGCAGCCTTATTTAAAGAACTGAACAACCATTTATCTAAATTCATCTGGAACAGTAAAAAAACCAAGGCTCAAATTCACCAAATTATTGAAGTTAAGGGAGGGGGGGGGCGCCGGTGTGCCAAACTTGCAGTTATATTATTGGTCCGCCCAGCTGAAACACATGGTCAGCTGGTGCATCGGAAGATCTGATTCTCTCTGGATTAACATGGAGTCTATAGCATGTTACCCTTTACCAATAAAATATTTACCATTTATCAATAGTTTTGAAAAGATAGCGGATATACTAGGGAAATTTGTGGTGCATAACACTCTCCTAGCCTGGAGAGACGTGAAAAGGTATCTCAGGCTTCCTTCTTTTCTTACCTCGGCATCCCCAATTTCATTTAATCCTGATCTGCCCTTTCAGCTGAGGAGTATTGGGTTGTCGGGATGGACTAGGAGAGTAATCTTCAGCTGAGGAGTATTGGGTTGTCGGGATGGACTAGGAGGGGAATCTTCAGCTGAGGAGTATTGGGTTGTCGGGATGGACTAGGAGGGGAATCTTCAGCTGAGGAGTATTGGGTTGTCGGGATGGACTAGGAGGGGAATCTTCAGATGAGGAGTATTGGGTTGTCGGGATGGACTAGGAGGGGTATCTTCAGCTGAGGAATATTGGGTTGTCGGGATGGACTAGGAGGGGAATCTTCAGCTGAGGAGTATTGGGTTGTCGGGATGGACTAGGAGGGGAATCTTCAGCTGAGGAGTATTGGGTTGTCGGGATGGACTAGGAGGGGAATCTTCAGATGAGGAGTATTGGGTTGTCGGGATGGACTAGGAGGGGAATCTTCAGCTGAGGAGTATTGGGTTGTCAGGATGGACTAGGAGGGGAATCTTCAGCTGAGGAGTATTGGGTTGTCAGGATGGACTAGGAGGGGAATCTTCAGCTGAGGAGTATTGGGTTGTCGGGATGGACTAGGAGGGGAATCTTCAGCTGAGGAGTATTGGGTTGTCAGGATGGACTAGGAGGGGAATCTTCAGCTGAGGAGTATTGGGTTGTCGGGATGGACTAGGAGGGGTATCTTCAGCTGAGGAATATTGGGTTGTCGGGATGGACTAGGAGGGGAATCTTCAGCTGAGGAGTATTGGGTTGTCGGGATGGACTAGGAGGGGAATCTTCAGCTGAGGAGTATTGGGTTGTCGGGATGGACTAGGAGGGGAATCTTCAGCTGAGGAGTATTGGGTTGTCGGGATGGACTAGGAGGGGAATCTTCAGCTGAGGAGTATTGGGTTGTCGGGATGGACTAGGAGGGGAATCTTCAGCTGAGGAGTATTGGGTTGTCAGGATGGACTAGGAGGGGAATCTTCAGCTGAGGAGTATTGGGTTGTCGGGATGGACTAGGAGGGGAATCTTCAGCTGAGGAGTATTGGGTTGTTGGGATGGACTAGGAGGGGAATCTTCAGCTGAGGAGTATTGGGTTGTCGGGATGGACTAGGAGGGGAATATTCAGCTGAGGAGTATTGGGTTGTCGGGATGGACTAGGAGGGGAATCTCAGACCTTTCTTGTTTGTTCTCAGATGGTATTTTAAAGTCTTTCATGCAGATTCAGGAACAGTACGAATTACCAAAATCTGAATTTTACAAATACCTCCAGTTGCGTCACCTTATTAAATCCCTCCTGGAGAGGGGGAAATTGTGTTTTGAATTGACAGAGGCTGAAAAGTTTATTATAAGTCCATGTGGTTTTAAGGGGATGATTTCAAAGATCTATAATGTGTTATCTAATGAATGTATGTCATCCACCCTGGGGCTAAAAGCAATTTGGGAGAGGGACCTGGAGCGGACCCTTAGTGAGGATGAATGGAGAACAGTTTGGACAAAGATGTACCCTAAATGCACTAGTATGAATATACATGACCTTAATTTTTAATTTATCAATAGGATTTACTTAACCCCAGTACGTCTGCAAAAAATATACCATAATAGATCTGATTTGTGTTTTAGGTGTCAGCAGGAGAGGGGGACATTTTTTCACTCTATCTGGCAATGTAATAAAATTCAAAAATATTGGAAAGAGATACATTGTACTATCGAAGAAATTCTCAAGGTCAATTTCAGAATGTCAGCTGCTCTGTACCTTATGAACATCGAATTTGATATTGTCACCCTCTCCAATGAATCAAAACGTCTTTTTTCGGTTCTTGTTTACTTAGCAAAAAGGTGTATCCTCCTCCTGTGGTCAGCTCCTGGGGTACCATCTCTCAATATGTGGCTTTCTCAGGCAACCTCATTGCTTCCCCTAGAAAAACTAACTTACGATCTCCACAAAAAATGTGATAAGTTTTGGAAGATATGGTCACCACTTTGGCCTTATATTGAAAACCTCTCTTGACAAACATGTATATCTGGGTTTTTTAAATTTTATTTATTTATTTTTTATTTCTAGTATATACTTGTCCTAGTCCTGGGCTGTGTCCCTACATTCATGTACCTTTAATACCTGAACATGCAAATATGTCAAGTGTCTTATTGATTGAACCTGATATTAAGTGCAAATAAAAATTTCAATATAAAAACAAAATAGCAGTGAGGGAACAGTGTGTTGTTTGCCCGTTACACATCCATGGAGAGCAATCATTGGACCCAATGAGTCCCATGAAATGGCTGCCCATACCAATACAGAACCACCTCAAACTTAACAGTTGGCAACCAAATTTGTGGATTGAATGCCTCCTTAGGCTTTCTCCAAACATAAACCCGTCCAAATGTATTAAAAAGAGTAAAAGATGACTCATCAGACCATATCACTTTTCTCCATTGCTTAGGGTTCCAGGTTTTGTGTTCCTTACACCATGTTATGCGTTTCTGTGCATTAGCCTTGGATACAAATGGTTTCTGAATGGTGGCCCTGCCATTAATACCAGCTTTGTGAAGCTCACAACGTACTATTTTTGTTGAGACTGGTTCAGATATGGATTTATTAAATACTGTGGTGATTTTTAAGAGCTGTAGTTCTGTGGCTATTAGCAACTATCCTACCAAGTGTCCATCTGTCAGAGAGCTTTGACTTCCGGCCACAGTTCTTTTTTGCTGATGCTGTTTTTTGGTTGCATATGTTATCATCCTTTTTGACACTGTTCCCCTCGCCACCATAAATAATTTTGCTGTTTTTGTGACCGACGCACCTGCAATTCGGGAACCAACTGTTTGGCCCCTTTGGAACTCTGTTAGGATCCTCATCTTGCTTTGGAGACTTACCTCGCTAAGTGCTGCTGGTTAGACCTCTTTTAAGCAGACACATGCTGCTAATTAGCATTCAGATTAATAGGAATCACCTGTGTAGATGCTTTTGTAATTGGGGCTTAGATACTCCAAAGTTTGAGCCATTTTTCAGGGGTGTTTCCAATATTTTGTCCACCCCCTTGTATACAGTCAAGCCGGAAAGTCTGCATTTTTTGCCTCAAACATCTACACACAATAGCCAATAATGACAAAGTGAAAACAGGTTTTTAGAAAATATGCAATTTTATTTTACTGACAAAAATAGGTTATTTAGGGGTTACATATCTGTACACACCCTTAGCCTAATACTTGGTTGCTGCACCTTTGGCAGCGATTACAGCTTCAAGGCATCTTGGGAAAGAAGCTACGAGCTTGGCACACTTGTTTCTGGACATTTTTGCCCATTCCTCTTGGCATATCCTTGCAAGCTCCGTCAGGTTGGATGAAGAGCGTCGGTACACAGCCATTTTCAGCTCTTTCCACAGATGTTCAATTGGATTCAGGTCTGGGCTCTGGCTGGGCCACTCAAGGACATGCACAGACTTTCTCCGAAGCCACTCCTTTGTGCTCTTGGCTGTGTGCTTCGGGTCGTTGTCATGTTGGAAGGTAAACCTTCGCCCCAGTCTGAGGTCCAGAGCGCTCTGGAGCAGGTTTTCTTCAAGGATCTCGGTGTACTTAGCTGCATTCATCTTTCCCTCTATCAGGACTAGTCGCCCCATTCCCGCTGCTGAAAAACATCCCCACATCATGATGCTGCCACCGCCATGCTTCACTGTAGGGATGGTATTAGCCAGGTGATGAGCGGTGCCTGGTTTCCTCCAGACGTGACACTTGGTATTCAGGCCAAAAAGTTCAATTTTGGTTTAATCAGACCCAAGAATCTTGATTCTCATGGTTTGAGAGTCCTCTAGGTGCCTTTTGGCAAACTCCAAGCGGGCTGTGATGTGCCTTTTACTAAGGAGGGACTTCCGTCTGGCCACTCTACCATAAAGGCCTGATTGGTGGAGTGCTGCCTGGATGGTTGATCTTCTGAAAGGTTTTCCCATCTCCACAAGGATACGCTGGAGCTCTGTCAGAGTGACCCTCGGGTTCCTGCTCACCTCCCTGGCCAAGGCCCGTCTTCCCCGATTGCTCAGTTTGGCCGGGCGGCCAGGTCTAGGAAGATTCTTGGTGGTTCCAAACTTCTTCCATTTACGAATGATGGTGGCCACTGTGCTCTTTGGGACCTGTAAAGCTGCAGAGATTTTTCCGTACCCTTCTCCAGATCTATGCCTTGACACAATCCTGTTTCTGAGGTCTGCAGATAATTCCTTTGACCCCATGGCTTGGAGTTTGCTCTGACATGCACTGTCAACTGTGGGACCTTATATAGGCAGGTGTTGGCAATCCCCAATCATGTCCAATCAATTGAATTTATCACAGGTGGACTCCAATTAAGTTGTAGAAACATCTCAAGCAGTATCAGTGGAAACAAAATGCACCTCAGCTCACTTTTGGGTGTCATATCAAAGGGTGTGCACACTTGTGTACATATGATATTTTACATTTAAGATTTTTAATAAATTAGCACAAATGTCTAAAAACCTGTTTTCACTTTGCATTATGGGCTATTTTGTGTAGAATTTTGAGACAAAAAATGAACTCAATCTATTGTAGAATATGTCTGTAACGTAATAAAACGTGGAGAAGGTGAAAGGAGTGTGCAGACTTTCCGGCTTGACTGTATACATGTATATTAGGGCTTTTCAGCATTATTGGACCGCATAGTGTAGAGAGACAGGTAGAATGGGAGAAAGAGAGAGGGAGAGAGAGACAGCACAGTGTAGAGAGACAGGTAGAATGGGAGAAAGAGAGAGGGAGAGACAGCACAGTGTAGAGAGACAGGTAGAATGGGAGAAAGAGAGAGGGAGAGAGAGACAGCACAGTGTAGAGAGACAGGTAGAATGGGGGGAGAGAGGGAGAGAGAGACAGCACAGTGTAGAGAGACAGGTAGAATGGGGGAAAGAGAGGACACTTGAGGTTAGTGCAGATGGATTAGCCGCAGATGTTTCGCTTATCAGTAAAAACACAACTTATACTCACGTCTTCAGTCACACACACTTTCTCTTTCCACTAAGCACTGTCTTCACGATTACTGGAGTGTATGTGAGTATGAATGGGAGAAACACTGTCACCAAATGTATAGCACCTTTAGATCTTTGCGTAAACCCTGACACTAAATCAAATCAAATCAATATTTATTTATATAACGCATTTCACAACCAACTGTCACAATACACTTCACAGAAAAACCCAGCCTAAACACACTAAAAATAAGTATTTGCATCAAAACTGGATGGACTGTGTACATAGTGTTGCTGTCAATACTAAAGATTTCCTACACACACAAATATGGAAAAAAACATTATTCATCAGTCTCATTGGTCACCCAGTCTCTCCTCCCTGTTAGGCCACAACACTTCATCAACATCTCACCTGATGTCTTGCCTTTCAAGGCACAGAGGGAAAACCCTTCTTGCATGTCACAGCCACCCTCAGCAATCCTCAGCTGTGATGTCCTCACAACCAGCATCCATTGCCTCCAGTAAAGAAAGCTGGTTATGGGCTGGAGATCATAATCCTTCCACCTCCATGCTGAGAAGAATTCCTCAATTGGATTGAGGAAGGGTGAATAGGGAGGTAGAAACTCTGTCATCATTCGTTGGTGAGCAGCAAACCATTCCCTGACAAGCCTGGAGCGGTGAAAACTGACATTGTCGAAAATTACCACGTAATTTGACAAGTCAGGCGTCACTCTCCTCTAATTCTCAGGGATGAGTGCATTGTAAAGACCCCCCAAGAAATCAACAAGATGGGCTGTGCTGTAGGGTCCAATGGTCATAACATGGTGGATTACACCATTCTCTGAGATTGCAGCACACATTGTTATGTTACCCCCACGCTGGCCTGGCACATCCACTGTGGCTCGATAGCCGATAATGTTCCTGCCACGTCGTCTAACGTTGTTTAGGTTGAATCCTGCCTCGTCCACATACACAAATGTGTGTGCGGTGTCACTTGCGTCCAGCTCCATCACCCTCTCTCTTCCCCTGCCTCCCCGGCCTCTATGCGCCCCTCTCTCTCCTGCCGTACCGCCACGCATTCAGACCGCTCTCACAAGGCCGGGTTTTAGCCCCTGTCTGACACCAGCTTTCTGCTCCATTCTCAGCAACACCATGCACTGGAACCCTTAGCATTATATGTGCTTGTGAGTATTTAGTGTTCAGAATAGGCACCTTTGGGATGGGATTGACAGCGTGTGTTCTCTGTTACTCTTCAGTTGTGGGAAGGGAAGTGACCCAATCACACATCACACCATCTGGGGCTGGGCCTTGTGAGTGAGTTCTGTCAAGGGGGCAGCTAGGGAGGCAAAGTCAGGAATGAAGCGTCTGTAATAACCTGTCAGTACTAACAATGTTCTCACCTGTTTTTTATTCACCGATCTGGGCCACGTTTTGGATACAACTTCCGTAAATATCGAAACTACCCTCTATCACACATACAACCTGTCTGGGCCAATCAGAAACACACACTGAAACCGTCTGGTCCAATCAGAAACACAAACTAAACCTGTAAGCGCCAATCATAAACACACACTAAAACTGTCTGGGCCAATCAGAAACACACACTAAAGCTCAATAATTAAAAGAAAAAAACTAAAAAAGTGAACTATGCCTTTAACCCTCATATTATCTTTGGCATAATTCAGTGTTTGATGTCTCTTAAAAACCAGTTCACCTTATTTTTTTATTTTGACACTATGAATTTTCCTAATGTGTTGGGTTTAAATAGAAAATATGCAATGAACATAATGCTGTTTTCAAAGGTCTTGTAATACTTGGTAAACAAAGGTGTTGTATGGGGTCATATGTGGCATACCTGTATTTTAAACTTCACAAACTTCCACTTACCTCAGGCTCTAAAATGAGATGTGAGATTTTTGTAAGTGTGATTTTTCATTTTTAGGGATAAAAGGTTGGTCAACTGGGAGACACACAAAATGTGAAAGTGTCAAAATGTTTCTATTACAATAGTTGTGTGTCAGTTTAAACTTTTGGGGTCAATTTGACGCCAAACATATAAGGCACCATAAAATGTCAAGATAATCTGAGGGATAAACCTCTAGCTGCCAGTGGGATAAAGCATTCTTCCCTACAAATAGAAATAAAAAACCTTGTCTTGCACTTCTCTTCATGACCACATGAGGTCGCTGTTATACATATTATGCTTGGCAGCTTCGGTAGTTCAGCAATGATCAGGGAAAAGTGTATTTCTAATATAAGTCAACATCTGCATATATCTTCTTTATGGTTTATGGTTACCCATTCTCTTTATTCCTTAATATGTTGTAAAACTCTTTCTTGCACTAAACGGGAGTACTGAGATTGGGTTACAAAAACAGCGGTATTTACTCCTGGTTTAAATGTTTAAAAGTGCTGTTAGACACACTGGCCTGTCCAGTGGAGTCCAGCCATGTTCCTGCTGCTCCTGATTCCCTGTTAGTGGCACTAATATCAAGTCAAGTGAAACTTTATCATCATCTTTGAGGAACATTTTATTTGGTTGCCATTTCCATACCATAACAAACAATCACAGTACACAATATAAAATATTTTTTAAGATACAAAATGCAAAAGTGTAAAGCCTCAAGCCTGTAGGAGTGAATGAGTGTTCATGGCTTGTGTGTATTTTGTGTTTTTGTGTAACAGTCAGCCACTCCCCCATGTACTCTTATTGCATAGGCTGGTATAGTGTAGTATTGCAAGGGGTAGCTAGTTACTGCACTGCCTGTTCGTGCATGCCTAATGTTAGCCAAACTACTCATAAATCACATTAAATGACATTACATTACAATCAGTGAGCAGATGATCTTATCCAGAGTGATGCACAGAAGGGGAGAACATCAGTGTTAGTCTCAGGAATACAAAGTGTGACATCATCAAGAAGGGACAGAAGGCCCAGTAATAATCTCCCGGGGTGCGTCCCAATACTCAAAAAATGCATCCTCCTTTCCTCCACGACCACCTCCTCTCCTCCTTTCCTCCACTACCACCTCCTCTCCTCCTTTCCTCCACGACCACCTCCTCTCCTCCTTTCCTCCACTACCACCTCCTCTCCTCTTTTCCTCCACTACCACCTCCTCTCCTCCGTGCCCCAGAAATGGATCTTTGTGTTTTAATCTAATGTTGCTGATTACATCTTAATTACATATAAATGTTTACATATTAATTAATGTCTTGACGCAAACCGCAATGTCAGGTACATTGTATACTGTACATGTAAATACTTGTACTGGAAGCGTTCAGGCAGTTTTGCATACTTCCGGGTAGGAGAGGAGTGGTAGTGGGGGAGTGGAGGAAAGGAGGTGGGGAGTGAAGAATATTGGGACGTACCCCAGGGCTGTGTCTGAATCAGCCCTCTTCCACAATATCGAGTAGCCTTGTTGAGTAGATAGGACAAGAAAGTCTTTGAGTAGGTGAACATTTTTCAAATCGCAGTATACTTGAAACACCCGGATGACACACTTACTTCCGGGGTTTCGCTGAGTACATTCGGGAGCACACTTTTTAAGAAGTACACAAACATTTTGGTCACATAAATATGACGTGAAGCTTTAAAAAAAAAAATGAGGCGCAGCTTCACTGACGTTTTCCTTCAAATACAACAAAAACAACATGTGACATGGCAGAGCAGGGTTGCCAGATCTTGCAAGACTTTCCAGACAAATGGCGACTCAAAACTAGCCCAAAATATATTTTTAACCCAAACCAACGTATTTTAAATAGAAATCATCTTATTTTTACTTTTTTAAATAAGTGCGTGCTTTGCGACTTTTCATTTTTACCCGTGACTGCACTTTGAAAGTATCCCAATTTAGCTGTAAAACCGCGGACATGGCAACACTGGTGGGTCGTCTAATGACCTGCTTACGACACTTCCACAGTACAATTGGAAAATAGCATGGCCGATATTTTTTGCGGACTGCTAAACAGTGCAGAATAAACAGCACACTTCTGCCAGTGCACTGTACGCAGGAGACAGGGAGCAGTAGATAGGACTCTGATTCAGACACAGTGCACTGTACGCAGGAGACAGGACGCAGTAGATAGGGCTCTGATTCAGACACAGTACACAGTGCACTGTACGCAGGAGACAGGGTGCAGTAGATAGGGCTCTGATTCGGACACAGTACACAGGAGACAGGGAGCAGTAGATAGGGCTCTGATTCAGACACAGTACACAGTGCACTGTACACAGGAGACAGGGTGCAGTAGATAGGGCTCTGATTCAGACACAGTGCACCGTACACAGGAGACCGGGTGCAGTAGATAGGGCTGTGATTGAAACACAGTGCACTGTACGCAGGAGACAGGGCGCAGTAGATAGGGCTCTGATTCAGACACAGTGCACTGTACACAGGAGACAGGACGCAGTAGATAGGGCTCTGATTCAGACACAGTGCACAGTACACAGAAGACAGGGCGCAGTAGATAGGTGCTCTGATTCAGACACAGTGCACTGTACACAGGAGACAGGGCGCAGTAGATAGGGCTCTGATTCAGACACAGTGCACTGTACACAGGAGACAGGATGCAGTAGATAGGGCTCTGATTCAGACACAGTACACAGGAGACAGGGCGCAGTAGATAGGGCTCTGATTCAGACACAGTGTACTGTACACAGGAGACAGGGCGTAGTAGATAGGGCTCTGATTCAGACACAGTGTACTGTACACAGGAGACAGGGCGTAGTAGATAGGGCTCTGATTCAGACACAGCCCAGAACTGAAGGTAAATTAAACTATAATGGCACTGAGAGAGATGCAGACACCCGTGTGAGTGGGCAAAGCGCTGAACTCTATGATATCAAACAGACGTAACCGCTTGCTTCTATTGGAGATTACAGCAAACAATATGCTGTCCAGTGCACCTCACCTCTCAATTTCCCCTTAGGCCAGGGGGCCTCAATCGTATCCAATAAGGGCCAGTGTGGGGCCTCAATCTTATCCAATAAGGGCCAGTGTGGGACCTCAATCTTATCCAATAAGGGCCAGTGTTGGGCCTCAATCTTATCCAATAAGGGCCAGTGTGGGGCCGCAATCTTATCCAATAAGGGCCAGTGTGGGGTCTCAATCTTATCCAATAAGGGCCAGTGTGGGGCCACAATCTTATCCAATAAGGGCCAGTGTGGGGCCTCAATCTTATCCAATAAGGACTGCTTGGTTGGAACAAAATTCTGAACCCACACCGGCCAAAACAAAAGCACAAGCACTAATAATAAGAGCAATCGGGGTGAAAAGTTACACACGGCTAAAAGCAGGTTTGTTCATAGATTCCTGTGTTTTCTGACGTTTGATTAAATATCAGCTCAGATCACTCCTCCCTAAGGGAGACTGTTATTAGGATGTGTTGCCATGGAAACACAGTTAATGAGGGACACACCTGGACCGGCACCAGAGGTTCTGCTGGATCACTCACAACTCATGAGATTAATATTGTGACCCATTTTTTAAATTTATTTATGGAATTTGAATTCAGTACTTTTATGTCATTTTCTCTCTCAAAACAAAATCTTTACATTTATAATTTCTACAGCAGATCCCACAAAAACTCAGAATAGTGTGATTATACCACTTGAATGAATACATTTTAAAACAGTCATATTTTATTTACCCATTTATAAATTCAGTTTGGAAATCTTTTTTGCAATAAAATGTTCAGTGTTAAATCAACTTAGAGGACATTTGATCCCTGTTAGAACTGAATGAACACGTTTGAAAATGTAAATTTTACTGTGCACTCGTACATAATACGAGTGGAACACATGCATAAGAGTGGCTGCTTAACCCTTGTGTTGTCTTCATATTATATCTGCACCCCGTGTCCACAGGGTCAAAAATGACCCCCCTCACCAGACCCCCTGTGATAAACGCCTCTTCACTGAATTATAATGAAATAACCTGTCATTCATCAATAAATAAGTGAATAATTGTGCTTTCCTACTTCACAGTCCAGACAGACTGTATTTCTTCAGTCTACACCACTCATTTTTACTAGAAAACAAACATCATAATTGATCTTTTTGCTGTAATAGATGCGTGGCACTTAATTATGATGACATATGATTTCATAACTGCAGGCTTCAAAAGACTCAAAAGACAATCTTTGTACCTTGATGATGTACCGCTTTTATGAAAATGTACAAAAGTGCAATGTTTACCTTTTTTAACTGTAGGATCACTCCAGGAAAAGCCATCAAATTGAATGCTGAGAAAATGACATTTAGGGGATTTTCACTGCTGTTGACCTCAGAAAAAGGTCAGTTTTGACCTGAGAGCAACACAAGAGTTAAATATTGTGACAAACAACTGTTTTGACAAACAAATATTTTGACAAACAACAAGTTTTATCTATTTAAAATTGCTTTGTTTTTCTGTCTCATTTGAGTGTTTTTCCCTCTTTAATTAGAGCTGATGTTCCCTTCACTCTCTGCCTCATCCCAGATCACACAGTTTTACAGAGGATCCATAAACCCCAAACCCAGGATAGAGGGGCTGAGTGAATGTGGTCTGGACTCTGTGCAGGAGGGTCATTGTGTCAGAGACGCTGTAGAAGGACAGAGTTCCTGCCCTGTGATCCAGGTACACTCCTATTCTGGAGGAGGGAGCAGGGATTTCAGTGCTCTTACTATTGTGCCAGAAATAGTAACTGAAGCGAGAGCAGCACAAACTCCAGGACTTGTTATTAAATCCCAGAGCACTGTCATTACCCCCTCCTTTCCTACTGATCTCTTTATATGACACTGCTATATAAACCACATCCCCACTCCTCTCAGCCTCCCAGTAACAGCGTCCAGACAGACCCTCTCTGCACAGCACTTGGGTCCAGTACTCAAATCTCTCTGGATGATCAGGATATGACTGGATCTCTCTCACACGGGTCACCTCTCTGTTCCCCTCAGACAGACGGAGGTGTTTAAACGCTGTGTTGGGGTCCAGTGTGAGCCGACAGGAATCTGATAGAGGAGAAGAAGGAGAGAAGAGAGCTCAGTGATCATAATAATAAACTTACATCACTTACATATTTTACAAACATTTTCATTTCATATTTTACTCCTTTCTTACGTTATTATTATAACCCCCTCAATGTGGGACTGAGCATGTCCAATTCCCTCCCCAATTTGGAACGGCCAATCATCTGCAACCGCAGCCGCGTTCATGCGCCAATCCAACTGCGGGAGAGTTTAGACATCCACGGTTCTCCTGTGAAACACACGCTGTCGCCCTCAACCCCCCTCACAGAACAGACCCCCTGTGCTGCTCTCCAGCCCCCAACATCCACCCTCCTCACATGGGCCAGTTTGGTCACACCTGCCCTTATGAACGGGGCTTTTAAACGGGGCACAATCAGAGGGGGCAGATTGAGCAGGGCATTATTAAAGAGGGGTAAATACAGCACTGCTGCCCTGAGCCAGTACTGCCCCAAACAGGGGCAAATACAGCATTACTGCCCTGAGCCAGTACTGCCCCAAACAGGGGTAAATACAGCACTGCTGCCCTGAGCCAGTACTACCCCAAACAGGGGCAAATACAGCATTACTGCCCTGAGCCAGTACTGCCCCAAACAGGGGTAAATACAGCACTGCTGCCCTGAGCCAGTACTGCCCCAAACAGGGGCAAATACAGCACCGCTGCCCTGAGCCAGTACTGCCCCAAACAGGGGTAAATACAGCACCGCTGCCCTGAGCCAGTACTGCCCCAAACAGGGGCAAATACAGGACTGCTGCCCTGAGCCAGTACTGCCCCAAACAGGGGCAAATACAGAACTGCTGCCCTGAGCCAGTACTGCACCAAACAGGGGCAAATACAGAACTGCTGCCCTGAGCCAGTACTGCACCAAACAGGGGCAAATACAGAACTGCTGCCCTGAGCCAATACTGCCCTAAACAGGGGCAAATACAGCACTGCTGCCCTGAGCCAGTACTACCCCAAACAGGGGTAAATACAGCAGTCCTGCGCTGAGCCAGTACTGCCCCAAACAGGGGCAAATACAGCACCGCTGCCCTGAGCCAGTACTCCCCCAAACAGGGGCAAATACAGCACTGCTGCCCTGAGCCAGTACTGCCCCAAACAGGGGCAAATACAGCACCGCTGCCCTGAGCCCAGTACTGCCCCAAACAGGGTCAAATACAGCACTGTTGCCCTGAGCCAGTACTGCCCCAAACAGGGGCAAATACAGCACTGATGCCCTGAGCCAGTACTACCCCAAACAGGGGCAAATACAGCACCGCTGCCCTGAGCCAATACTGCCCCAAACAGGGGCAAATACAGCACTGCTGCCCTGAGCCAGTACTGCCCCAAACAGGGGTAAATACAGCACCGCTGCCCTGAGCCAGTACTGCCCCAAACAGGGGCAAATACAGCACCGCTGCCCTGAGCCAGGACTGCACCAAACAGGGGCAAATACAGAACTGCTGCCCTGAGCCAATACTGCCCCAAACAGGGGCAAATACAGCACTGCTGCCCTGAGCCAGTACTACCCCAAACAGGGGGTCAATACAGCAGTCCTGCGCTGAGCCAGTACTGCCCCGAACAGGGGCAAATACAGCACCGCTGCCCTGAGCCAGTACTCCCCCCAAACAGGGGCAAATACAGCACTGCTGCCCTGAGCCAGTACTACCCCAAACAGGGGCAAATACAGCACCGCTGCCCTGAGCCAATACTGCCCCAAACAGGGGCAAATACAGCACTGCTGCCCTGAGCCAGTACTGCCCCAAACAGGGGCAAATACAGCACCGCTGCCCTGAGCCAGTACTGCCCCAAACAGGGGCAAATACAGCACCGCTGCCCTGAGCCAATACTGCCCCAAACAGGGGCAAATACAGCACTGATGCCCCTGAGCCAGTACTACCCCAAACAGGGGCAAATACAGCACCGCTGCCCTGAGCCAATACTTCCCCAAACAGGGGCAAATACAGCACTGCTGCCCTGAGCCAGTACTGCCCCCAAACAGGGGTAAATACAGCACTGCTGCCCTGAGCCAGTACTGCCCCAAACAGGGGCAAATACAGCACCGCTGCCCTGAGCCAGTACTGCCCCAAACAGGGGCAAATACAGCACCGCTGCCCTGAGCCAATATTGCCCCAAACAGGAGCAAATACAGCACTGCTGCCCTGAGCCAGTACTGCCCCCAAACAGGGGCAAATACAGCACTGCTGCCCTGAGCCAGTACTGCCCCAAACAGGGGCAAATACAGCACCACTGCCCCTGAGCCAATATTGCCCCCAAACAGGAGCAAATACAGCACTGCTGCCCTGAGCCAGTACTGCTGCCCCAAACAGGGGCAAATACAGCACCCGCTGCCCTGAGCCAGTACTGCCCAAACAGGGGCAAATACAGCACCGCTGGGCCTGAGCCAGTACTGCCCCAAACAGGGGTAAATACTGGGACCACTACCCTGAGCCAGTACTGCCCCCAAACAGGGGTAAATACAGCACCACTGCCCTGAGCCAGTACTGCCCCAAACAGGGGGTAAATACAGCAGTCCTGCACTTAGCCAGTACTGCCCCGAACAGGGGCAAATACAGCACCACTGCCCTGAGCCAGTACTACCCCAAACAGGGGCAAATACAGCACTGGTGCCCTGAGCCAGTACTACCCCAAACAGGGGCAAAAACAGCACTGCTGCCCTGAGCCAGTACTGCCCCAAACAGAAGTAAAAACAGCACTGCTGCCCTGAGCCCAGTACTGCCCCAAACAGGGGCAAATACAGCATTGCTGCCCGGAGCCAGTACTGCCCCCAAACAGGGGCAAATACAGCACTGCTGCCCTGAGCAGAAAAACTGCACCAGAGACCTTTGTGTTGGAAGAAAGCCATCAGGTGGTGACAGCACCGCTAACCTATGCCACAATGCTAATGCTACCACCAGGCTGTTTAAAATCAACACCTGTCCTCTAAAGGAAACCTGTGGAAGAAGCCATTTCCACCTTGACATCCTGGCACAAGCCTTTTCCAGCACACCCTCCCAGTTTCTCTGCATATACTGTCAAGTCCCCAGATGCACCCCTAAAAACAAGTATGTCATGAATATAGAAAATACTTTCAATAATATTTGTCTCCGTATTACCTCATATTCTCATGTTGTTTAATTGTGTTAATTTATGTTTAATTACAGACTCACATTGTAAGAAGTCCTCTCTGGTCCTGGGCTCTGGAATATGGACGTCTTCCACTGTAGAGAGAGATCACAAGAAAGATGAGCTCCTAAAGATAACCTTCATATCATAATTCCTAAAGACATGGAAATCTATTTTAATAAATAAAGTGCATGTAAATGAAACTGCAGCTCATTCAGGAATAAAGTAAATATTAAATATAAAAGTTTGATTAATATCACATAATATATGGTGAAGCTGAAGGTTCAGTAGTTTTGGCAGTTGGGAATTTACCTGGTTGCCATGGTGAGCAGAGGGCAGGTAGCAGAGGCCCTGTTTACACTCATATCCAATACAGACTCCCACAGACTTATTATGGGATGTTGTTTTGTCAGTAGAAGGGCTGACAGGAGAAGACACACCACTGGAGCGTTTACATTCAGATCCGATACCAGCAGAATCCAACCCAAACTACCTCCAGATGTGATTCATATCACAAATCTCACCCATATCCTAATTCTTACTTTTAGACTAAAGTAATTAAATGTAACATATTGGATTCGTCGATAACTTGGGATATATGTGGCAGAAAAAGACGAGTGTTCACAGGGCCAGAGATACAGGATCGTACAGTAGAGTCACCAACGTTTCTCCCAGTGATGTCACTAGTGAAAGGCTGATTAGTCACTAGAAGTTGCTGGATGACATATTTATGTAAAGAAGCATCAGACAGCCCTGTGAAAGCATGAGGAAGACCTAAATGTGCTTTCATCTCAATCAAAGGGAATAATGAGAAGAGATTCCACTCCCCAGGAATGCTGCATCTCTCCACCCATCCCACAAATCTCTGCTGGTGTTTTTACAGCAGTGCAGACTGCTTTACTGCACAGGATCAGCTATCAGATGCAGAAACACTAAAACCTTTGTGCTGCTATTCACTGTCATAACAGGAGAGAAAGTGACACTTAAAAGGTATATGTATTAGAAAAAACATGTACGTACATTATAGTAGGTTTCTTCACATTACAAAGCTTGCTCAACTTAAACAAGCCCCAGCTATGACCCCTGTTTTATTGACAAGTTATCGCACTTCACTTTTTGCCCCATTTTAATATTTTTAAACCCAGCGTGGGTCCGGTTCTGACTGAGTTGTTATCTGTAAACCTTTCATGAATTCTGTAATAAAGCATTTTTCTCCTTTACTTACCGGTGTCCTGGTGTTGTACTGTGGCGGGTGGGTTCATTTAGGGATAAAACAAGTTGCTACGGTTGGGTGATGGAGGAACAGTCTCTGCTCACTCCTGTCAGACTCACGGCTACACAAAGTATCTACAACACTGTACTTCTATTCACAAAAGATCAACAAATGTTATTTTTAATTAAAGAAATCAATGGGAAAAAGTTGTTTCAGTAGTGCTAACCTGTTTGACAGATTTTGACTAATTCCTTCTTGAAGACGTCCTCCAGTCGCTCATTCAGTTCAGAGACAGATTTCCTCACAGCCTCAAAAGAGATTTGTGGACTGACAGCGATGCTGGGTAAGTCTCCAGGCCCAGAAGGGTCACAGAGAGACGGACAGCTCTGCAGACAGACAGATAGAGAACAGTCTCAATACAGATTCCTGTGCAGATATTTGTAAATGAGGAACACACCTCACCATGTATGTACAATGTAGCCAGCAGCCAAACCACCATGCACTCTGCTCCTGCTGAATGGCTGAAGGTAAGCAGGGCTGTGTCCGAATCAGAGCTCTACCTACTGCGCCCTATCTACTGCACCCTGTCTACTGCGCCCTATCTACTGCACCCTGTCTACTGCGCCTATCTACTGCACCCCGTCTACTGCGCCTATCTAGTGCACCCTATCTACTGCGCCCTATCTACTGCACCCTGTCTACTGCGCCTATCTACTGCACCCTGTCTACTGCGCCCTATCTACTGCACCCTGTCTACTGCGCCCTATCTACTGCACCCTGTCTACTGCGCCTATCTACTGCACCCTGTCTACTGCGCCTATCTACTGCAGCCTGTCTACTGCGCCTATCTACTGCACCCTGTCTACTGCGCCCTATCTACTGCACCCTGTCTAACTGCGCCCTATCTACTGCACCCTGTCTACTGTGCCCTATCTACTGCACCCTGTCTACTGCGCCCTATCTACTGCACCCTGTCTACTGCGCCTATCTACTGCACCCTGTCTACTGCGCCCTATCTACTGCACCCTGTCTACTGCGCCCTATCTACTGCACCCTGTCTACTGCGCCTATCTACTGCAGCCTGTCTACTGCGCCCTATCTACTGCACCCTGTCTACTGCGCCTGTCTACTACGCCCTGTCTCCTGCATACAGTGCACTGTGTCTGAATCAGAGCCTTATCTACTGCACCCTGTCTACTGCGCCTATCTACTACACCCTGTCTCCTGCATACAGTGCACTGTGTCTGAATCAGAGCCCTATCTACTGCACCCTGTCTTCTGCGAAGAGTGCACTGTGTCTGAATCAGAGCCCTATCTACTGCGCCCTGTCTCCTGTGTACAGTGCACTGGCAGAAGTATGCTGTTTAATGTGCACTGTTTAGCAGGACGCGAAAAATATCCGCGATACTATTTCCAAACCGCACTGTGGAAGTGTCGTAAGCAGGTCATAAGACGTCCCACCAGTGTTGCCATGTCCGCGGTTTTACAGCTAAATTGGGATACTTTCAAAGTGCAGTCACAGGTAAAAATGAAAAGTCGCAAAGCAAACACTTATTTCAAAAAGTAAAAACATTATGATTTCTATTTAAAATACGTTGGTTTCGGTTAAAAATAGCCTATAATTTGGGCTAGTTTTGAGCCGCCATTTGGCTGGAAAGTCTTACAAGATCTGGCAACCCTGTGCCCCACTCTTGCTCTGCCATGTCACGTGTTGTTTTTGTTGTATTTGAAGGAAAACGCCAGCGAAGCTGCGCCTCATTTTTTAAAAACAAAGCATCACGTCATATTTATGTGACCAAAATGTTTGTGTACTTCTTGAAAAGTGTGCTCCCGAATGTACTCAGCGAAACCCCGGAAGTAAGTGTGTCATCCGGGTGTTTGAAGTATACTGCAATTTGAAAAAAATTGCGTACTCTACGACTTTCTCGCCCTATCTACACACCAAGGCTACTCAACAGTGAGGAAGAGTGCTGATTCAGACACGGCCCAGGTGTGGGCTTAGTTAGTACTTAGATGGGAGACCTCTGGGGAAAGCTAAGTTGCTGCTGGAAGTGCTGTTGGTGGGCCAGTAGGGGGCAGTCTCCCCTCTGGTCAAATAAACCCAATGCCCCAGTGCAGTGATGGGGACACTGTGCTGTAGGAGATGACGTTAAACCGAGGTCCTGACTCACTGTGGTCATTAAAGATCCCATGACACTTATCGTAAAGAGTAGGGGTTTCCCCGGTGTCCTGGCTAAACTCCCAACCCAGGCTCATTCAATCTGCCACCTAATCATCCCCCAGTTTAATTGGCTAAAATCATTCTCTCCCTCTCCACCTCAGCTAATGTGTGGTGAGCATTCTGGTGCAAAATGGCTGCTGTTGCATCACTCAGCTGGGTGCTACACATTGGTGGTGGTAGAAGTGAGTTTCCCCCTCCTCATTGTAAAGCCCTTTGAGTCACCAGTTGGTGAGAAAGGCACTATATACAGTAATTTGACATTTTCACTTCATAGTACAGACCGTCAGAGAGCCAGTGATGTTACCTGGAGGAAATGGATGTGATCCTCTGTGTGTGAAAGCTGCTCCAGCTCAGCGTCTCTCCTCTTCAGCTCAGCAATCTCCTGCTCCAGTCGCTCCAGGAGTCCTTCAGCCCGACTCACTTCAGCCTTCTCCTGATCTCTGATCAGCTCTTTCACCTCAGAGCGCCTTCTCTCAATGGAGCGGATCAGCTCAGTAAAGATCCTCTCGCTGTCCTCCACTGCTGCCTGTGCAGAGCGCTGTTAGGAGACACAGAGAGAGGAGGGCTGTATGTGCAGACTACATGTCACCACTACATCACTACAGGCATTTAGCAGTCGCTCTACACAAGTTTTTTTTTTAATCATGTTTTACATATTATCCATTTATACAGCTGGATATATACTGAACAATTCAGGTTAAGAACCTTTCTCAAGGGTACAACGGCAGTGTACTACCTGGGAATCGAACCTACAACCTTTCGGATACAAGGCCATGCAGTTCTTTAACCATTATACTACACTTCCACCCACTAGGCCATAGCCTAAAAAGCAGCCGTGTGTTGGTTTTTTCTTCTCTACATACTCCCTTCCTCTCCACTAGCTCCCATTTCTAAACGTTTTCTTTCTCTTTCCGACATATGATTCCCATTCTCTTCTCATCTCCGCCGTTGCAGCAGTCTAACCAGGGGTGCACATCTGATCGGGACGCTAAACGCGGCTCCGCTAATCTATTAAAACGCTACTAAAACATCGCAAACAAAAGATTACTTTTTACCGCTTCATTCGATGACTATTTCTCCCGTTCCTGTAATTATCCGGTCGCATCTTATTTTAATCTTCCGCTCAGTGAAATGCTCTGTCCAGACCAGACAAACTCGCACTAGTTCCACAGTCGAGTCCAGCCGTAACAAATGGACATTTTAATTCACGGCAGTTATGACTTTTTACCGCCGTTTACACCACATTTCCCTTCCGGTTACACCAAAATGGACCATGGGAATTAGAAAATAATATTAGCAAAACAAAGTTTTAATGAAGATGTGTGTGCTATATGTGAATGTATTAATGACTGTGTTTGTGTAAAATATATGGTCATTGTTTTTGTGGGGGTTATTTACGCTGGGGTTTAGTCATGAGGTAAGTCTAGACCTCAGAACTATATAAGAACAGACCACTGCTCCAGGGAGGAGGCAGAACTGCGCGAGTTGGATGAGAAGGAAGGTGATAATTCGGTAATAATTTTTTTTATTCTGTAGGATATATATAATTTTTTTACTTTGGTTGGATCATTGTAAATACAGAGTGGTGGTACGCACTGTATATCATTTTTCACTTTTCTGAGACTCAGAATAAATATCACCACAAAATTGGCCACTTTGCCATTCCGACTGTTTATTTTTGCCAGACACACGCCAGGCCTCACCTGACCACACTCGTGTTGTGTGACGCTGTATATTTTAACTAGCCCTTTCACTCAGCTCTTACTGGGACCCCAGACAGCCTGTTCCCCACAGTGTGGCTCAGTAGGATTGAGCTCCACAGGGCTGGAAAGTGGCCCAACACTGGGCTCCTCACTGGCTGACTGGAGGAGAGCCCTGACTGAGCCCTGAAATGGCTCTTCCAGCAGCCAGCTGTTGTCTTCTCCTCTGGTCAGTACCCACCTTGAGTGACTGCACAGCCTGTCTCAGATCCTGCAGCTCCTTCTCTCTCTCCTGGATTCTCTGCTGGAATTTACTCTGTGTCGCCCCCAGCTGCTTCTGTGGACAGATATTTTTAAATATTATATAACAATATTCAACTTTTCAACTTCATTTTCACATTTCAAATTATATAAAACACCCTGACATGTTTGATGTACAGCAGGTCAGTGTAGCTGACTTGGGTTCACTTCTGGCTCTTACTGCTTTATCACTGTGGACTTGGTCCTCAAAGTCGCTGCATTGATTAGTACTTTTTCAAATGTATAAAACATTTAAAAATAAAATATATTTAATAAATACATTAAACAGATTCAACAAAACACTGGTCACAAGTCTACATATTGCATAAACGAGCCAAGATAATATCTGTTATCAGTGTAAAAAAGCGTGAGTGTTGTGTGTAAGAGTTTCAGTCCTTACCTGTTTCTCAGTCCTTTCTGCTGCAGCTGAGACTGTATCATGGCCTCTGTGTTCATCCATCACACACAGATAACAGATACACTGCTGATCGGTACGACAGTAAACCTCCAGCAGTTTGTCATGAAGAGAGCAGATCTTCTCCTGCAGGTTTCCAGAGGCATCAATCAGCTTGTGTCTCTTTCCTGGGTTGAGGTCATCGTGAAGTTTCAGGTGAATTTCACAGTAAGAGGCCAGACACACCAGACAGGACTTGACGGCTTTGCGCTTTCTCCCAGTGCAGACATCACACACCACGTCTCCAGGTCCAGCGTAACAGTGAGCAGGAGAAGCAGCTTGGAGTCCTGTCTTCTTCAGTTTCTCCACCACTTCAGCCAGAATGGTGTTTCTGCCCAGAACAGGCCTTGTAGTGAATGTCTCCTTGCACTGGGGACAGCTGTATACACCAGTATGATCATCCTGATCCCAGCAGCCCTTAATACAGCCCATACAGTAACTGTGTCCACAGGGAATAGTCACCGGATACTTCAGTAGATCCAAACAGATCGCACAGCTGAACTGGTCCTGATCCACTGAGATACTAGCCTCAGCCATTTCACTGCTCACACTGACAGAGACAGATAGTTAAGTTTCGTTTCTCTGAAACTGCGTTAGAGAGAGAGAGAGAGAGGGAGAAAGAGAGAGACTTCCTGGTTCTGCCCACAGCTGTAGGAGGAGTGGTGTTAGACTGAGGCCAGGCTGAGCAGAGGGGATATTTTATGGCGTTTATTTAGTTCCATAAATATCGCGCGCGGAGTTGTGAAATGAGCGCACAGAACAGTATCCGCGCGTGTGGAGCTTTTATGTTTTGCGTGCAAAAATGCAGTCCTGTGAGCACCGAGCTGCGACACGAGCGAACTTGGTTTCCTCTCGCTCGAAATGAGTTTCATCGCGCTCTTCTTCTTCTTGGCATTTTACGGAGGTTGGCATCCAGTATTGGTGCATTACCGCCACCTTCTGTATTTCTCGAAGCACTTAACTAAATCCTATCCCACAAACCAGTTTCCTTTATGAAGTTAAAAATTATGTTTCGCCCCGTGATGTTTTCTGCTGCCTTGACTATCTTTTTAAAAGTCACCTCTTGAATTCCCACTTCTCTCAGCTCCTCCTTCATATTCTCCCTTTCCCTTTGATATTTATTACACCTAATAATCGCATGTTCCATGGTCTCTTCTTCCTGACAGTAATCACATTGACCTGTAGGATGTTTCCCAATTAAATGCAATGTTTTATTTAATGCACTATGTCCCATCCTTAATCTTGTAATAATGACCTGCTCTCACCTGTTTCCAATATTGTATCTTCGGTTTACATCGACTTTTCTCTGTATTTGGTATAGATGCCTACCTTTCACTTCTCTATCCATCCCAACACTCCTGCCATTTCTGTATCACTTTCTTCCATATTACCCCTTTAGCTTCTGCTTTGCTTATTTGTATTTCTACCTGTATCTCCTCATTTGCTAAAGCCTCCTTGGCCAATACATCCACAGCTTCATTTCCCTCGACCCCAACATGAGCTGGAACCCACATAATTGTTATTTCAATACCTTTCTGAACTATATTATTGTGCTTGCTCACGCTCGCTTGGAAAGTTGATTTTGGAGACTTTGGGGGCGGGGATGGGAGACAGTGGCTGATGTCTCCACTCCTTTGATTGGTCACTTTAAATACCGGCCTTGACTATGATTGGCCATTTGATCGCAGGTAGACTGCGACTAAGAACATGGCTGATCATGCGAGATATAAAAAACTTTTTGACTCCATGTAGGCTAAATTCATAATATGTCATCGCTAAGCATTTTATATGTTCATGTGTGTGCGTGTGTGGGGGATGTGGTGTGTAGAGTTGCACATGAAATGTCTCTTCCTCTGACTCGTGTGTGTGTGTGTGTGTGTGTGTGTGTGTGTGTGTGTGTGTGTGTGTGTGTGTGTGTGTGTGTGTGTGTGTGTGTGTGTGTATAAACCAACCTCCATTTTGGAGTATACCTTCAATTCTTCTTCTCTGATTCCCTCCCTACACCTGGATCACTAAGTGATTTACCAGAGCATCAAACAAACACAAAAGCACAATGGCTCTCTGAGTTGTTAATCCATTCCAGTTTCAGAAGAGTTCAGGCCAGGTCTTCAGTCATGCAGGGTCAGTTCACCAGACAGTTCCTCCAACAAAACAGGTTGTACACAAATTCCAATGTCGCCAGAAAACTAATATTTACATCAATTCTCCCTCTACACTTTTCCCCACAGGTACTTCACACACAGGTGGGGAGTGGCAGGGCTTATATAGAGAGCAGAGAACTGGTATAAATCAGTAGGTATAGGTATGGAGTGGCAGGGCTTATATAGAGAGCAGAGTACTAGTATAAATCAGTAGGTATAGGTATGGAGTGGCAGGGCTTATATACAGAGCAGAGTACTGGTATAAACCAGTAGGTATAGGTATGGAGTGGCAGGGCTTATATAGAGAGCAGAGTACTGGTATAAACCAGTAGGTATAGGTGGAGAGTGGCAGGGCTTATATAGAGAGCAGAGTACTGGTATAAACCAGTAGGTATAGGTGTGGAGTGGCAGGGCTTATATAGGGAGTAGAGTACTGGTATAAATCAGTAGGTATAGGTATGGAGTGGCAGGGCTCATATAGAGAGCACAGTACTGGTATAAAGCAGTAGGTATAGGTGTGGAGTGGCAGGGCTTATATAGGGAGCAGAGTACTGGTATAAATCAGTAGGTATAGGTGGTGTGGAGTGGCAGGGCTTATATAGGGAGCAGAGTACTGGTATAAACGAGTAGGTATAGGTGTGGAGTGGCAGGGCTTATATAGGGAGCAGAGTACTGGTATAAACCAGTAGGTATAGGTGGAGAGTGGCAGGGCTTATATAGGGAGCAGAGTACTGGTATAAATCAGTAGGTATAGGTGTAGCGTGGCACGGCTTATATAGAGAGCAGAGTACTGGTATAAACCAGTAGGTATAGGTGGTGTGGAGTGGCAGGGCTTATAAAGAGAGCAGAGTACTGGTATAAACCAGTAGGTATAGGTGGAGAGTGGCAGGGCTTATATAGAGAGCAGAGTACTGGTATGAACCAGTAGGTATAGGTGTGGAGTGGCAGGGCTCATATAGAGAGCAGAGTACTGGTATAAATCAGTAGGTATAGGTGTAGAGTGGCAAGGCTTATATTGGGAGCAGAGTACTGGTATAAATCAGTAGGTGTGGAGTGGCAGGGCTTATATAGAGAGCAGAGTACTGGTATAAATCAGTAGGTATAGGTGGAGAGTGGCAGGGCTTATATAGGGAGCAGAGTACTGGTATAAATCAGTAGGTATAGGTGTAGCGTGGCACGGCTTATATAGAGAGCAGAGTACTGGTATAAACCAGTAGGTATAGGTGGAGAGTGGCAGGGCTTATATAGGGAGCAGAGTACTGGTATAAACCAGTAGGTATAGGTGGTGTGGAGTGGCAGGGCTTATAAAGAGAGCAGAGTACTGGTATAAACCAGTAGGTATAGGTGGAGAGTGGCAGGGCTTATATAGAGAGCAGAGTACTGGTATGAACCAGTAGGTATAGGTGTGGAGTGGCAGGGCTCATATAGAGAGCAGAGTACTGGTATAAACTAGTAGGTATAGGTATGGAGTGGCAGGGCTTATATAGAGAGCAGAGTACTGGTATAAACTAGTAGGTATAGGTGTGGAGTGGCAGGGCTTATATAGAGAGCAGAGTACTGGTATAAAGCAGTAGATATAGGTGTGGAGTGGCAGGGCTTATATAGGGAGCAGAGTACTGGTATAAATCAGTAGGTATAGGTGTGGAGTGGCAGGGCTCATATAGAGAGCAGAGTACTGGTATAAATCAGTAGGTATAGGTGTAGAGTGGCAAGGCTTATATAGGGAGCAGAGTACTGGTATAAATCAGTAGGTGTGGAGTGGCAGGGCTTATATAGAGAGCAGAGTACTGGTATAAATCAGTAGGTATAGATGTGGAGTGGCAGGGCTTATATAGAGAGCAGAGTACTGGTATAAACTAGTAGGTATAGGTGTGGAGTGGCAGGGCTTATATAGAGAGCAGAGTACTGGTATAAATCAGTAGGTATAGGTGTGGAGTGGCAGGGCTTATATAGAGAGCAGAGTACTGGTATAAATCAGTAGGTATAGATGTGGAGTGGCAGGGCTTATATAGAGAGCAGAGTACTGGTATAAATCAGTAGGTATAGGTGTGGAGTGGCAGGGCTTATATAGAGAGCAGAGTACTGGTATAAATCAGTAGGTATAGGTGTGGAGTGGCAGGGCTTATATAGAGAGCAGAGTACTGGTATAAATCAGTAGGTATAGGTGTGGAGTGGCAGGGCTTATATAGAGAGCAGAGTACTGGTATAAATCAGTAGGTATAGGTGTGGAGTGGCAGGGCTTATATAGGGAGCAGAGTACTGGTATAAACCAGTAGGTATAGATGTGGAGTGGCAGGGCTTATATAGGGAGCAGAGTACTGGTATAAATCAGTAGGTATAGGTGTAGAGTGGCAGGGCTGGTGAATATTTGCCACAGGTGTGCATCCTTCCAGGTGAATTCCGTGTCTGAAAGCTTTTATGGCTCCCTCTGGTGGAGCCATTGTGCCGGTGCATATCTCTCTTTTGCCACCTGCCCCTTTCCTTCACCACATTGGCTGAGTCCGAATACGACCCCTAAACCCTTTTGAGGGCACATATTTCAGTCCACTTCGTCAAAAAGCTTTTGAGTGGGTGACTTTTTCTCATAAATGGGGGCACTTAAAATACCAGGATGAACCCCTTATTTCCAGGGAAATAAGGGAATTCAGGAGCACACTCATCTGCAGAACGGTGCACTTATCTGACAATTTCAGTAAGTAACCCGGAAGTAAAAACGTAAAAGACCTAGGGCCCTATCTTACACCCGGCGCAAAGCGGCGCTAATCCAAACGCAAGTGTCTTTGCTATCTTACACCCGGCGGTAGGTTCATTATAACGCCTCGGCTCACGCCGTTTAACTAGCATGTACTCTTGCGCCGTTTGGGCGTGTTGGTCTTAAGATGAGGAGTGGCCAGGATTCTTTTTGGCGTATTGCTATCTTGAGCCAGCAGAAAGCGCTTGCGCTAGAACCACCACTAACCTGGTCTAAAGTCATGTCGCAGTTGTTTACATGTTATTTTAACGGCGCATATAAGTGCATCTACAAAGGCGTGTGCACAATGCGCGTACCCTCCTGTCTGTTACACACAGGGGCGTGCACAGGCATGACTAAAATATCTAGATCACAATGTGAAATATTATTATTGTGTAGCCTATATCAAAAAATACATAATAATAAAAGGGTCCATAGCCTACCTTTCCCTCAGCGAAGGGGAATGCCATGCACATTAAATTGCTTTCAGCCCACTCCATCAACATCCAGGCGATGTGCGATGGTACAGGACAATGGCTATCCATTAAAAAGCAGCTGATAACACCTATATCAAGCCTAATGCGCGAATTGTCATTTACACCTAATGCGTGAATTGTCATTCAATGGAAAACTCGCGCACGGCAATAGACGGACATTTAAGTTCTGAAAATGCACTTCAGATGTCATTACAATACAGCTCTGTTTATCTAGGAATACAGCCTGTAAGTAAATAGAATGGGTTGTGACTGAAAAAAGTTCAAAACCTTGTCCAGTGAATATTATTGCATTTATTGTTTTTCAAATAGCCTAGGCTACAGCGGATTCGCTGTGCATAAGGTTTTTTTCGATAGCCTATGGTTAAAAAACGGAGATGTCACCATGTTAACTAAATTGTAACCTTAGCTATTCTTCGTCCTTCATATTTTTAAAATTACAGTGACCAGGTTTCCATACTCTCACCGTTTAAAACCCAGCTGATTTCACCCGTTATTCCATAACTGAACAAAACGATTTTAAAGAGAACTAAGAAGAAACTAATTAGAAACTAAAACAAATTTGCAGCACGTTACACAATTAATTCACAATTAATTTTAATGCCATTCTCTGCACGTGCGCTGCATGTTATCTGTTTTCCCCTACTGTAAGTCGCACGTTTCACGGTCTTCCTGGGAAAGTGGATTGTTTTAAAGGATTACGCTACGAGTAAAACAGGTTGGTCACATTTCCATAAACAGGACATTATTAAACAAGGGGAAATATGCGTGAACATATGGGTTGCGAACCTGACAGCTTTATTGTAGGCTATTTAGTGTCATCATTAAGGCAAAATAACGGTATGTATGTTATTAATCAATATTAGCCTACTATGCAGGTAGCCTAATGAACTTTGGATGAAGCTTGAACTTCGAGAACTCCATGAGAACAGCCTCTTGGAATTGATGTTTGACACTTTCATTGCATAATCAAACGAAATTCCCTGAACAAGCAGGCTAATTTGGCGTTTTCTAAGGTGAGACTGAAGCCATTGATAGCTTATTCTCAGCTGTTGCAGGTCCTTTTAACGAAATTTAACCGCATATATTTTGTAAAATAACAGCCCTGTCTGGAATTACCGGGAACTCATAGGCTAATGGTTAGTCCGAATAATATTGATCATACTCCATTTAGCCTATTCCTTGATCACACTAAACACGCACGAGCATGTCTGTTTCGCCATCAAGCAATCCGCCAAGGTGGAAAAGCAGGCTTTTAAAGGGAATGGGATATGACATTTTGATTGGTTTATTGCATGTCACGCCCAAGACACACCTATAATTAATGAAGCGACTAGGTTCAGCCCAGTTGCACCTTGCGCCGTGCTTAGCGCCAAAAAACACGCCGTTAAAATAGCAAAAGTGGACTTGGACACGCCCAAAATTGACTTTACGCCATGTGCTTAGACTAAGCGCCAAGATCGCCAAGATAGGGCCCGTAAAGTGTAAATGCACATCTATGGTCCAAGATAGGTTCATATTACAAACTACTATTTTTTTATTTTTGTTAATTTTATCTGAATAATAATAATAATACCTTGCATTCATACAGCGCCTTTCTCAATACTCAAAGCGCTTACAGTGATGAGGGGGAAACTCGCCTCTACCACCACCAATGTGTAGCACCCACCTGGGTGATGCAGTGGCAGCCATTTTGCGCCAGAATGCTCACCACACATCAGCTGAGGTGGAGAGAGAAAGAGAGAATGATTATTAGCCAATTAAACTGGGGGATGATTAGGTGGAAAGAGCCAGGTTGGGAATTTAGCCAGGACACCAGGGAAACCCCTACTCTTTGAAATAAGTGTCATGGGATCTTTAATGACCACAGTCAGTCAGGACCTCGGTTTAACATCTCACCCGAAAGACAGCATCTCCTACAGCACAGTGTCCCCATCACTGCACTGGGGCATTGGGATTTATTTGACCAGAGAGAAGATTGCCCCCTAATGGTCCACCAACAGCACTTCCAGCAGCACTTCCTGCAGCAACTTAGTTTTCCCAGGAGGTCTCCCATCCAAGTACTAACCAAGCCCACACCTGCTTAGCCTCAGTAATTAAGCAGGAGCAGATTACATTACATTACATTACATTACAGGTATTTAGCAGACGCTCTAATCCAGAGCGATTTACACAACTTCTTATTACATTTATCCATTTATACAGCTGGATATATACTGAAGCAATTCAGATTAAGTACCTTGCTCAAGGGTACAACGGCAGTGTCCTACCTGGGAATCGAACCTGCAACCTTCTGTAAATATCTAAAATATCCTCCATCACACATAAAACCTGTATTGACCAATCAGAAACACACACTAAACCTGTATGGGCCAATCAGAAACATACTCTAAACCTGTATGGGCCAATCAGAAACACACACTAAACCTGTATGGGCCAATCAGAAACACACACTAAACCTATAGGGGCCAATCAGAAACATACACTAAACCTGTATGGGCCAATCAGAAACACACACTAAATCTGTATGGGCCAATCAGAAACACACACTAAACCTGTATGGGCCAATCAGAAACATACATTAAACCTGCATGGGCCAATCAGAAACACACACTAAACCTGTATGGGCCAATCAGAAACATAGACTAAACCTGTATGGGCCAATCAGAAACACACACTAAACCTGTATCGGCCAATCAGAAACACACACTAAACCTGTATGGGCCAATCAGAAACACACACTAAACGTGTATCGGCCAATCAGAAACACACACTAAACCTATATGGGCCAATCAGAAACATACACTAAACCTGTATGGGCCAATCAGAAACACACACTAAATCTGTATGGGCCAATCAGAAACACACACTAAACCTGTATGGGCCAATCAGAAACATACATTAAACCTGCATGGGCCAATCAGAAACACACAGTAAACCTGTATGGGCCAATCAGAAACATAGACTAAACCTGTATGTGCCAATCAGAAACACACACTAAACCTGTATGGGCCAATCAGAAACACACACTAAACCTGTATGGGCCAATCAGAAACACACACTAAACGTGTATCGGCCAATCAGAAACACACACTAAACCTGGATGGGCCAATCAGAAACACACACTAAACCTATATGGGCCAATAAAAAACACACACTAAACCTGTATGGGCCAATCAGAAACACACACTAAACCTATATGGGCCAATCAGAAACACACACTAAACCTGTATGGGCCAATCAGAAACACACACTAAACGTGTATCGGCCAATCAGAAACACACACTAAACCTGGATGGGCCAATCAGAAACACACACTAAACCTATATGGGCCAATAAAAAACACACACTAAACCTGTATGGGCCAATCAGAAACACACACTAAACCTATATGGGCCAATCAGAAACATACACTAAACCTGTATGGGCCAATCAGAAACACACACTAAATCTGTATGGGCCAATCAGAAACACACACTAAACCTGTATGGGCCAATCAGAAACATACATTAAACCTGCATGGGCCAATCAGAAACACACACTAAACCTGTATGGGCCAATCAGAAACATAGACTAAACCTGTATGGGCCAATCAGAAACACACACTAAACCTGTATGGGCCAATCAGAAACATACATTAAACCTGCATGGGCCAATCAGAAACACACACTAAACCTGTATGGGCCAATCAGAAACATACATTAAACCTGCATGGGCCAATCAGAAACACACACTAAACCTGTATGGGCCAATCAGAAACACACACTAAACCTGTATCGGCCAATCAGAAACACACACTAAACCTGTATGGGCCAATCAGAAACACACACTAAACGTGTATCGGCCAATCAGAAACACACACTAAACCTATATGGGCCAATCAGAAACATACACTAAACCTGTATGGGCCAATCAGAAACACACACTAAATCTGTATGGGCCAATCAGAAACACACACTAAACCTGTATGGGCCAATCAGAAACATACATTAAACCTGCATGGGCCAATCAGAAACACACAGTAAACCTGTATGGGCCAATCAGAAACATAGACTAAACCTGTATGTGCCAATCAGAAACACACACTAAACCTGTATGGGCCAATCAGAAACACACACTAAACCTGTATGGGCCAATCAGAAACACACACTAAACGTGTATCGGCCAATCAGAAACACACACTAAACCTGGATGGGCCAATCAGAAACACACACTAAACCTATATGGGCCAATAAAAAACATACACTAAACCTGTATGGGCCAATCAGAAACACACACTAAATCTGTATGGGCCAATCAGAAACACACACTAAACCTGTATGGGCCAATCAGAAACATACATTAAACCTGCATGGGCCAATCAGAAACACACACTAAACCTGTATGGGCCAATCAGAAACATAGACTAAACCTGTATGGGCCAATCAGAAACACACACTAAACCTGTATCGGCCAATCAGAAACACACACTAAACCTGTATGGGCCAATCAGAAACACACACTAAACGTGTATCGGCCAATCAGAAACACACACTAAACCTATATGGGCCAATCAGAAACATACACTAAACCTGTATGGGCCAATCAGAAACACACACTAAATCTGTATGGGCCAATCAGAAACACACACTAAACCTGTATGGGCCAATCAGAAACATACATTAAACCTGCATGGGCCAATCAGAAACACACAGTAAACCTGTATGGGCCAATCAGAAACATAGACTAAACCTGTATGTGCCAATCAGAAACACACACTAAACCTGTATGGGCCAATCAGAAACACACACTAAACCTGTATGGGCCAATCAGAAACACACACTAAACGTGTATCGGCCAATCAGAAACACACACTAAACCTGGATGGGCCAATCAGAAACACACACGAAACCTATATGGGCCAATAAAAAACATACACTAAACCTGTATGGGCCAATCAGAAACACACACTAAATCTGTATGGGCCAATCAGAAACACACACTAAACCTGTATGGGCCAATCAGAAACATACACTAAACCTGTATGGGCCAATCAGAAAGACACACTAAACCTGTATGGGCCAATCAGAAACATAGACTAAACCTGTATGGGCCAATCAGAAACACACACTAAACCTGTATGGGCCAATCAGAAACATAGACTAAACCTGTATGTGCCAATCAGAAACACACACTAAACCTGTATGGGCCAATCAGAAACACACACTAAACCTGTATGGGCCAATCAGAAACACACACTAAACGTGTATCGGCCAATCAGAAACACACACTAAACCTGGATGGGCCAATCAGAAACACACACTAAACCTATATGGGCCAATAAAAAACATACACTAAACCTGTATGGGCCAATCAGAAACACACACTAAATCTGTATGGGCCAATCAGAAACACACACTAAACCTGTATGGGCCAATCAGAAACATACATTAAACCTGCATGGGCCAATCAGAAACACACACTAAACCTGTATGGGCCAATCAGAAACATAGACTAAACCTGTATGGGCCAATCAGAAACACACACTAAACCTGTATCGGCCAATCAGAAACACACACTAAACCTGTATGGGCCAATCAGAAACACACACTAAACGTGTATCGGCCAATCAGAAACACACACTAAACCTATATGGGCCAATCAGAAACATACACTAAACCTGTATGGGCCAATCAGAAACACACACTAAATCTGTATGGGCCAATCAGAAACACACACTAAACCTGTATGGGCCAATCAGAAACATACATTAAACCTGCATGGGCCAATCAGAAACACACAGTAAACCTGTATGGGCCAATCAGAAACATAGACTAAACCTGTATGTGCCAATCAGAAACACACACTAAACCTGTATGGGTCAATCAGAAACACACACTAAACCTGTATGGGCCAATCAGAAACACACACTAAACGTGTATCGGCCAATCAGAAACACACACTAAACCTGGATGGGCCAATCAGAAACACACACGAAACCTATATGGGCCAATAAAAAACATACACTAAACCTGTATGGGCCAATCAGAAACACACACTAAATCTGTATGGGCCAATCAGAAACACACACTAAACCTGTATGGGCCAATCAGAAACATACACTAAACCTGTATGGGCCAATCAGAAAGACACACTAAACCTGTATGGGCCAATCAGAAACATAGACTAAACCTGTATGGGCCAATCAGAAACACACACTAAACCTGTATGGGCCAATCAGAAACACACACTAAACCTATATGGGCCAATCAGAAACATACACTAAACCTGTATGGGCCAATCAGAAACACACACTAAATCTGTATGGGCCAATCAGAAACACACACTAAACCTGTATGGGCCAATCAGAAACATACATTAAACCTGCATGGGCCAATCAGAAACACACACTAAACCTGTATGGGCCAATCAGAAACATAGACTAAACCTGTATGGGCCAATCAGAAACATACATTAAACCTGCATGGGCCAATCAGAAACACACACTAAACCTGTATGGGCCAATCAGAAACACACACTAAACCTGTATCGGCCAATCAGAAACACACACTAAACCTGTATGGGCCAATCAGAAACACACACTAAACGTGTATCGGCCAATCAGAAACACACACTAAACCTATATGGGCCAATCAGAAACATACACTAAACCTGTATGGGCCAATCAGAAACACACACTAAATCTGTATGGGCCAATCAGAAACACACACTAAACCTGTATGGGCCAATCAGAAACATACATTAAACCTGCATGGGCCAATCAGAAACACACAGTAAACCTGTATGGGCCAATCAGAAACATAGACTAAACCTGTATGTGCCAATCAGAAACACACACTAAACCTGTATGGGCCAATCAGAAACACACACTAAACCTGTATGGGCCAATCAGAAACACACACTAAACGTGTATCGGCCAATCAGAAACACACACTAAACCTGGATGGGCCAATCAGAAACACACACTAAACCTGTATGTGCCAATCAGAAACACACACTAAACCTGTATGGGCCAATCAGAAACACACACTAAACCTGTATGGGCCAATCAGAAACACACACTAAACGTGTATCGGCCAATCAGAAACACACACTAAACCTGGATGGGCCAATCAGAAACACACACTAAACCTATATGGGCCAATAAAAAACATACACTAAACCTGTATGGGCCAATCAGAAACACACACTAAACCTGTATCGGCCAATCAGAAACACACACTAAACCTGTATGGGCCAATCAGAAACACACACTAAACGTGTATCGGCCAATCAGAAACACACACTAAACCTATATGGGCCAATCAGAAACATACACTAAACCTGTATGGGCCAATCAGAAACACACACTAAATCTGTATGGGCCAATCAGAAACACACACTAAACCTGTATGGGCCAATCAGAAACATACATTAAACCTGCATGGGCCAATCAGAAACACACAGTAAACCTGTATGGGCCAATCAGAAACATAGACTAAACCTGTATGTGCCAATCAGAAACACACACTAAACCTGTATGGGCCAATCAGAAACACACACTAAACCTGTATGGGCCAATCAGAAACACACACTAAACGTGTATCGGCCAATCAGAAACACACACTAAACCTGGATGGGCCAATCAGAAACACACACGAAACCTATATGGGCCAATAAAAAACATACACTAAACCTGTATGGGCCAATCAGAAACACACACTAAATCTGTATGGGCCAATCAGAAACACACACTAAACCTGTATGGGCCAATCAGAAACATACACTAAACCTGTATGGGCCAATCAGAAAGACACACTAAACCTGTATGGGCCAATCAGAAACATAGACTAAACCTGTATGGGCCAATCAGAAACACACACTAAACCTGTATGGGCCAATCAGAAACACACACTAAACCTGTATGGGCCAATCAGAAACACACACTAAACCTGTATGGGCCAATCAGAAACACACACTAAACCTGTACGGGCCAATCAGAAACACACACTAAACCTGTATGGGCCAATCAGAAACACACACTAAACCTGTATGGGCCAATCAGAAACACACACTAAACCTGTATGGGCCAATCAGAAACACACACTAAAACTGAATAATATAAAAAGCCTAAAAAGTGACAGTATCTCTTTAAACCTCGAGCTGTCAGTAAAACACTGGGGCCTTTATCTTGGCGATCTTAACGCTCGGTCTAAACACATGGCGTTAAGTGCATTTAGGGAGTGTCCAAGTCCACTTTTGCTAGTTAGACGGCGTGTTTTTTGGGCACTAAGTACGGCGCAACGTGAAAATGGGCTGAACTTAGTCTCTTCATTAATTATAGGTGTGTCTTGGGCGTAACATGCAATAAACCAATCAAAATGTCTTATCCCATTCCCTTTAAAAGCCTGCTTTTCCACCTTGGTGAATTGCTTATATGATGGCAAAACAGAGATGCTCGTGCTTGTGTAGTTAAAGCGTGCGAGCAAGGAATAGGCTATATGGATCAATAGTATTATCAATATCATTCAGACTAACCATTATGAGCGTTTTCATAAACACAACAATAATCTTTAACATTAGGGTTTAACGCCGGCACGGGTTCCCGGTAATTCCCCTCAATGCTCTTATTTTAGAAAATATATGCAGTTTAATTTAGTTAAAAAGCACCTGCAACCACAGAATAGCACACAAAAGACATAGCATCCTACAACGGATAACAAAATGCCAGTGTGTTTTTGTGGTTAATATCCTACATAAAAATTTGGCAATTTAAGTCGGGGATACAGCTTTATTTCTTGCACATTAACGTTGCTTATTAACAAACATGACTATACATAAATATAGCCTAAGCATGACAGCTACCATTTCAGTATGTGAATATGCATTAATTAATTAATTCAACCAATCGTTTCCAAAGGATGTTTTCAAATTTGATTTCAGATGTTATAGTGGGAAATAGGCCTAATTGTTTTTCAATGTGACCACTGCGATATACTATGAACATTGGGAATAGTATCTCTGATAATATGACGATAATTCGTTCCACCAATCTAGCCTACAGGAATGTTTCAGAATTTGCCTATGTGATATGCAAGGAACTGATGGCAATATTAGGCTGTAGTGTAGCTACAGTAGCCTATATGAGGTGAATTAGTGCTCGGTATGATCAGACATCGGGAACATAGAGATTTTGGAATTACAGTAAATTGTTGTGTTTGCATAGGCTATACTACATGATGTTCACTTTGATCTAATAGCCTACTGATTACATATTAATTAGTGTCTCGACATGAACTGCAATGTCAGGTAGGCGACATGTTTATAACTACTTCTACTTGCAACTCAAAAGATATTTTGTAGCTTTAAATGGGCTGGCTGTTCATAAGATCTGTGATTGGCGCTGGGACTCATTGTGGGCTCATCGTCAGAGTCGTTGTCCCAATTTTCTTTATGGCTCCTTTCCTCCACTCCCCTCCTCCCCTCCCTTCCTCCACATACTTCCGGGTTGTAGAGGAGTGGAAGTGGTGGAGTGGAGGAAGGGAGGTGGGGAGTGAAGACTATTGGGACGCATCCAAGGAGTGTTAACTCTCTCTGCTGCCACCTGCAGAACAGGAGGAGTGTTAACTCTCTCTGCTGCCACCTGGAGTACAGGAGGAATGTTAACTCTCTCTGCTGCCACCTGCAGTACAGGACGAGTGTTAAGTATTTCTAATATTTTTAAATGTTATATTTCTGTCAATAGCTCTTGAACAACTACAGCTAAAATGTTTCAAAGAAAGTATATTCATTCAAAGGAGAGGAAACTGTGTAGTCCAGTTTTTTTGTTCTTGTATTTACCTGTAATTTTTTTTAATGTTTAGTTATCCAATACAGAAGTGAAAGCAGCGAGAATTAGGCTCAGCTCCTGCAGTCACACCTGTAAGCCCTGGGCAGATTCACCAACAACAACCTGCTGTTCAGCTCTTCAGCTCAGCCTCTTGTATTTAGTGTTCTCAGACTCACTCTCTCTTAGCGTGCAGGTTTCCGGTCTCAGCTTCTCACCATGGAGAGGGCTCACACCTTTAGGCCCTGGGCTGATTCGCCAACGCTGCCCAGGTGTGTGCCTATTCAACAAGTAGGCGTGGCTCCAGCCTGCCACAATAGTGTATAAAGTATTATTGACTGCCTAAATTGTCATTGTGGAGTGTATGTACACAGGTAGGTGAATGTATATATCTGTAAGGAGGCTTGTGCATGGACTGGAAGGTAGCATTCGTATTCTGACTTGTTTCTAATTATTTCAACCCTTATTTTGTATTATTTCATTTTATTAGGGTTTACACCATCAGCGGATACTGGTGCGTATTTGTTCTTTTAGTGGATAACCATTTTTTCAGCCCGTGGGTTCCTACTGGAAATCTTTAACACAAAAGAAAAGGTTATGATTTTTGACACGTGTACAAGCCATAGCTATATGTGCTGAAGGCGTGACAATGTTGTGTATTTTGTCTATTAAAACAGTGAGAAAATGAGTTTCTTGAACACAACCATCCATCCCTCTCAGCAGGGTGTAATCTTCAATGATCAATTATGAGCATCTATATTTTATCAAGATAAACACTGTTAATATATAATATAGACTTTTGCAAGGCAAGCAAACAGGTCTGTAGTTTTTTGGGTCAGAAGAATACCCTTTCCCACACTGGTGTTATGATGCCTTGATTCTAACAATCAGGTGTCTCTCTGGTCATTACAGACTTTGTCAGCGGTCAAAATCCTGATAAATCCACACTGAGTTTATTATACTGCTCATCTAACATCCTGATAAACCCACACTGAGTTTATTATACTGCACATCTAACATCCTGATAAACCCACACTGAGTTTATTATACTGCTCATCTAACATCCTGATAAATCCACACTGAGTTTATTATACTGCTCATCTAACATCCTGATAAACCCACACTGAGTTTATTATACTGCTCATCTAACATCCTGATAAACCCACATTGAGTTTATTATACTGCTCATCTAACATCCTGATAAACCCACACTGAGTTTATTATACTGCTCATCTAACATCCTGATAAACCCACACTGAGTTTATTATACTGCTCATCTAACATCCTGATAAACCCACATTGAGTTTATTATACTGCTCATCTAACATCCTGATAAACCCACACTGAGTTTATTATACTGCTCATCTAACATCCTGATAAACCCACACTGAGTTTATTATACTGCTCATCTAACATCCTGATAAACCCACACTGAGTTTATTATACTGCTCATCTAACATCCTGATAAACCCACACTGACTTTATTATACTGCTCATCTAACATCCTGATAAACCCACACTGAGTTTATTATACTGCTCATCTAACATCCTGATAAACCCACACTGAGTTTATTATACTGCTCATCTAACATCCTGATAAATCCACACTGAGTTTATTATACTGCTCATCTAACATCCTGATAAACCCACACTGAGTTTATTATACTGCTCATCTAACATCCTGATAAACCCACGCTGACTTTATTATACTGCTCATCTAACATCCTGATAAACCCACACTGAGTTTATTATACTGCTCATCTAACATCCTGATAAACCCACACTGAGTTTATTATACTGCTCATCTAACATCCTGATAAACCCACACTGTGTTTATTATACTGCTCATCTAACATCCTGATAAACCCACACTGAGTTTATTATACTGCTCATCTAACATCCTGATAAACCCACATTGAGTTTATTATACTGCTCATCTAACATCCTGATAAACCCACACTGAGTTTATTATACTGCTCATCTAACATCCTGATAAACCCACACTGAGTTTATTATACTGCTCATCTAACATCCTGATAAACCCACACTGAGTTTATTATACTGCTTATCTAACATCCTGATAAACCCACACTGAGTTTATTATACTGCTCATCTAACATCCTGATAAACCCACACTGAGTTTATTATACTGCTCATCTAACATCCTGATAAACCCACACTGAGTTTATTATACTGTTCATCTAACATCCTGATAAACCCACACTGAGTTTATTATAATTGACTACAGACTCAAGGGTATGATCTGTGTTATTAACTGTAAAATATGGCTGTTTTATTTCAATGGGCTGTCCGTCACATAATGTCTACCATATAATTTTATTAACCTACTTAGTTTTTACAATAACAGTGCGGAGCTGTACTTATGCTGCGATGTTACTAGTCTGGGTCTTTCTATATTTGTGTATATATTTTCTGAGCGGATGACGCTTTTAGGCCTACGCATTAGCGCACCCTTTCTTTGGCGCCGCTTAGGCTCAGTGACCTAAATTAATCTAGTTTGCCCTATCGTTTGGGGATGGGGCTGGGGGTGGGGCTGGGGTGGGGCTGGGGGTGGGGCTGGGGCTGGGGGTGGGGCTGGGGCGGGGGCGGGGCTGGGGCTGGGGGTGGGATTTTCTTCTTTTTTTTTCCTTGTTCTTAAAAATGTTAAAAGCACTTCAGGTTTGACCGGATATTATATGCTTGTATATTTCAGCACAACGTTTTCCTACTCAGAGTATAAATATGGATAATGTACTTAAATGTATTACATGGAATGTAAAAGGCTTGGGACACGTTATGAAAATGTTTCTGAAGAGAGAGAAAGCAGATATTGCCATGATACAAGAAACACACTTATCAAAGAATGAACATTTAAAGCTTAAAAGGGATTGGGTGGGACAGATATATTTTTCAGCCTACAATATGCATAAAAGAGGCACAGCTATACTCATTAGCAAACATTTACCTTTTATTTTTGAGAAACAAATAAGTGATCCGGAGGGCAGATATGTTCTTATAACAGGTTCAATTTTTGGTCAACATATAACTATACTGAATGTATATGCACCTAATGAGGACTCTCCCAAATTTATGGGTGATGTGGTATTATTATTTAACCAACATTGCAGAGGCATAGGACTTTTAGCTGGTGACTTTAACTGCGTTCTAGATCAGGGCCTTGATAAATCCTCATCCGCAGCCATAACAAATATAAGAGCGTCTCGGGTGCTTAAGGGGATGAGTAATGACACAGGCCTTGTTGACATATGGAGAGAACTAAACCCTCTTGTCAAGGACTATACTTGTTTTTCTAATCCCCATTCTTCATATTCAGGGATTGATTAGATGGCTGTGTTCATCCGGTATCATCTAGCCAATCGGCTCTATTGTTTTATCTGACCACGCCCCAGTTAGCATGGCTATGAACCTAGGTATAAATAAACAGAGAAGCAAGATGTGGAGATTTAACTCTTCATTACTGTCAAATTCTGACGCTTGTAGCTCGGTCCGGAAGTGGATATTGAATTATTGGGAAGATAACAAAGACTCCCCGGTATCTTCAGCCACATTATGGGATGCGGCCAAGGCTACCATACGTGGCCCTATAATCTCATATACTTCATTGCTACAAAAACGGCAGGAACTGGAGGCGGAAGTATTACATCTAGAGCAGCTACATAAAGCTACACCTAGCCAATCAAACTGGGCCTTATTATGCAAGGCAAAGGCAAAACGTAATATAGATCACTCTAATCATATTAAAAAGTTGCTGTTTTTCTCTAGACAGACATTTTACGAATTTGGCAATAAATCAAGCAAATTGCTCGCACATCAGATAAGAAAGGAACAATGTGAGAGATCTATTAAATCGGTTAAGGGGGCAGATGGATCTATTACCTATGACCCGTTACTCATTAACAATACTTTTAAAGAATACTATGAGTCTCTTTATAAATCACACAATACAGCATCTAGATCTGACATAACAACCTTCCTCGACAAGCTACCACTTCCTACTGTGTCTGATGCCGACAGAACCAAGCTTAATGCCCCTATCTCTCCAGAGGGGGTCTGGGAGGCTATCCAATCAATGGCCTCGGGGAAGGCGCCTGGCCCGGATGGCTATCCGTCCCAATTTTACAAAAAATTTTGGCCAGAACTCAGACCTATTTTGTTATCAGCACTCCAAAATATATTTGATCAAGGTTCGGCTCCTGAAACCTGGAAAATGGCCTCCATTTGCTTACTCCTCAAAGACGATAAAGACCCCCGGGACTGCGCCCCCTACAGGCCTTTAAGTTTACTTAATACAGATTGTAAGCTGGTAGCCAAAATTCTCGCACGTAGGTTGGAGTCTATTCTACCAACAATAGTTAAGCCTGATCAGACTGGATTCATCAAGATGCGTTGCGATGCAGATAATATACGCCGCCTGCTGAACGTTGTAGACTCGGCCCAAAAAACTAATCACCCTGCAATTATAGTTTCACTAGACGCCGAAAAAGCGTTTGATAGGGTTGAATGGAACTTTCTTTTTGCCACCCTTGAGAAATTTAACCTAGGTCCCAATTTTATTAATTTAGTGAAGCTTTTATATTCTGACCCCCAAGCCACTGTAATAACAAATGTTCTTTCATCCCCAAGGATTCAGATAGGGGTGTCCCCTCTCACCCCTCCTGTTTGCCATGGTGATAGAGCCCCTCGCAGAATCTATAAAAAGGAACGCTGATCTCTCTGGCATCTGGGTGGGAGAAGAGGAGCACAGAATTTCCCTATACGCAGATGATGTTCTGTTGTATATGTCTAAACCAGAGCAGTCAATCCCAGCTGTGCTGGAGCGCATTTCACAATATAGCAGTCTCTCTGGATATAAAATTAACTTATCAAAGTCTATGGCACTACCAATAAATATTGTCCCTATCTCTCCTATAGAAGCCATTTCTCCCTTCCGGATAGCCAAGGGTGGTTTTAAATATCTCGGTATCTTTATTACTCCAGACCTCAATAACCTTTTTGACAAGAACTATCTTCCCCTTATTAAGAAAATCAAGGCTGATCTTAGTAACTGGTGTTCTCTTCCCATTTCATTTTTTGGTAGAATTACTGTAATTAGAATGAATATCCTTCCTCGTGTAATCTACCTATTCCAGTCATTGCCCTGTCATCTACCCGCAGCCTTATTTAAAGAAATGAACAACCATTTATCTAAATTCATCTGGAACAGTAAAAAACCAAGCCTCAAATTCACCAAATTATTGAAGTTAAGGGAGAGGGGGGGCGCCGGTGTACCAAACCTACAGTTATATTATTGGTCCGCCCAGCTGAAACACATGGTCAGCTAGTGCATCGGAAGAAGATCTGATTCTCTCTGGATTAACATGGAGTCTATAGCATGTTACCCTTTACCAATAAAATATTTACTATTTATTAATAGTTTTGAAAAAATACCGGATATACTAGGGAAATTTGTGGTGCATAACACTCTCCTAGCCTGGAGAGACGTGAAAAGGTATCTCAGGCTTCCTTCTTTTCTTTCCTCGGCATCCCCAATTTCTTTTAATCCTGATCTGCCCCTTCAGCTGAGGAGTATTGGGTTGTCGGGATGGACTAGGAGGGGAATCTTCAGCTGAGGAGTATTGGGTTATCGGGATGGACTAGGAGGGGAATCTTCAGCTGAGGAGTATTGGGTTGTCGGGATGGACTAGGAGGGGAATCTTCAGCTGAGGAGTACTGGGTTGTTGGGATGGACTAGGAGGGGAATCTTCAGCTGAGGAGTATTGGGTTGTCGGGATGGACTAGGAGGGGAATCTTCAGCTGAGGAGTATTGGGTTGTCGGGATGGACTAGGAGGGGAATCTTCAGCTGAGGAGTATTGGGTTGTTGGGATGGACTAGGAGGGGAATCTTCAGCTGAGGAGTATTGGGTTGTCGGGATGGACTAGGAGGGGAATCTCAGACCTTTCTTGTTTGTTCTCAGATGGTATTTTAAAGTCTTTCATGCAGATTCAGGAACAATACAAATTACCAAAATCTGAATTTTACAAATACCTCCAGTTGCGTCACCTTATTAAATCCCTCCTGGAGAGGGGGAAATTGTGTTTTGAATTGACAGAGGCTGAAAAGTTTATTATAAGTCCATGTGGTTTTAAGGGGATGATTTCAAATATCTATAATGTGTTATCTAATGAATGTATGTCATCCACCCTGGGGCTAAAAGCAATTTGGGAGAGGGACCTGGAGCGGACCCTTAGTGAGGATGAATGGAGAACAGTTTGGACAAAGATGTACCCTAAATGCACTAGTATGAATATACAGTGCATCCGGAAAGTATTCACAGCGCTTTTTCCACATTTTTTTCTGTTACAGCCTTATTCCAAAATTGATTAAATTCATTTTTTCCCTCAAAATTCTACACACAACACCCCATAATGACAATGTGAAAAAAGTTTTTTTGAGATTTTGGCAAATTTATTAAAAATAAAAAAATAAAATTTCTCATTTACATAAGTATTCATACCCTTTGCTTTAACGTATTTTTAAAGTATCATATTTCATATTTGGTCGCATATCCTTTACATGCTGTTACTTCCTGAAGTCTGTGACCATCAACATCAAAAATACTGTCGATATCTTATTTTCAGGTACTGTTACAAGCGATACTATAACCTCTCTGCATTTGAATGGATCTCTATGGAAATTGGGGGGTGAGACTAGATTCAGCTGTAAATTACACTGGTACAGTATGGAACACATGGCTGGCTAAATGGCTGTAAGTTATCAAGGGTCTGAGCTATCAAACGAGCCCCAAACCATCACTCTGTTGCCAGATATGGAGTAGATGTGGATGGATCACTGCAAGGGTTATTTCTCCAGACTCATTTTCCTATAGAACTCTATGGGGAAAAAAGTCAAGAGAAACAACCCTTAAAGTGATCCATCCACATCTACTCCATATCTGGCAACAGAGTGATGGTTTGGGGCTCGTTTGATAGCTCAGACCCTTGATAACTTACAATAAGGCAACCTCATTGCTTCCCCTAGAAAAACTAACTTACGATCTCTACAAAAAATCGGATAAGTTTTGGAAGATATGGTCACCCCTTTGGCCTTATATTGAAAACCTCTCTTGACAAACATGTATATCTGGGTTTTTTAAATTTTATTTATTTATTTTTTATTTCTAGTACATACTTGTCCTAGTCCTGGGCTGTGTCCCTACATTCATGTACCTTTAATACCTGAACATGCAAATATGTCAAGTGTCTTATTGATTGAACCTGATGTTAAGTGCAAATAAAAATTTAAATATAAAAACAAAATAGCAGTGAGGGAACAGTGTGTTGTTTGCCCGTTACACATCCATGGAGAGCAATCACTGGACCCAATGAGTCCCATGAAATGGCTGCCCATACCATTACAGAACCACCTCATACTTAACAGTTGGCAACCAAATTTGTGGATTGAATGCCTCCTTAGGCTTTCTCCAAACATAAACCCGTCCAAATGTATTAAAAAGAGTAAAAGATGACTCATCAGACCATATCACTTTTCTCCATTACTCAAGGGTCCAGGTTTTGTGTTCCTTACACCATGTGACACGTTTTTGTGCATTAGCCTTGGATACAAATGGTTTCTGAATGGTGGCCCTGCCATAAATACCAGCTTTGTGAAGCTCACAACGTACTATTTTTGTTGAGACTGGTTCAGATATGGATTTATTAAATCCTGTGGTGATTTTTAGTGGTTATTAGCAACTATCCTACCAAGTGTCCATCTGTCGGAGAGCTTTGACTTGCGGCCACAGTTCTTTTTTGCTGATGCTGTTTTTTGGTTGCATATGTTATCATCCTTTTTGACACTGTTCCCCTTGCCACCATAAATAATTTTGCTGTTTTTGTGACCGACGCACCTGCAATTCAGGCACCAACTGTTTGGCCCCTTTGGAACTCTGTTAGGATCCTCATCTTGCTTTGGAGACTTACCTCGCTAAGTGCTGCTGGTTAGACCTCTTTTAAGCAGACACATGCTGCTAATTAGCATTCAGATTAATAGGAATCACCTGTGTAGATGCTTTTGTAATTGGGGCTTAGATACTCCAAAGTTTGAGTCATTTTTCAGGGGTGTTTCCAATATTTTGTCCACCCCCTTGTATACAGTCAAGCCGGAAAGTCTGCATTTTTTGCCTCAAACATCTACACACAATAGCCAACAATGACAAAGTTAAAACAGGTTTTTAGAAAATATGCAATTTTATTTTACTGACAAAAATAGGTTATTTAGGGGTTACATATCTGTACACACCCTTAGCCTAATACTTGGTTGCTGCACCTTTGGCAGCGATTACAGCTTCAAGGCATCTTGGGAAAGAAGCTACGAGCTTGGCACACTTGTTTCTGGACAATTTTGCCCATTCCTCTTGGCATATCCTTGCAAGCTCCGTCAGGTTGGATGAGGAGCGTCGGTACACAGCCATTTTCAGCTCTTTCCACAGATGTTCAATTGGATTCAGGTCTGGGCTCTGGCTGGGCCACTCAAGGACATGCACAGACTTTCTCCGAAGCCACTCCTTTGTTCTCTTGGCTGTGTGCTTCGGGTCGTTGTCATGTTGGAAGGTAAACCTTCGCCCCAGTCTGAGGTCCAGAGCGCTCTGGAGCAGGTTTTCTTCAAGGATCTCGATGTACTTAGCTGCATTCATCTTTCCCTCTATCAGGACTAGTCGCCCCATTCCCGCTGCTGAAAAACATCCCCACATCATGATGCTGCCACCGCCATGCTTCACTGTAGGGATGGTATTAGCCAGGTGATGAGCGGTGCCTGGTTTCCTCCAGACGTGACACTTGGTATTCAGGCCAAAAAGTTCAATTTTGGTTTAATCAGACCAGAGAATCTTGATTCTCATGGTTTGAGAGTCCTCTAGGTGCCTTTTGGCATACTCCAAGCGGGCTGTGATGTGCCTTTTACTAAGGAGGGGCTTCCGTCTGGCCACTCTACGATACATTACATTACATTCATTTAGCAGACGCTTTAATCCAAAGGGACGTACAGTTAGTGCGTACAGAGACATCATCAAGATCATTACAGAACAGACAAGGCAAAGCACATCCTTCGCATAATGTAGCAGCTATCCCTACCATAAAGGCCTGATTGGTGGAGTGCTGCCTGGACGGTTGATCTTCTGAAAGGTTCTCCCATCTCCACAAGGATACGCTGGAGCTCTGTCAGAGTGACCCTCGGGTTCCTGCTCACCTCCCTGGCCAAGGCCCGTCTTCCCCGATTGCTCAGTTTGGCGGGCGGCCAGGTCTAGGAAGATTCTTGGTGGTTCCAAACTTCTTCCATTTACGAATGATGGTGGCCACTGTGCTCTTTGGGACCTGTAAAGCTGCAGAGATTTTTCCGTACCCTTCTCCAGATCTATGCCTTGACAAAATCCTGTTTCTGAGGTCTGCAGATAATTCCTTTGACCCCATGGCTTGGAGTTTGCTCTGACATGCACTGTCAACTGTGGGACCTTATATAGGCAGGTGTTGGCAATCCCCAATCATGTCCAATCAATTGAATTTATCACAGGTGGACTCCAATTAAGTTGTAGAAACATCTCAAGCAGTATCAGTGGAAACAAAATGCACCTCAGCTCACTTTTGGGTGTCATATCAAGTACTTGTGTACATATGATATTTTACATTTAAGATTTTTAATAAATTAGCACAAATGTCTAAAAACCTGTTTTCACTTTGTCATTATGGGCTATTTTGTGTAGAATTTTGAGACAAAAAATGAACTCAATCTATTGTAGAATATGTCTGTAACATAATAAAACGTGGAGAAGGTGAAAGGAGTGTGCAGACTTTTCGGCTTGACTGTATACATGTATATTAGGGCTTTTCAGCATTATTGGACCGCACAGTGTAGAGAGACAGGTAGAATGGGAGAAAGAGAGGTCACTTGAGGTTAGTGCAGATGGATTAGCCGCAGATGTTTCGCTTATCAGTAAAAACACAACTTATACTCACGTCTTCAGTCACACACACTTTCTCTTTCCACTAAGCGCTGTCTTCACGATTACTGGAGTGTACGTGACTAAAGACGTGTGTATAAGTTATGTTTTTACTGAAGCGTCTTCTTACAATGACCGATAAGGTTAAGAAGGGGATGTAGCTCAGTGGTAGAGTGCATGCTTCACATGTATGAAGTTGTGGGTTCAATCCCCAGCATCTCCAACAACAGAGCATTTCATTTGGAAATTTTGCACGTCAACATCCTGCCACTTTTAATGTAGCAAGTTCGTTTGACAATGGTATCAAATCTGTTGGTTATAAGTTTTCCTAAGTGGGGATGTAGCTCAGTGGTAGAGCGCATGCTCTGTATGTATGAGGCCCAGAGTTCAATCCCCTGCATCTCCAATGCTGCTTTTCCGGATTGATCTTCCACTCTGGATGCATTTGAACAGTTTTTCAGTCAAAATGAAGAGCTTCTGAAAGGAATCTGTTCATGTGGGTGTGGCCTATGACAAAATGGCTTATAAGTCCGAGGGAGTGTGGCCAATCACCATGTCAGTGAATATCTTCATTCTCAAAACTCTAAGTGCAATTCCCAAAAGAGTAAAACAATTACTTATAATACTCTACCATCCGTGCAAAAGAACCTATAACACTCAAAATGTTAGCCACGTGCGGCAAAGCACACAAACTCAGACAATCTCTACAACACTGTCACCAAATGTATAGCACCTTTAGATTATTGCGTAAACTCTGAACTAAATCAAATCAATATTTATTTATATAGCGCATTTCACAACCAGATGTCACAATATGCTTCACAGAAAAACCCAGCCTAAACACACTAAAAATAAGTATTTGCATCAAAACTGGATGGACTGTGTACATAGCGTTGCTTTCAATACAAAAGATTTCCTACACACACAAATATGGAATTCATCAGTCTCATTGGTCACCCAGTCTCTCCTCCCTGTTAGGCCACAACACTTCATCAACATCACACCTGATGTCTTGCCTTTCAAGGCACAGAGGGAAAACCCTTCTTGCATGTCACAGCCACCCTCAGCAATCCTCAGCTGTGATGTCCTCACAACCAGCATCCATTGCCTCCAGTAAAGACAGCTGGTTATGGGGCTGGAGATCATAATCCTTCCACCTCCATGCTGAGAAGAATTCATCAGTTGGATTGAGGAAGGGTGAATCGGGAGGTAGAAACTCTGTCATCATTCGTCGGTGAGCAGCAAACCATTCCCTGACAAGCCTGGAGCGGTGAAAACTGACATTGTCGAAAATTACCACGTAATTTGACAAGTCAGGCGTCACTCTCCTCTAATTCTCAGGGATGAGTGCATTGTAAAGACCCCCCAAGAAATCAACAAGATGGGCTGTACTGTAGGGTCCAATGGTCAGAACATGGTGGATTACACCATTCTCTGAGATTGCAGCACACATTGTTATGTTACCCCCACGCTGGCCTGGCACATCCACTGTGGCTCAATGACCGATGATGTTCCTGCCACGTCGTCTAACGTTGTTTAGGTTGAATCCTGCCTCGTCCACATACACAAATGTGTGTGCGGTGTCACTTGCGTCCAGCTCCATCACCCTCTCTCTTCCCCTGCCTCCCCGGCCTCTATGCACCCCTCTCCCTCCTGCCGTACCGCCACGCATTCGGACCGCTCTCACAAGGCCGGGTTTTTGCCCCTGTCTGACACCAGCTTTCTGCTCCATTCTCAGCAACACCATGCACTGGAACCCTTAGCATTATATGTGCTTGTGAGTATTTAGTGTTCACAATAGCCACCTTTGGGATGGGATTGACAGCGTGTGTTCTCTGTTACTCTTCAACTGTGGGAAGGGAAGTGACCCAATCACACATCACACATCACACCATCTGGGGCTGGGCCTTGTGAGTGAGTTCTGTCAAGGGGGCAGCTAGGGAGGCAAAGTCAGGAATGAAGCGTCTGTAATAACCTGTCAGTACTAACAATGTTCTCACCTGTTTTTTATTCACTGATCTGGGCCACGTTTTGGATACAACTTCCGTAAATATCGAAACTATCCTCCATCACACATACAACCTGTCTGGGCCAATCAGAAACAGACACTAAACCTGTCTGGGCCAATCAGAAACACACACTGAAACCGTCTGGTCCAATCAGAAACACAAACTAAACCTGTATGGGCCAATCATAAACACACACTAAAACTGTCTGGGCCAATCAGAAACACACACTAAAACTCAATAATCTTTAAAAAAAAAACTAAACAAAAAGTGAACTATGCCTTTAACCCTCATATTATCTTTGGCATAATTCAGTGTTTGATTCAGTGTCTCTTAAAAACCAGTTCACCTTATTTTTTTATTTTGACACTATGAATTTTCCTAATGTGTTGGGTTTAAATAGAAAATATGAAATGAACATAATGCTGTTTTCAAAGGTCTTGTAATACTTGGTAAACAAAGGTGTTGGTATGGGGTCATATGTGGCATAGCTGTATTTTAAACTTCACAAACTTCCACTTACCTCAGGCTCTAAAATGAGATGTGAGATTTTTGTAAGTGTGATTTTTCATTTTTAGGGATAAAAGGTTGGTCAATTGGGAGACACACAAAATGTGAAAGTGTCAAAATGTTTCTATTACAATAGTTGTGTGTCAGTTTAAACTTTTGGGGTCAATTTGACGCCAAACATATAAGGCACCATAAAATGTCAAGATAATCTGAGGGATAAACCTCTAGCTGCCAGTGGGATAAAGCATTCTTCCCTACAAATAGAAATAAAAAACCTTGTCTTGCACTTCTCTTCGTGACCACATGGGGTCGCTGTTATACATATTATGCTTGGCAGCTTCGGTAGTTCAGCAATGATCAGGGAAAAGTGTATTTCTAATATGTCAACATCTGCATATATCTTCTTTATGGTTTATGGTTACCCATTCTCTTTATTCCTTAATATGTTGTAAAACTCTTTCTTGCACTAAACGGCAGTACTGAGATTGGGTTACAAAAACAGCGGTATTTACTCCTGGTTTAAATGTTTAAAAGTGCTGTTAGACACACTGGCCTGTCCAGTGGAGTCCAGCCATGTTCCTGCTGCTCCTGATTCCCTGTTAGTGGCACTAATATCAAGTCAAGTGAAAGTTTTTCATCATCTTTGAGGAAAATTTTATTTGGTTGCCATTTCCATACCATAACAAACAATCACAATACACAATATAAAATATTTTTTAAGATACAAAATGCAAAAGTGTAAAGCCTCAAACCTGTAGGAGTGAATGAGTGTTCATGGCTTGTGTGTATTTTGTGTTTTTGTGTAACAGTCAGCCACTCCCCCATGTACTCTTATTGCATAGGCTGGTATAGTGTAGTATTGCAAGGGGTAGCTAGTTACTGCACTGCCTGTTCGTGCATGCCTAATGTTAGCTAAACTACTTATAAATCACATTAAATGACATTACATTACAATCAGTGAGCAGATGATCTTATCCAGAGTGATGCACAGAAGGGGAGAACATCAGTGTTTCTCTCAGGAATACAAAGTGTGACATCATCAAGAAGGGACAGAATGCCCAGTAATAATCACCCGGGGTACGTCCCAATACTCGAAAAATGCATCCTCCTTTCCTCCACAACCACCTCCTCTCCTCCTTTCCTCCACGACCACCTCCTCTCCTCCGTGCCCCAGAAATTGATCTTTGTGTTTTAATCTACTGTTGCTGATTACATCTTAATTACATATAAATGGTTACATATTAATTAATGTCTTGACACAAACCGCAATGTCAGGTACATTGTATACTGTACATGTAAATACTGGAATACTGGAAACGTTCAGGCAGTTTTGCATACTTCCGGGTAGGAGAGGAGTGGTAGTGGGGGAGTGGAGGAAAGGAGGTGGGGAGTGAAGAATATTGGGACGTACCCCAGGGCTGTGTCTGAATCAGCACTCTTCCACTATATTGAGTAGCCTTGGTGAGTAGATAGGACAAGAAAGTCGTTGAGTAGGTGAACATTTTTCAAATTGCAGTATACTTGAAACACCCGGATGACACACTTACTTCCGGGGTTTCGCTGAGTACATTCGGGAGCACACTTTTTAAGAAGTACACAAACATTTTGGTCACATAAATATGACGTGAAGCTTTTAAAAAAAATGAGGCGCAGCTTCACTGACGTTTTCAATCAAATACAACAAAAACAACACGTGACATGGCAGAGCAGGGTTGCCAGATCTTGCAAGACTTTCCAGACAAATGGCGACTCAAAACTAGCCCAAAATATATTTTTAACCCAAACCAACGTATTTTAAATAGATTTTAAATAAATCTTATTTTTACTTTTTTAAATAAGTGCGTGCTTTGCGACTTTTCATTTTTACCCGTGACTGCACTTTGAAAGTATCTCAATTTAGCTGTAAAACCGCGGACATAGCAACACTGGTGGGTCGTCTAATGACCTGCTTACAACACTTCCACAGTACAATTGGAAAATAGCATGGCCAATATTTTTTGCGGACTGCTAAACAGTGCAGAATAAACAGCACACTTCTGCCAGTGCACTGTACGCAGGAGACAGGACACAGTAGATAGGGCTCTGATTCAGAAACAGTACACAGTGCACTGTACACAGGAGACAGGGTGCAGTAGACAGGGCTCTCATTCAGACACAGTGCACTGTACACAGGAGACAGGGTGCAGTAGATAGGGCTCTGATTCAGACACAGTGCACTGTACACAGGAGACAGGACGCAGTAGATAGGGCCTGTGTGGGGCCTCAATCTTATCCAATAAGGGCCAGTGTGGGGCCTCAATCTTATCCAATAAGGGCCAGTGTGGGGCCTCAATCTTATCCAATAAGGGCCGGTGTGGGGCCACAATCTTATCCAATAAGGGCCAGTGTGGGGCCTCAATCTTATCCAATAAGGGCCAGTGTGGGGCCTCAATCTTATCCAATAAGGGCCGGTGTGGGGCCACAATCTTATCCAATAAGGGCCGGTGTGGGTGCAGGCTTTTGTTCCAACCAAGCAGTTACACCTGATTCTACTAATAAAGCTCCTTAGCAATGACTCTAGTGGTTGGTTAGTAGAATCAGGTGTAGACTGCTTGGTTGGAACAAAAGTCTGAAGCCACACCGGCCAAAACAAAAGCACAAGCACTAATAATAAGAGCAATCGGGGTGAAAAGTTACACACGGCTAAAAGCAGGTTTGTTCATAGATTCCTGTGTTTTCTGACGTTTGATTAAATATCAGCTCAGATCACTCCACCCTAAGGGAGACTGTTATTAGGATGTGTTGCCATGGAAACACAGTTAATGAGGGACACACCTGGACCGGCACCAGAGGTTCTGCTGGATCACTCACAACTCATGAGATTAATATTGTGACCAAATTTTTTAAATTTATTTATGGAATTTGAATTCAGTACTTTTATGTCTTTTTCTCTCTCAAATCAAAATCTTTACATTTATAATTTCTACAGCAGATCCCACAAAAACTCAGAATAGTGTGATTATACCACTTGAATGAATACATATTAAAACAGTCATATTTTATATTACCCATTTATAAATTCAGTTTGGAAATCTTTTTTGCAATAAAATGTTCAGTGTTAAATCAACTTAGAGGACATTTGATCCCTGTTAGAACTGAATGAACACTTTTGAAAATGTAAATTTTACTGTGCACTCGTACATAATACGAGTGGAACACATGCATAAGAGTGGCTGCTTAACCCTTGTGTTGTCTTCATATTATATCTGCACCCCGTGTCCACAGGGTCAAAAATGACCCCCCTCACCAGACCCCCTGTGATAAACGCCTCTTCACTGAATTATAATGAAATAACCTGTCATTCATCAATAAATAAGTGAATAATTGTGCTTTCCTACTTCAAAGTCCAGACAGACTGTATTTCTTCAGTCTACACCACTCATTTTTACTAGAAAACAAACATCATAATTGATCTTTTTGCTGTAATAGATGCGTGGCACTTAATTATGATGACATATGATTTCATAACTGCAGGGTTCAAAAGACTCAAAAGACAATCTTTGTACCTTGATGATGTACCGCTTTTATGAAAATGTACAAAAGTGCAACGTTTACCTTTTTTAACTGTAGGGTCAGTCCAGGAAAAGCCATCAAATTGAATGCTGAGAAAATGACATTTAGGGGATTTTCACTGCTGTTGACCTCAGAAAAGGGTCAGTTTTGACCTGAGAGCAACACAAGGGTTAAATACTGTGACAAACAACTGTTTTGACAGACAAATATTTTGACAAACAACAAGTTTTATCTATTTAAATTTGCTTTGTTTTTCTGTCTCATTTGAGTGTTTTACCCTCTTTAATTAGAGCTGATGTTCCCTTCACTCTCTGCCTCATCCCAGATCACACAGTTTTACAGAGGATCCATAATAATGAACCCAAAACCCAGGATAGAGGGGCTGAGTGAATGTGGTCTGGACTCTGTGCAGGAGGGTCATTGTGTCAGAGACGCTGTAGAAGGACAGAGTTCCTGCCCTGTGATCCAGGTACACTCCTATTCTGGAGGAGGAAGGAACAGGGATTTTAGTGCTCTTATTATTGTGCCAGAAAGAGTAACTGGAGGGAGAGCAGCACAAACTCCAGGACTTGTTATTAAATCCCAGACGACTGTCATTACCCCCTCCTTTCCTGCTGATCTCTTTATATGACACTGCTATATAAACCCCATCCCCACTCCACTCAGCCTCCCAGTAACAGCGTCCAGACAGACCCTCTCTGCACAGCACTTGGGCACAGCGCTCAAATCTCTCTGGATATGACTGGATTTCTCTCACACAGGTCACCTCTCTGTTCCCCTCAGACAGACGGAGCTCTTTATTCGCTGTGTTGGGGTCCAGTGTGAGCCGACAGGAATCTGATAGAGGAGAAGAAGGAGAGAAGAGAGCTCAGTGATCATAATAATAAATTTACATCACTTACATATTTTACAAACATTATCATTTTATATTTTACTCCTTTCTTATGTTATTATTATAACCCCCTCAATGTGGGACTGAGCATGTCCAATTCCCTCCCCAATTTGGAACGGCCAATCATCTGCAACCGCAGCCGCGTTCATGCGCCAATCCAACTGCGGGAGAGTTTAGACATCCACGGTTCTCCTGTGAAGCACACGCTGTCGCCCTCAACCCCCCTCACAGAACAGACCCCCCTGTGCTGCTCTCCAGCCCCCAACATCCACCCTCCTCAAATGGGCCAGTTTGGTCACACCTGCCCTTATGAACGGGGCTTTTAAACGGGGCACAATCAGAGGGGGCAGATTGAGCAGGGCATTATTAAAGAGGGGTAAATACAGCACTGCTGCCCTGAGCCAGTACTGCCCCAAACAGGGGTAAATACAGCACCGCTGCCCTGAGCCAGTACTGCCCCAAACAGGGGCAAATACAGCACCGTTGCCCTGAGCCAGAACTGCCCCAAACAGGGGAAAATACAGCACTGCTGCCCTGAGCCAGTACTGCCCCAAACAGGGGCAAATACAGCACTGCTGCCCGGAGCCAATACTGCCCTGAACAGGGGCAAATACAGCACTGCTGCCCTGAACCAGTACTGCCCCAAACGGGCAAATACAGCACTGCTGCCCTGAGCCAGTACTGCCCCAAACAGGGGCAAATACAGCACTGCTGCCGTGAACCAGTACTGCCACAAACAGGGGCAAATACAGCACTGCTGCCCTGAGCCAGGACTGCCCCAAACAGCGGCAAATACAGCACTGCTGCCCTGAGCCAGTACTGCCCCAAACGGGTAAATACAGCACCGCTGCATTTACCCGTTTTTTATTAGATGACTGCATTAGACAGGCGCAGAGACTGGTGGTGTGAGGACGTGTATTCTGAGCTCCCGCTCCCACAGCTTTTAACCGCTTTTTTACCGCTTTTTACCGATTTAAAACCATATTAAACCCGTAATTAAAACGGCTAGTTTTAACGATAGCTCGGGATTACCGCGTCGTTTTACTATTTTACCATTTTAAGCCTTTTATTCCACGATCGGGTTTATTTGCCGGCATGAGAACCGTGTGGACTCTACTATACAGAGCTAGCCCTTAGGCTAGTGAATGCTGCCTGCTATACAAACGCTGACGTGTCTCAAGTCTCCGCTGCTAGCTGTCAGCTAGCTGAGTTGCTACTGGAGTAGCAAGCTACCCGAGTTGAACCACCAAAACCGGGCCCTCCACGGGCCCGTGTCGGTAAGTGCCGTTCTATGACCTGCATTTCCACCACAGTTGTTGGATCTATAAACCTCTGCTATCAATTCTCAACGGGCTCTTTCTGAGCCCTGGCCTGTAAGTGTCTGTCTCTGCTGTTTACGGGGCTAGGTTCCCCCCTTCCCTCCCTGGCTACAGCTGAAGCTAGCCCCCTGTACCTGATCAACACTGCCGCCGAGTCTCTCTTCTCTTACAGCCTCCTGTTTTTCACCACATACAATGCCTCTCACACCTCTCAGCCTGAGTGCACAAACTGCATCTGCCTGAGCCAGAGGATCGCGGAGCTGGAGGGGAGAATATCCGTCCTCTACCAGATACAGGCAGATGAGCAGCTCATCGACTCCCTGGTGGTCGCTACTACTACGGCCGGAGAGGAGAACTCCACCGCCCTCTGTCCTGCCGCCGCCACACCATGCCAGGCTGAAGACCCCTGGCTCCAGCTGGGAGCTAAACCCAAGGCTCCCGTCAGCTCCACGCCACACCAGACAGAGCCCTGGACAGCAGCTCGTGGGAGGAAACGCCGTGGCAGGCAACGATCCCGTTCTCCATCGTGGGTCCTTCAGACGGACAACAGGTTCATCACCTTAGACGAACTAGGTGACACCTTCGTGGTCGATTGTGCCCATCCTCCGTCGTCCCCTGTGTCACTAGCTGCCCCACGGCCCCTGCTGTCACTACCGACACCTAGACAGTCATTGCAGCAGCCTCTCCGCTCGTTTATCACTCGCCCCAAGCCGCTGTTTACTCCTGCACCCCGAGTCCCCTCTCAACCCTCTATTCCCATGGCTGCTCGCTTGTTCGACGCTGCCCCCATCGACGTTCAGCCGTCCTCAACCCCATTACCAGAAATGTCTCAGTCAACCCACAGGCTGACCACGCTTATTATAGGGGACTCAATCATAAGAAATGTCCAAAGAAAATCCGCCAAATGTTTCTGTTACCCAGGCGCTAAAGTGGCTGATATTATGAAAAAATGCAGCAGCCTCCTTGCCGACTATCCCAGTGCACGTAACATTATAATCCATGTTGGTTGCAACGATGTCTCTAAGCAGCAGTCCGAAATTCTAATTCAAGATTTTAAAAAACTCTTTATGTCTCTTAAAGACTGTGGCAGAAGAATTTTTATTTCCGGGCCCATCCCTCCTTTAAATCGAGGCTCCGATCACTTTAGCAGGACTCTTGCTCTCCACACCTGGCTTCAGGCTAACTGTGCAACGCACAACGCGTTTTTTATTGACAATTTCAATCTTTTTTGGAATCGTCCTTCCTTTTATAGAAACGATGGCATCCACCCCAATGCCCTGGGGCGACGTGTTTTAACCAACAATTCGTTTTATACAGTTTTTAACGCTCCCGGGTCTTGACTTACAGTCACCGCATGTCCACAACATTCACCGGCTACTTCCGGTCTCCTACCTGACTATCTCGCTCCGCCATTACTGTCAAGTCCCCCACTGTTACACTCACCAGCTCCACCCTGTGGCCTGGCGATACCCTACCATATTAAAACCATTCTAACTACCAGGCCCGCTAGACCCCGCTGTTCTAGAGGTGTTAATTTCCTGAACCTTATAATTATTCCTGCTGCTCCCTCAGATAAGATGGCCGCCTCTTGTGATATCAGTGTTAAAATGGCATCAATTAATGCCAGATCACTATCAAACAAATCCTTCATTTTTAATGACATTGTTACTTCCTCTAACTTGGACTTTTTATTACTGACTGAAACTTGGTTGAGATGTGACGAACACAGCCAGTTGATTGAACTATGCCCCCCAAACTACAGGTTCTTCAACTCTCCCAGATCTTCTGGCCGTGGTGGCGGCCTAGCTGTCGTTTTTAGGAGCCATTTCAATTGTAGCTTTGCAAATTTTGGTGCTTTCTCCACTTTTGAATTACTCGCTTTCAAGATTGTTTGTACTACAACCTCTATTCTCTCTATTACCATCTACCGTCCGCCTAAATTAAAAAATGGTTTCTTTGAAGAGTTTTCTGAGCTATTGTCTAAAATTTCGACAGACTTTGATAATATAATCATATCAGGAGACTTTAATATTCATATTGATAACCCAGCGGACCATGTTTCGAGTGAATTCATAAGCTTACTAGAATCTTTCGATTTTTCTCAGCATGTGTCTGGACCCACCCACAATCGAGGCCACACCTTGGACCTGATTATCTCCAAGGGACTTAATATTGCTGTAACATCAATTAAGGATATCACAGTATCAGATAATTTTTTAATCAATTTTGATGTCTCCTTTACTCCTGAAAAATTGATAAGGAAGCAAACTATAGAAAAGCGTTACATTGATAATGACACTGTTGAAGCCTTTACTAACTCTATGTCCGCTCTGGTACCGTCTACTTCTCTATCACCGGATGTTCTGGTTGACAACTTCAATCTGCTAGTAAAAAGTATTATTGACATTGTTGCACCCTTGAAAACAAAAATAATCTCTGGAAAACAAAAAGCTCCCTGGACAAATTATATCTCTGTTAAACAACTAAAAAGACAGAGTAGACAGGCGGAACGTAGATGGAGGAAAACCAAGCTTCAAATCCAGTATGATATTTACAAAGATTGCCTCTATAAATATAACAAGGCAATAAAAGGCGCCAGACAATTATTTTTCTCTAAAATAATAAACAATAATTTGAATAATGCACAAATACTGTTTTCCACTGTTGATCGGCTTATTAACCCTTCCTCTTCGATCCACCCTGAGCTTCTCTCTACCACAAAATGCAAAGAATTTGCCACATTTTTCAATAGTAAAATCATGACCATCAGAAAAAATATAAGTTCTTTGAGTTTTAGCAAAGTAGAGGTACTACCTACTCCCATTAAAAGGACTTGTGGTTTGTCACATTTTACTTCTGTGGATTCCACAGCACTGGAGGATGCTGTGCTGAAGCTCAAATCCTCCACTTGCTGTCTGGACCCACTTCCTACAACCTTTTTTAAAACTGTATTTAACTGTTTAACTAAGGAAGTGTTACAAATTGTTAACTGCTCCCTTCAGTCTGGTATTTTCCCAAGTGCTCTTAAAACCGCTGTCATAAAACCTTTACTAAAGAAGAAAAATCTAGATCCTTTAAGCATGAGTAATTACAGACCAATTTCAAATCTCCCGTTTCTCAGTAAGATTCTCGAAAAAATTGTGTTTAACCAATTGAATAGCTACCTTATATCAAATGACCTGTTTGACGTTTTTCAGTCTGGTTTTAGATCTCACCACAGTACAGAAACTGCCCTTGTTAAGGTTGTAAACGATCTCCGCATGAACACTGACTCCGGTAAACTTTCAATCCTCATACTCTTAGATCTCAGTGCCGCGTTCGACACTGTGGATCATGAAATCCTCCTAGACAGACTTCATAACTGGGTAGGATTGTCTGGCCCTGTTCTTAGCTGGTTCAGGACCTACCTACTAGACAGAGATTTCTATGTGTCCATTGAAAACTTTACGTCTGATAAAGTCACTGTGACCTGTGGGATTCCACAAGGCTCAGTCCTTGGTCCCTTACTGTTTAATTTATATATGCTTCCGCTTGGACATATAATAAGGAAACATAGCATACAATATCATAACTATGCGGATGACACGCAACTTTACTTCTCCCTCTCTCCTAATGATTTAAGCCCTGTGGAAACTCTGAATAAATGCCTTAATGATATTAACATGTGGATGAACCAAAATTTCCTGCAATTAAACAGTGACAAAACGGAAATTATTGTTCTAGGTACAAAAGCAAAGAGACAGGAAATTTCTGCCCACCTCAGTTCCTTTTCCATGACGACTAAAGAACATGCCAGGAATCTTGGTGTCATCATAGATGCTGATCTTAACTTTCACCATCATATAAATAATGTAACAAGATCAGCTTTCTATCACCTAAAAAATATCTCAAAAATTAGAGGCTTTCTGTCTAATTCAGATGCTGAGAAACTGATACATGCCTTCGTCTCAAGCAGACTTGACTATTGTAATGGTCTTTTTTCTGGACTCCACATGAAAACTGTTAGGCGTCTGCAGCTTATACAGAATGCTGCTGCACGGATTTTGAGTAGGACCAAGAAAAATGATCATGTCACACCTGTTCTTAAATCCTTACACTGGCTTCCTATCAATGTCAGAATTGATTTTAAAATCCTTTTATTTGTTTATAAGGCTCTAAATGGCCCTGCTCCCCACTACATTAAGGAGTTGCTTGTGCCATACCAACCAACAAGAAACCTAAGATCATCAGCCAGTGGACTTCTTGTTGTCCCCCGAGTGCACTCTAAAGCAGGAGAAGCTGCATTTAGTCATTATGCCCCAAACAAATGGAATGTACTGCCAAGTGATATCAGAAATGCCCCAACACTTAGCTCTTTTAAAAGTAGACTTAAATCATTTCTTTTTACTGTTGCTTTTAATTAGGTTTTTAATTTTCTTTTAATTAAGTCAATGTTGTGTTTGTTCGGCAATTGTCTGGTCCTTTTTTACGCCGCTTGTATTTTATTCCTTTTTTATTTTATTTATTTATTCTTTTTTATTTATTATTTATTTTTTATTATTATACATGTTTTGCCTTGTGAAGCACATTGTGTTACTTTTTGTATGAAATGTGCTCTATAAATAAACCTGACTTGCCCTGAGCCAGTACTGCCCCAAACAGGGGCAAATACAGCACTGCTGCCCGGAGCCAGTACTGCCCCAAAAAGGGGCAAATACAGCACTCCTGCCCTGAACCAGTACTGCCCCAAACAGGGGTAAATACAGTACTGCTGCCCTGAGCCAGTACTGCCCCAAACAGGGGCAAATACAGCACCGCTGCCCTGAGCCAGTACTGCCCCAAACAGAGGTAAAAACAGCACTGCTGCCCTGTGCCAGTACTGCCCCAAACAGGGGCAAATACAGCATTGCTGCCCGGAGCCAGGACTGCCCCAAACAGGGGTAAATACAGCACTGATGCCCTGAGCCAGTACTGCCCCAAACAGGGGCAAATACAGCACTGCTGCCCTGAGCCAGTACTGCCCCAAACAGGGGTAAATACAGCACTGATGCCCTTAGCCAGTACTGCCCCAAACAGAGGTAAATACAGTACTGCTGCCCTGAGCCAGTACTGCCCCAAACAGGGGCAAAACCAGCACTGCTGCCCTGAGCCAGTACTGCCCCAAACAGGGGCAAAGACAGCACCACTGCCCTGAGCCAGTACTGCCCCAAACAGGGGCAAATACAGCACTGCTGCCCTGAGCCAGTACTGCCCCAAACAGGGGCAAATACAGCACTGCTGCCCTGAGCCAGTACTGCCCCAAACAGGGGCAAATACAGCACTGCTGCCCTGAGCCAGTACTGCCCCAAACAGGGGTAAATACAGCACTGATGCCCTGAGCCAGTACTGCCCCAAACAGAGGTAAATACAGCACTGCTGCCCGGAGCCAGGACTGCCCCAAACAGGGGCAAATACAACACTGCTGCCCTGACCCAGTACTGCCCCAAACAGGGGCAAATACAGCACTGCTGCCCTGAGCCAGTACTGCCCCAAACAGGGGCAAATACAGCACTGCTGCCCTGAGCCACTACTGCCCCAAACAGGGGCAAATACAGCATTGCTGCCCTGAGCCAGTACTGCCCCAAACAGGGGCAAATACAGAACTGCTGCTCTGAGCCAGTACTGCCCCAAACAGGGGCAAATACAGCACTGCTGCCCTGAGCAGAAAAACTGCACCAGAGACCTTTGTGTTGGAAGAAAGCCATCAGGTGGTGACAGCACCGCTAACCTATGCCACAATGCTAATGCTACCAGGCTGTTTAAAATCAACACCCGTCCTCTAAAGGAAACCTGTGGAAGAAGCCATTTCCACCTTGACATCCTGGCACAAGCCTTTTCCAGCAGACCCTCCCAGTTTCTCTGCATATACTGTCAAGTCCCCAGATGCACCCCCAAAAACAAGTATGTAATGAATATAGAAAATACTTTCAATAATATTTGTCTTCGTATTACCTCATATTCTCATGTTGTTCAATTGTGTTAATTTATGTTTAATTACAGACTCACATTGTAAGAAGTCCTCTCTCGTCCTGGGCTCTAGAATATGGACGTCTTCCACTGTAGAGAGAGATCACAAGAAAGATGAGCTCCTAAAGATAACCTTCATATTATAATTCCTAAAGAAATGGAAATCTATTTTTATAAAGTGCATGTAAATGAAACTGCAGCTCATTCAGGAATAATGTAAATATTAAATATAAAGTTTGATTAATATCACATAATATCTTGGTGAAGCTGAAGGTTCAGTAGTTTTGGCAGTTGGGAATTTCCCTGGTTGCCATGGTGAGCAGAGGGCAGGTAGCAGAGGCCCTGTTTACACTCATATCCAATACAGACTCCCACACACTTATTATGGGATGGTTTTTGTCAGTAGAAGGCTGACAGGAGAAGACACACACTGGAGCGTTTACATTCTGATCCGATACCAGCGGAATCCAACCTAAACTACCTCCAGATGTGATTCATATCACAAATCTCACCCATATCCTAATTCTTACTTTTAGACTAAAGTAATCAAATGTAACATATTGGATTCGTCGATAACTTGGATATATGTGGCAGAAAAAGACGAGTGTTCACAGGGCCAGAGATACAGGAGCGTACAGTAGAGTCACCAACGTTTCTCCCAGTGATGGCACTAGTGAAAGGCTGATTAGTCACTAGAAGCTGCTGGATGACATATTTATGTAAAGAAGCATCAGACAGCCCTGTGAAAGCATGAGGAAGACCTAAATGTGCTTTAATCTCAATCAAAGGGAATAATGAGAAGAGATTCCACTCCCCAGGAATGCTGCATCTCTCCACCCACCCCACAAATCTCTGCTGGTGTTTTACAGCAGTGCAGACTGCTTTACTGCACAGGATCAGCTATCAGATGCAGAAACACTAAAACCTTTGTGCTGCTATTCACTGTCATAACAGGAGAGAAAGTGACATTTAAAAGGTATATGCATTAGAAAAAACATGTATGTACATTATAGTAGGTTTCTTCACATTACAAAGCTTGCTCAACTTAAACAAGCCCCAGCTATGACCCCTGTTTTATTGACAAGTTATCGCACTTCACTTTTTGCCCCATTTTAATATTTTTAAACCCAGCGTGGGTCCGGTTCTGACTGAGTTGTCATCTGTAAACCTTTTATGAATTGTGTAATAAAGCATTTTTCTCCTTTACTTACCGTGTCTGGTGTTGTACTGTGGCGGGTGGGTTCCTTTATGGATAAAACAAGTTGCTATGGTTGGGTGATGGAGGAACAGTCTCTGCTCACTCCTGTCAGACTCACGGCTACACAAAGTATCTACAACACTGTACTTCTATTCACAAAAGATCAACAATTGTTATTTTTAATTAAAGAAATCAATGGGAAAAAGTTGTTTCAGTAGTTCTAACCTGTTTGACAGATTTTGACTAATTCCTTCTTGAAGACGTCCTCCAGTCGCTCATTCAGTTCAGAGACAGATTTCCTCACAGCCTCAAAAGAGATTTGTGACAGACTGACAGCGATGCTGGGTAAGTCTCCAGGCCCAGGAGAGTCACAGAGAGACGGACAGCTCTGCAGACAGACAGATGGAGAACAGTCTCAATACAGATTCCTGTGCAAATATTTGTAAATGAGGAACACACCTCACCATGTATGTACAATGTGGCCAGCAGCCAAACCACCATGCACTCTGCTCCTGCTGAATGGCTGAAGCTAAGCAGGGCTGTGTCCGACTGCACAGTGCTCTGTCTACTGCACCCTGTCTACTGCGCCCTATCTACTGCACCCTGTCTACTGCGCCTATCCACTGCACCCTATCTACTGCACCCTGTCTACTGCGCCCTATCTACTGCACCCTGTCTACTGCGCCCTATCTACTGCACCCTGTCTACTGCGCCCTATCTACTGCACCCTATCTACTGCACCCTGTCTACTGCGCCTATCTACTGCAGACTGTCTACTGCGCCCTATCTACTGCACCCTGTCTACTGCGGCCTATCTACTGCACCCTGTCTACTGCACCTATCTACTGCACCCTATCTACTGCACCCTGTCTACTGCACCCTGTCTACTGCCCCCTATCTACTGCACCCTGTCTACTGCGCCCTATCTACTGCACCCTGTCTACTGCGCCCTATCTACTGCACCCTATCTACTGCACCCTGTCTACTGCGCCTATCTACTGCAGCCTGTCTACTGCGCCCTATCTACTGCACCCTGTCTACTGCGCCCTATCTACTGCACCCTGTCTACTGCGCCTATCTACTGCACCCTGTCTACTGCGCCCTATCTACTGCACCCTGACTACTGCGCCCTGTCTCCTGCGTACAGTGCACTGTGTCTGAATCCGAGCCCTATCTACTGCGTCCTCTCTCCTGTGTACAGTGCACTGTATCTGAATCAGAGCTCTATCTACTGTGCCCTGTGTTCTGCGAAGAGTGCACTGTGTCTGAATCAGAGCCCTATCTACTGCGCCCTGTCTCCTGTGTACAGTGCACTGGCAGAAGTGTGCTGTTTAATGTGCACTGTTTAGCAGGACGCAAAAAATATCCGCGATACTATTTCCAAACCGTACTGTGGAAGTGTCGTAAGCAGGTCATAAGACTTCCCACCAGTGTTGCCATGTCCGCGGTTTTACAGCTAAATTGCGATACTTTCAAAGTGCAGCCACGGGTAAAAATGAAAAGTCGCAAAGCACGCACTTATTTTAAAAAGTAAAAACATTATGATTTCGATTTAATATACGTTGGTTTCGGTTAAAAATAGCCTATAAATTGGCTAGTTTTGAGCCGCCATTTGGCTGGAAAGTCTTACAAGATCTGGCAACCCTGTGCACCACTCTTGCGCTGCCATGTCACGTGTTGTTTTTGTTGTATTTGAAAGGAAACGTCAGCGAAGCTGCGCCTCATTTTTTAAAAACAAAGCATCACCCCGGAAGTAAGTGTGTCATCTGGGTGTTTGAAGTATACTGCAATTTGAAAAAAATTGCGTACTCTACTACTTTATCGCCCTATCTAACCTACTCACCAAGGCTACTCAACAGTGTGGAAGAGGGCTGATTCAGACACGGCCCCAGTGTACTCACCAAGGCTACTCAACAGTGTGGAAGAGTGCTGATTCAGACACGGCCCAGGTGTGGGCTTGGTTAGTACTTAGATGGGAGACCTCTGGGGAAAGCTAAGTTGCTGCTGGAAGTGCAGTTGGTGGGCCAGTAGGGGGCAGTCTTCCCTCTGGTCAAATAAACCCAATGCCCCAGTGCAGTGATGGGGACACTGTGCTGTAGGAGATCACGTCTTTCGGATGAGATGTTAAACCGAGGTCCTGACTCACTGTGGTCATTAAAGATCCCATGACACTTATCGTAAAGAGTAGGGGTTTCCCCGGTGTCCTGGCTAAACTCCCAACCCAGGCTCTTTCAATCTGCCACCTAATCATCCCCCAGTTTAATTGGCTAAAATCATTCTCTCTCTCTCCACCTCAGCTAATGTGTGGTGAACATTCTGGTGCAAAATGGCTGCTGTTGCATCTGGGTGCTACACATTGGTGGTGGTAGAGGTGAGTTTCCCCCTCCTCATTGTAAAGCGAATTGAGTCACCAGTTGGTGAGAAAGGCGCTATATAAATACAAGGTATTATGGTGAATATTTCTATTGCGAAACATAGTCTTTAGCAAAGACTGTTTCATAATCAAATGGTTTTAAATTTGACATTTTGTCTTCATAGTGCAGACCGTCAGAGAGCCAGTGATGTTACCTGGAGGAAATGGATGTGATCCTCTGTGTGTGAAAGCTGCTCCAGCTCAGCGTCTCTCCTCTTCAGCTCAGCAATCTCCTGCTCCAGTCGCTCCAGGAGTCCTTCAGCCCGACTCACTTCAGCCTTCTCCTGATCTCTGATCAGCTCTTTCACCTCAGAGCGCCTTCTCTCAATGGAGCGGATAAGCTCAGTAAAGATCCTCTCACTGTCCTCCACTGCTGCCTGTGCAGAGTGCTGTTAGGAGACACAGAGAGAGGAGGGCTGTATGTGCAGACTACATGTCACCACTACATCACTACAGGCATTTAGCAGACGCTCTTATACAGAGCGACTTACACAAGTTTTTTTTAATCATGTTTTACATATTATCCATTTATACAGCTGGATATATACTGAACAATTCAGGTTAAGAACCTTTCTCAAGGGTACAACGGCAGTGTCCTACCTGGGAATCGAACCTACAACCTTTCGGTTACAAGGCCATGCAGTTCCTTAACCATTATACTACACTGCCGCCCACTAGGCCATAGCCTAAAAAGCAGCCGTGTGTTGGTTTTTTCTTCTCTACATACTCCCTTCCTCTCCACTAGCTCCCATTTCTAAACGTTTTCTTTCTCTTTCCGACATATGATTCCCATTCTCTTATCATCTCCGCCGTTGCAGCAGTCTAACCAGGGGTGCACATCTGATCGGGACGCTAAACGCGGCTCCGCTAATCTATTAAAACGCTACTAAAACATCGCAAACAAAAGATTACTTTTTTACCGCTTCATTCGGTGACTGTTTCTCCCGTTCCTGTAATTATCCGGTCGCATCTTATTTTAATCTTCCGGTCAGTCAAATGCTCTGTCCAGACCAGACAAACTCGCACTAGTTCCACAGTCGAGTCCAGCCGTAACAAATGGACATTTTAATTCGCGGCAGACTTTTTACCACCGTTTACACCACATTTCCCTTCCGTTTACACCAAAATGGACCATGGGAATTAGAAAATAATATTAGCAAAACAAGGTTTTAATGAAGATGTGTGCGCTATATGTGAATGTATTAATGACTGTGTTTGTGTAAAATATATGGTCATTGTTTTTGTGGGGGTTATTTACGCTGGGGTTTAGTCATGAGGTAAGTCTAGACCTCAGAACTATATAAGAACAGACCACTGCTCCAGGGAGGAGGCAGAACTGCGCGAGTTGGATGAGAAGGAAGGTGATAATTCGGTAATAATGTTTTTTATTCTCCTGTTGGATATATATATATAATTTTTTTACTTTGGTTGGATCATTGTAAATACAGAGTGATGGGACGCACTGTATATCATTTTTCACTTTTCTGAGACTAAATATAAATATCACCACAAAATTGGCCACTTTGCCATTCCGACTGTTTATTTTTGCCGGACACACGCCAGGCCTCACCTGACCACACTCGTGTTGTGTGACGCTGTATATTTTAACTAGCCCTTTCACTCAGCTGTTACTGGGACCCCAGACAACCTGTTCCCCACAGTGTGGCTCAGTGGGATTGAGCCCCACAGGGCTGGAAAGTGGCCCAACACTGGGCTCCTCACTGGCTGACTGGAGGAGAGCCCTGACTGAGCCCTGAAATGGATCTTCCAGCAGCCAGCTGTTGTCTTCTCCTCTGGTCAGTACCCACCTTGAGTGACTGCACAGCCTGTCTCAGATCCTGTAGGTCCTTCTCTCTCTCCTGGATTCTCTGCTGGAATTTACTCTGTGTCACCCCCAGCTGCTTCTGTGGACAGATATTTTTAAATATTATATAACAATATTCAACTTTTCAACTACATTTTCACATTTCAAATGATACAAAACAGCATGATATGTTTGAACAGCAGGTCAGTCTAGCTGACTTGGGTTCACTTCTGGCTCTTACTGCTTTATCACTGTGGACTTGGTCCTCAAAGTCGCTGCATTGATTAGTACTTTTTCAAATGTATAAAACATTGAAAAATAAAATATATTTAATAACTACATTAAACAAATTCAACAAAACACTGGTCACAAGTCTACATATTGCATAAACGAGCCAAGATAATATCTGTTATCAGTGTAAAAAAGCGTGAGTGTTGTGTGTAAGAGTTTCGGTCCTTACCTGTTTCTCAGTCCTTTCTGCTGCAGCTGAGACTGTTTTATGGCCGCTGTGTTCATCCATCACACACAGCAGACAGATACACTGCTGATCAGTACGACAGTAAACCTCCAGCAGTTTGTCATGATGAGAGCAGATCTTCTCCTGCAGGTTTCCAGAGGTATCAATCAGCTTGTGTCTCTTTCCTGGGTGGAGTTCATCGTGAAGTTTCAGGTGAATTTCACAGTAAGAGGCCAGACACACCAGACAGGACTTGACGGCTTTGCGCTTTCTCCCAGTGCAGACATCACACACCACGTCTCCAGGTCCAGCGTAACAGTGAGCAGGAGGAGCAGCTTGGAGTCCTGTCTTCTTCAGTTTCTCCACCATTTCAGCCAGAATGGTGTTTCTGCCCAGAACAGGCCTTGTAGTGAATGTCTCCCTGCACTGAGGACAGCTGTATACACCAGTATGATCATCCTGATCCCAGCAGCCCTTAATACAGCCCATACAGTAACTGTGTCCACAGTGAATAGTCACCGGATCCTTCAGTAGATCCAAACAGATTGGACAGCTCAACTGGTCCTGATCCACTGAGATACTAGCCTCAGCCATTTTACTGCTCACGCTGACAGAGACAGAGAGTTAAGTTAAGAAACTGAGAGAGAGAGAGAGAGAGAGAGAGAGAGAGAGAGAGAGAGAGAGAGAGAGAGAGACAGAGAGAGAGAGACTTCCTGGTTCTGCCCACAGCTGTAGGAGGAGTGGTGTTGGACTCTGGCCAGGCTGAGCAGAGTGGATATTTTATGGCGTTTATTTAGTTCCATAAATATCGCGCGCGGAGTTGTGAAATGAGCGCACAGAACAGTATCCGCGCGTGTGGAGCTGTCACGTGAGTGAGCAGAGAACTATCCGCGTGAGGGAGCTTTTATGTTTTGCGTGCAAAAATGCAGTCCTGTGAGCACGGAGCTGTGACACAAGCGAACTTGGTTTCCTCTCGCTCGAAATGAGTTTCATCGCGCTCTACTTCTTCTTGGCATTTTACGGAGGTTGGCATCCAGTATTGTTGCATTACCGCCACCTTCTGTATTTCTCGAAGCACTTAACTAAATCCTATCCCACAAACCAGTTTCCTTTATGAAGTTAAAAATCATGTTTCGCCCCGTGATGTTTTCTGCTGCCTTGACTATCTTTTTAAAAGTCACCTCTTGAATTCCCACTTCTCTCAGCTCCTCCTTCATATTCTCCCTTTCCCTTTGATATTTATTACACCTAATAATCGCATGTTCCATGGTCTCTTCTTCCTGACAGAGTTCAGGCCAGGTCTTCAGTCATGCAGGGTCAGTTCACCAGACAGTTCCTCCAACAAAACAGGTTGTACACAAATTCCAATGTCGCCAGAAAACTAATATTTACACCAATTCTCCCTCTACACTTTTCCCCACAGGTACTTCACACACAGGTGGGGAGTGGGGACTGGTATAAATCAGTAGGTATAGGTGTGGAGTGGCAGGGTTAATATAGAGAGCAGAGTACTGGTATAAACAAGTAGGTATAGGTGGGGAGTGGCAGGGCTCATATAGAGAGCAGAGTACTGGTATAAACAAGTAGGTATAGGTGTGGAGTGGCAGGGCTCATATAGAGAGCAGAGTACTGGTGTAAATCAGTAGGTATAGGTGTAGAGTGGCAGGGCTTATATAGAGAGCAGAGTGCTGGTATAAATCAGTAGGTATAGGTGTAGAGTGGCAGGGCTTATATAGAAAGCAGAGTGCTGGTATAAATCAGTAGGTATAGGTGTGGAGAGGCAGGGCTTATATAGAGAGCACAGTGCTGGTATAAATCAGTAGGTATAGGTGTAGAGTGGCAGGGCTTATATAGAGTGCAGAGTGCTGGTATAAATCAGTAGGTATAGGTGTAGAGTGGCCGGGCTTATATAGAGAGCAGAGTGCTGGTATAAATCAGTAGGTATAGGTGTGGAGTGGCAGGGCTTATATAGAGAGCAGAGTACTGGTGTAAACGAGTAGGTATAGGTGTAGAGTGGCAGGGCTCATATAGAGAGCAGAGTACTGGTATAAATCAGTAGGTGTGGAGTGGCAGGGCTTATATAGAGAGCAGAGACCTGGTATAAACCAGTAGGTATAGGTGGGGAGTGGTAGGGCTTATTTTGAGAGCAGAGTACTGGTATAAACCAGTAGGTATAGGCGGGGAGTGGCAGGGCTCATATAGAGAGCAGAGTACTGGTATAAACCAATAGGTATAGGTGTAGAGTGGCCGGGCTTATATAGAGAGCAGAGTGCTGGTATAAATCAGTAGGTATAGGTGTAGAGTGGCAGGGCTTATATATAGAGCAGAGTACTGGTTTAAATCAGTAGGTATAGGTGTAGAGTGGCAGGGCTCATATAGAGAGCAGAGTACTAGTATAAACAAGTAGGTATAGGCGGGGAGTGGCAGGGCTCATATAGAGAGCAGAGTACTGGTGTAAACCAGTACATTACATTACATTATAGGCATTTAGCAGACGCTCTTATCCAGAGCGACTTACACAACTTTTTTTATCATGTTTTTACATATTATCCATTTATACAGCTGGATATATACTGAAGCAATTCAGGTTAAATACCTTGCTCAAGGGTACAACGGCAGTGTCCTACCTGGGAATCGAACCTGCAACCTTTCGGTTACAAGGCCAGTTCCTTAACCATTATACTACACTACCCGCCCCAGTAGGTATAGGTGTAGAGTGGCAGGGCTTATATAGAGAGCAGAGTGCTGGTATAAATCAGTAGGTATAGGTGTAGAGTGGCAGGGCTTATATAGAGAGCAGAGTACTGGTGTAAATCAGTAGGTATAGGTGTAGAGTGGCAGGGCTTATATAGAGAGCAGAGTGCTGGTATAAATCAGTAGGTAAAGGTGGGGAGTGGCAGGGCTTATTTTGAGAGCAGAGTACTGGTATAAACCAGTAGGTATAGGTGTAGAGTGGCAGGGCTTATATAGAGAGCAGAATGCTGGTATAAATCAGTAGGTATAGGTGTAGAGTGGCAGGGCTTATATAGAGAGCAGAGTACTGGTGTAAATCAGTAGGTATAGGTGTAGAGTGGCAGGGCTTATATAGAGAGCAGAGTGCTGGTATAAATCAGTAGGTATAGGTGTGGAGTGACAGGGCTTATATAGAGAGCAGAGTACTGGTATAAACAAGTAGGTATAGGCGGGGAGTGGCAGGGCTCATATAGAGAGCAGAGTACTGGTATAAATCAGTAGGTGTGGAGTGGCAGGGCTTATATAGAGAGCAGAGTGCTGGTATAAATCAGTAGGTATAGGTGTGGAGTGGCAGGGTTTATATAGAGAGCAGAGACCTGGTATAAACCAGTAGGTATAGGTGGGGAGTGGTAGGGCTTATTTTGAGAGCAGAGTACTGGTATAAACCAGTAGGTATAGGCGGGGAGTGGCAGGGCTCATATAGAGAGCAGAGTACTGGTATAAACCAATAGGTATAGGTGTAGAGTGGCCGGGCTTATATAGAGAGCAGAGTGCTGGTATAAATCAGTAGGTATAGGTGTAGAGTGGCAGGGCTTATATAGAGAGCAGGGTACTGGTGTAAATCAGTAGGTATAGGTGTAGAGTGGCAGGGCTTATATAGAGAGCAGAGTGCTGGTATAAATCAGTAGGTATAGGTGTAGAGTGGCAGGGCTTATATAGAAAGCAGAGTGCTGGTATAAATCAGTAGGTATAGGTGTGGAGAGGCAGGGCTTATATAGAGAGCACAGTGCTGGTATAAATCAGTAGGTATAGGTGTAGAGTGGCAGGGCTTATATAGAGTGCAGAGTGCTGGTATAAATCAGTAGGTATAGGTGTAGAGTGGCCGGGCTTATATAGAGAGCAGAGTGCTGGTATAAATCAGTAGGTATAGGTGTGGAGTGGCAGGGCTTATATAGAGAGCAGAGTACTGGTGTAAACGAGTAGGTATAGGTGTAGAGTGGCAGGGCTTATATAGAGAGCAGAGTACTGGTATAAACAGGTAGGTATAGGCGGGGAGTGGCAGGGCTCATATAGAGAGCAGAGTACTGGTATAAACCAGTAGGTATAGGTGGGGAGTGGTAGGGCTTATTTTGAGAGCAGAGTACTGGTATAAACCAGTAGGTATAGGTGTTAAGTGGTAGGGTTTATATAGGGAGCAGAGTACTGGTATAAATCAGTAGGTATAGGTGTAGAGTGGCAGGGCTTATATAGAGAGCAGAGTACTGGTATAAATCAGTAGGTGTGGAGTGTCAGGGGCTTATATAGGAAGCAGAGTACTGGTATAAATCAGTAGGTATAGGTGTGGAGTGACAGGGCTTATATAGAGAGCAGAGTACTGGTATACACCAGTAGGTATAGGTGTAGAGTGGCAGGGCTTATATAGGGAGCAGAGTACTGGTATAAACCAGTAGGTATAGGTGTTAAGTGGTAGGGTTTATATAGGGAGCAGAGTACTGGTGTAAATCAGTAGGTATAGGTGTAGAGTGGCAGGGCTTATATAGAGAGCAGAGTACTGGTATAAATCAGTAGGTGTGGAGTGGCAGGGCTTATATAGAGAGCAGAGTGCTGGTATAAATCAGTAGGTATAGGTGTGGAGTGGCAGGGTTTATATAGAGAGCAGAGACCTGGTATAAACCAGTAGGTATAGGTGGGGAGTGGTAGGGCTTATTTTGAGAGCAGAGTACTGGTATAAACCAGTAGGTATAGGCGGGGAGTGGCAGGGCTCATATAGAGAGCAGAGTACTGGTATAAACCAATAGGTATAGGTGTAGAGTGGCCGGGCTTATATAGAGAGCAGAGTGCTGGTATAAATCAGTAGGTATAGGTGTAGAGTGGCAGGGCTTATATATAGAGCAGAGTACTGGTTTAAATCAGTAGGTATAGGTGTAGAGTGGCAGGGCTTATATAGAGAGCAGAGTGCTGGTATAAATCAGTAGGTATAGGTGTAGAGTGGCAGGGCTTATATAGAAAGCAGAGTGCTGGTATAAATCAGTAGGTATAGGTGTGGAGAGGCAGGGCTTATATAGAGAGCACAGTGCTGGTATAAATCAGTAGGTATAGGTGTAGAGTGGCAGGGCTTATATAGAGAGCAGAGTGCTGGTATAAATCAGTAGGTATAGGTGTAGAGTGGCCGGGCTTATATAGAGAGCAGAGTGCTGGTATAAATCAGTAGGTATAGGTGTGGAGTGGCAGGGCTTATATAGAGAGCAGAGTACTGGTGTAAACCAGTAGGTATAGGTGTAGAGTGGCAGGGCTTATATAGAGAGCAGAGTACTGGTATAAACAGGTAGGTATAGGCGGGGAGTGGCAGGGCTCATATAGAGAGCAGAGTACTGGTATAAACCAGTAGGTATAGGTGGGGAGTGGTAGGGCTTATTTTGAGAGCAGAGTACTGGTATACACCAGTAGGTATAGGTGTAGAGTGGCAGGGCTTATATAGGGAGCAGAGTACTGGTATAAACCAGTAGGTATAGGTGTTAAGTGGTAGGGTTTATATAGGGAGCAGAGTACTGGTATAAATCAGTAGGTATAGGTGTAGAGTGGCAGGGCTTATATAGAGAGCAGAGTACTGGTATAAACAGGTAGGTATAGGCGGGGAGTGGCAGGGCTCATATAGAGAGCAGAGTATTGGTATAAATCAGTAGGTGTGGAGTGTCAGGGCTTATATAGGAAGCAGAGTACTGGTATAAATCAGTAGGTATAGGTGTGGAGTGACAGGACTTATATAGAGAGCAGAGTACTGGTATACACCAGTAGGTATAGGTGTAGAGTGGCAGGGCTTATATAGGGAGCAGAGTACTGGTATAAACCAGTAGGTATAGGTGTTAAGTGGTAGGGTTTATATAGGGAGCAGAGTACTGGTGTAAATCAGTAGGTATAGGTGTAGAGTGGCAGGGCTTATATAGAGAGCAGAGTGCTGGTATAAATCAGTAGGTATAGGTGTGGAGTGACAGGGCTTATATAGAGAGCAGAGTACTGGTATAAACAAGTAGGTATAGGCGGGGAGTGGCAGGGCTCATATAGAGAGCAGAGTACTGGTATAAATCAGTAGGTGTGGAGTGGCAGGGCTTATATAGAGAGCAGAGTACTGGTATAAACAAGTAGGTATAGGCGGGGAGTGGCAGGGCTCATATAGAGAGCAGAGTACTGGTATAAATCAGTAGGTGTGGAGTGGCAGGGCTTATATAGAGAGCAGAGACCTGGTATAAACCAGTAGGTATAGGTGGGGAGTGGTAGGGCTTATTTTGAGAGCAGAGTACTGGTATAAACCAGTAGGTATAGGCGGGGAGTGGCAGGGCTCATATAGAGAGCAGAGTACTGGTATAAACCAATAGGTATAGGTGTAGAGTGGCCGGGCTTATATAGAGAGCAGAGTGCTGGTATAAATCAGTAGGTATAGGTGTAGAGTGGCAGGGCTTATATATAGAGCAGAGTACTGGTTTAAATCAGTAGGTATAGGTGTAGAGTGGCAGGGCTTATATAGAGAGCAGAGTGCTGGTATAAATCAGTAGGTATAGGTGTAGAGTGGCAGGGCTTATATAGAAAGCAGAGTGCTGGTATAAATCAGTAGGTATAGGTGTGGAGAGGCAGGGCTTATATAGAGAGCACAGTGCTGGTATAAATCAGTAGGTATAGGTGTAGAGTGGCAGGGCTTATATAGAGAGCAGAGTGCTGGTATAAATCAGTAGGTATAGGTGTAGAGTGGCCGGGCTTATATAGAGAGCAGAGTGCTGGTATAAATCAGTAGGTATAGGTGTGGAGTGGCAGGGCTTATATAGAGAGCAGAGTACTGGTGTAAACCAGTAGGTATAGGTGTAGAGTGGCAGGGCTTATATAGAGAGCAGAGTACTGGTATAAACAGGTAGGTATAGGCGGGGAGTGGCAGGGCTCATATAGAGAGCAGAGTACTGGTATAAACCAGTAGGTATAGGTGGGGAGTGGTAGGGCTTATTTTGAGAGCAGAGTACTGGTATACACCAGTAGGTATAGGTGTAGAGTGGCAGGGCTTATATAGGGAGCAGAGTACTGGTATAAACCAGTAGGTATAGGTGTTAAGTGGTAGGGTTTATATAGGGAGCAGAGTACTGGTATAAATCAGTAGGTATAGGTGTAGAGTGGCAGGGCTTATATAGAGAGCAGAGTACTGGTATAAACAGGTAGGTATAGGCGGGGAGTGGCAGGGCTCATATAGAGAGCAGAGTATTGGTATAAATCAGTAGGTGTGGAGTGTCAGGGCTTATATAGGAAGCAGAGTACTGGTATAAATCAGTAGGTATAGGTGTGGAGTGACAGGACTTATATAGAGAGCAGAGTACTGGTATACACCAGTAGGTATAGGTGTAGAGTGGCAGGGCTTATATAGGGAGCAGAGTACTGGTATAAACCAGTAGGTATAGGTGTTAAGTGGTAGGGTTTATATAGGGAGCAGAGTACTGGTGTAAATCAGTAGGTATAGGTGTAGAGTGGCAGGGCTTATATAGAGAGCAGAGTGCTGGTATAAATCAGTAGGTATAGGTGTGGAGTGACAGGGCTTATATAGAGAGCAGAGTACTGGTATAAACAAGTAGGTATAGGCGGGGAGTGGCAGGGCTCATATAGAGAGCAGAGTACTGGTATAAATCAGTAGGTGTGGAGTGGCAGGGCTTATATAGAGAGCAGAGTGCTGGTATAAATCAGTAGGTATAGGTGTGGAGTGGCAGGGTTTATATAGAGAGCAGAGACCTGGTATAAACCAGTAGGTATAGGTGGGGAGTGGTAGGGCTTATTTTGAGAGCAGAGTACTGGTATAAACCAGTAGGTATAGGCGGGGAGTGGCAGGGCTCATATAGAGAGCAGAGTACTGGTATAAACCAATAGGTATAGGTGTAGAGTGGCCGGGCTTATATAGAGAGCAGAGTGCTGGTATAAATCAGTAGGTATAGGTGTAGAGTGGCAGGGCTTATATAGAGAGCAGAGTACTGGTGTAAATCAGTAGGTATAGGTGTAGAGTGGCAGGGCTTATATAGAGAGCAGAGTGCTGGTATAAATCAGTAGGTATAGGTGTAGAGTGGCAGGGCTTATATAGAAAGCAGAGTGCTGGTATAAATCAGTAGGTATAGGTGTGGAGAGGCAGGGTTTATATAGAGAGCACAGTGCTGGTATAAATCAGTAGGTATAGGTGTAGAGTGGCAGGGCTTATATAGAGAGCAGAGTGCTGGTATAAATCAGTAGGTATAGGTGTAGAGTGGCCGGGCTTATATAGAGAGCAGAGTGCTGGTATAAATCAGTAGGTATAGGTGTGGAGTGGCAGGGCTTATATAGAGAGCAGAGTACTGGTGTAAACCAGTAGGTATAGGTGTAGAGTGGGCAGGGCTTATATAGAGAGCAGAGTACTGGTATAAACATGTAGGTATAGGCGGGGAGTGGCAGGGCTCATATAGAGAGCAGAGTACTGGTATAAACCAGTAGGTTATAGGTGGGGAGTGGTAGGGCTTATTTTAGAGCAGAGTACTGGTATACACCAGTAGGTATAGGTGTAGAGTGGCAGGGCTTATATAGGGAGCAGAGTACGGGTATAAACCAGTAGGTATAGGTGTTAAGTGGTAGGGTTTATATAGGGAGCAGAGTACTGGTATAAATCAGTAGGTATAGGTGTAGAGTGGCAGGGCTTATATAGAGAGCAGAGTACTGGTATAAACAGGTAGGTATAGGCGGGGAGTGGCAGGGCTCATATAGAGAGCAGAGTACTGGTATAAATCAGTAGGTGTGGAGTGTCAGGGCTTATATAGGAAGCAGAGTACTGGTATAAATCAGTAGGTATAGGTGTGGAGTGACAGGGCTTATATAGAGAGCAGAGTACTGGTATACACCAGTAGGTATAGGTGTAGAGTGGCAGGGCTTATATAGGGAGCAGAGTACTGGTATAAACCAGTAGGTATAGGTGTTAAGTGGTAGGGTTTATATAGGGAGCAGAGTACTGGTATAAATCAGTAGGTATAGGTGTGGAGTGGCAGGGCTTATATAGGGAGCAGAGTACTGGTATAAATCAGTTGGTATAGGTGTGGAGTGGCAGGGCTTATATAGAGAGCAGAGTACTGGTATAAATCAGTAGGTATAGGTGTGGAGTGGCAGGGCTCATATAGAGAGCAGAGTACTGGTATAAACCAGTAGGTATAGGTGTGGAGTGGCAGGGCTTATATAGAGAGCAGAGTGCTGGTATAAATCAGTTGGCATAGGTGGGGAGTGGCAGGGCTTATATAGGGAGCAGAGTACTGCTATAAATCTGTAGGTATAGGTGTGGAGTGGCAGGGCTCATATAGAGAGCAGAGTACTGGTATAAACCAGTAGGTATAGGTGTGGAGTGGCAGGGCTTATATAGAGAGCAGAGTGCTGGTATAAACCAGTAGGTATAGGTGTGGAGTGGCAGGGCTTATATAGAGAGCAGAGTACTGGTATAAACCAGTAGGTATAGGTGTGGAGTGGCAGGGCTTATATAGAGAGCAGAGTGCTGGTATAAACCAGTAGGTATAGGTGTGGAGTGGCAGGGCTTATATAGAGAGCAGAGTACTGGTATAAATCAGTAGGTATAGGTGTAGAGTGGCAGGGCTTATATAGGGAGCAGAGTACTGGTATAAATCAGTAGGTATAGGTGTGGAGTGGCAGGGCTTATATAGGGAGTAGAGTACTGGTATAGACCAGTAGGTATAGGTGTGGAGTGGCAGGGCTTATATAGGGAGCAGAGTGCTGGTATAAACCAGTAGGTATATGTGTGGAGTGGCAGGGCTCATATAGGGAGCAGAGTACTGGTATAAATCAGTAGGTATAGGTGTAGAGTGGCAGGGCTTATATAGGGAGCAGAGTACTGGTATAAATCAGTACGTATAGGTGTAGAGTGGCAGGGCTTATATAAGGAGCAGAGTACTGGTATAAATCAGTAGGTATAGGTGTAGAGTGGCAGGGCTGGTGAATATTTGCCACAGGTGTGCATCCTTCCAGGTGAATTCCGTGTCTGAAAGCTTTTATGGCTCCCTCTGGTGGAGCCATTGTGCCGGTGCATATCTCTCTTTTCCCACCTGCCCCTTTCCTTCACCACATTGGCTGAGTCCGAATACGACCCCTAAACCCTTTTGAGGGCACATATTTCAGTCCACTTCGTCAAAAAGCTTTTGAGTGGGCGACTTTTTCTCACAAATGGGGGCACTTAAAATACCAGGATGAACCCCTTATTTCCAGAGTTTTGTTGAGGGAATTC